>SJYA01000696.1:1705269-1826371 GCA_006410615.1 Neotragus moschatus | reverse complement strand
GATCCTTTCAAAACTTACCTTAACAACGTTGTTGTAGTTCATGAGACAATGTATTATTGGCATATATTTAAACCTTTTATTACATACAATCCCACATTTTAAAAATTAGGCAAAAGATAAGAGTGTTCTATATATTATTTTGTAAGATAAATGTAGTACACTGTTGTTTTCTTTGCAAATTAAATAACCTATCTGTAAAATATATAAGCCCTTCAAATCTGAATGTTGGCTTGAGATCCTGATCTCACTTACCAGCTACCCGATTTTACCTGCGACATTGGTAAGTTTGGGAATCTTTCACTGGGCACTCAAACAGGCTATAGGAGTATACAGAGATGGCAATGGGCAAAAAGGGGATTTTTGTACCTCACCAGACTTCCTTTGTTCAGAGACTTGGGACAAACATTGGTAAGCTACGCTAGGTTCAGGCTGCATGCAGGCAAGGATAAACACTATATAATATTTCAAAGTTTCTTATTTTGAAGTTAGAATAATGAAGGAGAATTTTCATTATTATATAGTAATTTGGGGAGATGGCTTTTCTGCCGGTGTCTGGCATCTTCTCAGGGACTTTATGTTGGTGAATTGCACACATCCTATAGTGACCCTCAGTTTGTTTCTGTTCCGAACTCACGGGCCAATGTTTTAAGTGAGATATCTGTTACTGCTGTTTCAGGCCCAGAAACTTAGGTGGGCAGCCGAATGGACCACTAACTAGTCAAATAGATAATGATGTTCATTTCCCTGGTTGACTGAACATGGCAACCAGGCCCCCACCAGGAAATTTGCTTCATTGCTCCACAGCCATTCTTGGAAAAAATTGGCTTGTAAGTATCCATTTATGTGTTAAGTTAACGTGTGAAGTGAAGAAGTGAAATGAAGTCGCTCATTCGTGTCTGACTCTTTGCGACCCCATGGACTGTAGCCTACCAGGCTGCTCTTCCCACAGGATTCTCCAGACAAGAATACTGGAGTGGGTTGCCATTTCCTTCTCCAGGGGATCTTCCAAACCCAGGGATCGAACCCAGGTCTCCCACATAGCAGGCAGATGCTTTACCCTCTGAGCCACCAGGGAAGCCCCAGTGATCTCTCAAATGATGCCTAACAAAGAGTACTGTTCCCAACTGAGAGAGGTAACACCTACATCAGCAAGTGGGCCAGTTTTTCCTACTCCATGCTTGGTATCTGAGAAGCACCTTCCTTTAAAGAATTAAAAACTTTACATATATCCCCTTTACTATTAAAGCCAATATTTTCTAAGATCTTGAATGGGCCAATCCCTGTGTAAGGCAGATGGTCCAATAAGACTACCAAAGATCCCATGCAAATTAATAAAATAAACTATCATAGAACATAATTTGTTAAAATAGTTTTGGTTGTCCTTTCGTTACCTTCTCAACTCCTAATTCTTTTCCAGAGATAGCCAGGCCCCTTGGGGCTTCCTTATCTTAGGAATTTTGGTAGAACTGAAAGCAAAATGACTCTCAATTAATGGCATTTCCAAAGAAAATGTGTGTCCCAGAAGAACAGCATAATAATTGGAAGGTTTTTAAGGGCAAGGAAAGAGAAGAAGATTGCCCAAGGCTGAGGAAAAAGAGAGGTCCTTTACTTACGCCAGTAGGCTGGGCTTTCTCCCTTGCAGGAGTCCTTGTAGAAGGACGACTGTATAGTTTATCTGGGGAGGCTGCACCTTATTCAAGTGTGGCATAGAAGTTGCTGGGCCTGAAAGAATCATATGGTGTTTCCATGGTAACTAGTGGGTCTGTGGTATGCAAGTAATGTTGTGGTATTATGGAAAACCTTAAGAATCTTGACTGAGTATTACAGTAGGAGTAGATGGAAGTTGAATAATGGCTGAAGTTGAATTTTCACCTGTTTCAGAAGTGGGTGGGTACCCAAATTCAGAATTAAATGATATAAAGTAAAACCATAAAACTATTTTTCTTACATATCTATCTGTGGACTAGGATTCATTCCTACTGTGCTAACATTGCATATGACTTTGCAATTTTAAAAACTGTTTGCTGCTGCTGCTGCTGCTAAGTTGCTTCAGTCTTGTCCGACTCTGTGCGACCCCATAGATGGCAGCCCACCAGGCTCCCCTATCCCTGGGATTCTCATACTGGAGTGGGTTGCCATTACCTTCTCCTAAAAACTGTTTACTTACCTTAATTAATGTATACCCCAGAATAAGTATGTAGATAAGCATTAATATCATCCTTGCTTTACAGATCAGGGAATTGAGAGTCAAAAAATTTGAACAATTTGCCTAAGAATCCACAGCCAACTAGTGGCAGTCAGGAATCAAGGTCAGATCCATCTACATTTAAATTTCATTTTCTCTTCACTATACCATGCTGCTTGTCTAATAAGAGAGCCAATATCATTCTTTAGGTTCTATTGAGGGGATGGTTGGAGTTATTTATTAATAAATATAACTAAATTGCTAATTAAGGGTTCTGATACCCACCAAGCAATACCAGTTAGGTGTCCTACATTTCAATTCAGTTCTAACACTATTTCCTCAAAATAGTATCCGATCCCACTGATTGAGGACTCAGTCCTACACAACTGTCCTCCAGTTCAGACTCTAATCACACAAGTCCAGGTGCTTCTCACCCACTGGCTATAAACGAGAGGTTCTCACAGCCCTCTCTTGGGTTCAATTAGTTTGCTGGGGCTGCTTACAGGACTCAAAAATCCAGTTTACACACTAGATTCCTGGTTTATTATTAATACAAAAGATATTAAAGGATATGATTCAACAATCTGATCAAGGGATACATAGGATAACCTCCCGAACAAAGGAGTTTTTTTGTCCTCTTGAAGTTTGAAATTCAGCTTGGTGACATGTGGAAGCATTCTGGTTCTCCACACTGGAAGCTCTTTAAATACCTTCCTTTGGGGTTTTTATAGAAGCTTCATTACATGAGAATGATCGATTAAATCATTGGCCATTGATGGTTGATTAACTTTCGGCTCCTCACCCTTCCCTGTAGAAATCAGGAGGTGAGACAGAAAGTTTCAATCCTCTACTTGAAGTTGGTTCCCACCCCATTCTTTGCTGCTGCTGCGGCTAAGTCATTTCAATCGTGTCTGACTCTGTGTGATCCCATAGAAGGCAGCCCACCAGGGTCCCCCATCCCTGGGATTCTCCAGGTAAGAGCACTGGAGTGGGTTGCCATTCCTTCTCCAGTGCATGAAAGTGAAAAGTTAAAGTGAAATCCCTCAATCGTGTCCGACCCTCAGTGGCCCCATGGATTGCAGCCTTCCAGGCTCCTCCGTCCATGAGATTTTCCAGGCAAGAGTACTGGAGTAGGGTGCCATTGCCTTTTCCTTAGGTGCTTTCTAAAGTCATCTCATTAACACAAACCAGATTGTTAGAGGAAAATGTCCTGTAATGAATAACAAGACACCCATTTCACCTTTATGGCTCTGAATCAGTTTCAGGAACAGAGGACAAGAGACCAAAGATTACAACAAAAGATGATTCCATTGTTCTTATCACTTGGGAAATTTCATAAGTTTGGGGAGCTTTGAGCCAGGAACTAGAATTTAGACCAAATGCACATGAAAAGTGTATTTTCATCATCTGAATGGCCAAATAGGTTTCTTATAAATCACAAGGTCGCACTAATTTAATCTATAGTTAATAATAGCAAAATTAGATTTGAATCGTGTGTTGTCAGCGTCCCTGTGGGACCAGTTTAAAAGGGGTTTTCCCACCCAGCTGCTCTCAGGCCTTCTCTCTGGCTTTGGGCATCCCTCCCTTCTCACAGATGTTGCCCCTTCTTGTTCTACCTCTTTGTTCCTTCAGGAGAATTCAATCCCTCCGAGATGAAGCCCTCATTCTCGGAGCACTACTCTCTTGACTTCCTTTCCACCACATTCTCCTGGATCTTCTCTTATCTCACTGGCCTCAGTATTATTCTTATTCCCCTCTTTTTGGTTGTTGTTACCTGAATACAGTATTGATTTTCCTCAACATTCCTTCTGGAGCCCTTTTCTCTTCTCTGACACCTTTTTGAAGGGTAAGCTCAGTTCCCATAGCTTTAAATATTAGTGATTATATATTTGAATCCCAAAGTGTANCTCAGTATTATTCTTATTCCCCTCTTTTTGGTTGTTGTTACCGGAATACAGTATTGATTTTCCTCAACATTCCTTCTGGAGCCCTTTTCTCTTCTCTGACACCTTTTTGAAGGGTAAGCTCAGTTCCCATAGCTTTAAATATTAGTGATTATATATTTGAATCCCAAAGTGTAATTCATCTCTGTGGAGCTCCAGACACTGATTGAACCAGTTTGTCCCATTTAAGTTAAATGTCAGAAGTCGTCACAGCAGTGTTCACTCTGTAGCTCAGGCTGTTTTATCCCTCACCCTTACATCTCATTCAGGATCCTCTAAACGGGTCTGTAGGTATCTCCCAGGTTTCCAGTCTGTCTTCTTCTCTCTGACTCTTTTACCTGTGTCGTTACTGTGACCTCTCACCTGATCTTTGCCACTGCACCCTGACTGCTCTTGCCCCTTCTAACCCAGTCTCAGTGCAATACACTGCACTGTGTGTGTGCACGTGTGTGCTCAGTTGTGTCTGATTTTTTGTGGCCCTATGGACTGTGGCCCGCCAGGCTCCCGTGTCCCTGTGATTCTCCCAGCAAGAATACTGGAGTGCGTTGCCATTTCCTCCTCCAGGGGATCTTCCCAACCCAGGGATCGAACCTGCATCTCCTGCGTCTCTTACATTGGCAGGTGAATTCTTTACCACTCAGCCACCTGGGAAGCTCAGTAATACACTATAGCTGCTGCTGCTGCTAAGTCACTTCAGTCGTGTCTGACTCTGTGCGAGCCCATAGACGGCAGCCCACCAGGCTCCCCTGTCCCTGGGATTCTCCAGGCAAGAACACTGGAGTGGGTTGCCATTTCCTTCTCCAGTGCATGAGAGTGAAAAGCGAAAGTGAAGTCGCTCAGTCGTGTCCAACTCTTAGCGACCCCATGGACTGCAGCCTACCAGGCTCCTCTGTCCATGGGATTTTCCAGGCAAGAGTACTGGAGTGGGGCGCCATTGCCTTTTCCGAATACACTACAGCATAGCAGCAAAACAATCCTCTTAAAACACAAATCAGGTCATCTGACCCCTGTATTCTGAACCCTCCACAGGCTTCCCGTTTCACTAAAGGAAGCCCAGTCTCTGCGCAGCCCACAAGCTGCTGGTGGCCTGACACCTCCTGATCCTGTCCCATGTGCCTCTCACACTCGCTCAGCCTGTTCCAGTCATACCCAGTCTCTACCAGAGCCTCTGCACATGCCGTTCCTTCTGTCCATGACCTTCTTCCCCTAACTCATCCTCTGCCTCTTCTCAGATGTCTCATAGAGGACTTTCTTGCTCCCCACTTAGCGTATTCTGAACCTTAGTTCTTTATCTGCTTCCTTCTTTGGGTTTGGGGAGCTATGAGCCAGGAACCAGGATGATTCACATTAAAAATCACATTACTTGCTCATACACATTTCCACAACAGAGCTTATGTTCCATGAAGAGAGGGACCAGGAGAGTCTGATTTGTTCTCATATCCCCAGGGCTGAGCACCATGAGGGATCCATAGAAACTTCTGGATAAATATGTGTTGACTGAGAAAGGAAGACCCCAGCCCAACACTACTGACATTGGGAGACACGAGGTCAACTTTGGTATCGAGCTTATAGGACACTCAGATCTTGCTCCATCTAAAGCACTCCACTCCTACATCGTAGACAGGGTGAGAGTTTAGTCAAAGCAGACTGAGGGTCCATCAGATACAGAGGAGCTGGCCCCCCTGGACCAGGCGAGACTATGGACTTCCTTGACTTCTTAAGCACAGGTCTTATGTCAGATCATGTGGATGAAAGTCCCACTTCCATCTTATGAAGACTGATTGACACCTATGCTGTAACACGTGTGTTTGTCCTGTCTGGCCATCTGTCATGTCTGATCATCAGTGTTATGCCTTTTAGCATCTTCATGACTAGTTCAGGAATCCAGCTCTTCCCTCATCTGATTTTGTGGCTCAGTCTTTAACCATTACGATAATCAGTGTCAACTGAGTCTGCTCTGAAATAGTTTGCTGTGCCATATGGCCAATTAGAAGATTATAAAGACTGATGCTTTTAATATCCACCCTGGCCTTGATTCTGTGTGGCCAATGAAATCATCTTTTTTTCAGGGAAAAATATCTGTGCAGGCACGGAGGAATGTGCTTCAGATATGATTCTTCATTGGGTTATATCTGTTCCATGTACCTGCTTATACAGTTTCAAACTTCTGTAGTGTGTCTGATTTGGAGAAATATGAGAGATAATACCTCTCCCATTAACAAAATTAATTTAGAATCATGGTACTTCCATACAAGGGAATTTTCTCAGCAATAAAAAGAAGCAATCTACTCACATGCAACAATGTGGGTGGATCTTGTTTGCGTCACACCAAGCAAAAGGAGCCAGATTTGAAAGACTGCATATTGTGTGGTTCCATTTATATGATTTTCCGGAAAAGACAACAATACAGGGAGAAAACAGATTAGGAGTTCAGGGGACTGGCTGGGAGTAGGTTGTGCAGGTGGGGAGGATTGATCACGAAGAGGCATGAGCAAATTCTCTGGGATGATGGGACTGTTCTGTATCTTCATTAAGTTTGTGGTTAAACAGGTACGTGCCAGTGATGGAAAGTTTTCTTGTGTCTCTTCACTAGGCTGTGGTACCCAGCTACTCAACAATACTCATCTAGGTGTTGTCATGAAGGTATTTTTTAGCTGTGGTTAGCACCTACAAACAATTGACTTTAAGTGAAAGAGATTATCCTTGATAATGTGGGTGGGCCTCATCCAGCCAATGGAAAAGACCTAATGAGGTTTCCCCTAAGGAAGAAGAAATTCAGCCTCAATAATGGAGCATCAACTCCTGCCTCAAAACTTCCAGCCTGCTGGCCCTCCCATGTGAATTTGGGCTTGTGAGTCAGCCCCCACAGCTGTATCCACCAACGTCTTGGGATAGATTGTTTCATCATGCATGCATGTTCAGTTGTGTCTGACTCTTTGCTACTCCGCAGACTCTAGCCTGCCAGGCTAAATGCCATGCAATCCTTAGCAGGTATGTGTGTATCTGCTTGCAGTTTGGGTTGATTATGGTGTTGTTCCACAGCTAAAAAAAGGAGACCCCGGTATCCTCTTTATTGATGAATTTCGCCTTCTCCCCTTAGAAGGTGAGATACCCACCATTTGTTTTAGTTTAAAACAATTTATTTTTTCTTTTTAATTTTTATTGGGGTATAGACATTTTACAATGTTGTATTAGTTTCAGGGGAACAGCAAAGTGAATCAGTTGTACACATACATATATTCAGTCTTTTTTTTTAGATTAGTTGCCCATATAGGCCACTACAGAGTATTGAGTAGAGTACCTTGTGCTATACAGAGGGTTCTTATTAGTTATCTGTTTTATATATGTGTGTGTGTGCTCAGTTGTATCTGATTCTTCACAACCCTATGGACCGTAGCCTTCCAGACTCTTTAGTCCATGGAATTTTCCAGATAAGAACACTGGGATGGGTTGCCATTTTCTTCTCCAGGGGATCTTCCTGACTCAGAGATCATACCTGTGCCTCCTGCACTGGCAGACAAATTCTTTACCACTGAGCCATCTAGGAAGCCCTAAGAGTGTGTATCTGTCATTCCTGGTCTCCCAGTTTATCCCTCCCCCTCCTATCACCTGGTAACCATGTTTGTTTTCTACATCTGTAACTCTACTTCTATTTTGCAAATAAGTTCATTTGCACCCTTTTTTTGTAGATTCCACATATGAGTGATATCATATGATATTTGTCTTTTTACGTTTGATTTCACTCAGTGTGACAATCTCTAGGTCCATAAATATGAAAAGATACACGCACCCTAGTGTTTATAGCAGCCCTATTTTCAGTAGCCAGGACATGGAAGCAACCTAAAGGTCCGTCAACAGAGGAATGGATAAACAAGATGTGATAAATTTATACAACGGAATATTACTCAGTCATGAAAAAGAACAAAATAATGCCATTTGCAGCAGTGTGCCATTTAAAACAACTCTTTTTAAAAGTAGATATTAGGTAGATATTAAATTAAGACTGTATTCTTAGATGTGGAGGATAGTGACATGCAAGGATAACCTTCCTGCTTTGGAATCAATTGCTACATTTGTAAGGGAAATAAAAGAAAATGGAGATATATATAGCTCAGCTCCCTGGCTATTCTCTTGTGTGTATGCCTACTACAAATTCAAATTAAAGGAGGATTAAGGATAAAAATGGGCATGTGATGTGACTTTCATGCATTCATCTTATAGTTACCAGAGAAAATTCTTGCAATTCAAATGACTTCTGAAATCAGAAAAATAAAACTCGATGATGTGTGTGCACATAAGTGTGTATTGCAAACCTCAGTAGAACAGATACGATCCCAGACATAAGGTGGAGGCACATTGCTCAGAAAATTTATGAACTTGGGGGTTAACCTTTAGACAAGGTCAGGTCCCCTTGCTCCTTTACTGCTGAGAACCATTCAAAGGTCTGGCCATTACCAAGGGCAGCTTAGAGGCCAGAGGAATAAGTTGGCAGAGGTGATGGAAAGGGAAAGAAGCCGGGCAGAGTATACCAGAAAAAAATAGGAAAGAAAAATAAGGCTGTTTGAATACCGTGAACAATCGCCTCAGGTACATTTTGCTGTCTTAGCTGCTATGAGTCAGCCTGGCCGGAAACAGTCTAAAAAAGGCAGGGACAGGGCTGGCTGCAGAGTGCGTATTTTGGGTCCGCTGTCCTGCCCACACTGGAGCTGGCAAAGCTGCAGCTGCGCCTTCTCTCCTGAGGCATGGACTGCTGGCTCCTTTCAGGGTCCAGTTAGAGTCACTCATCTCAAAGGACAGGGAAAAGGAGGGAAGTCACTACCTTATTTGCCTAAGAGTCATTTCTCACCTTCCTCTTCACTTTCTGACCTGAGAGTTGAACATTAACTAGTACATTTTGTTAATCAAATTAAAATGCCTTGCTTAGAAAAGGAAACCTGGTAAATGAGCTGCTGCTGTAATCAAGTTCCAGTTCTTATCTAAAGCAAGGGAAAGGGAGCTGGAGGAAGAATAGATTATAAGTGTGGGCAAGTCTCCCCCTAGTGGACAAATGACATCACATTCCACTTGGAAAGACTGCCTCGTTGGCATGAAACAAAAATTCATAGAGCAGAGCTGTAAGAGAAGAAGAAGTGTTATTATGATATGTATTTCAGTCTTGATTTCTAAGGGATTCATTTCAGTGGAAAAGTAGTACTGAGTTGAATATTTCACATATCATTTGTGAATTTTTACCTTTAGAGTGTTTGTTATTATCAGTTGACTATGACTCCATGTCTCAATATAAGGAAGAATAAGTTGATAGAATACTAGGACTGTTTTTTTTTTCCCCCCAATACTTCATTTATTCCAATTTTTAACTAATGAGAAATTTCAAAGACAATTCTTGTAGTAAAATCTTTGCACATATTTTAAACTATTTATTTAGGGTAAATTTCTAGAAACAATTGCCAACCAAGTTCAAGGACATTTTTTCAGTTTTTGGTACGACAACCTACAACTCAGTTGATTCAGTCTAGGACTGGTTTTGGGGAGAAGGCAATGGCACCCCATTCCAGAACTCTTGCCTGGCAAATCCCATAGACGGAGGAGCCTGGTGGGCTGCCGTCCATGGGGTCGCTAAGAGTCGGACACGACTGAGAGACTTCACTTTCACTTTTCACTTTCATGCATTGGAGAAGGAAATGGCAACCCACTCCAGTGTTCTTGCCTGGAGAATCCCAGGGGTGGTGGAGCCTAGTGGGCTGCCATCTCTGGGGTCGCACAGAGTCGGACACGGCTGAAGCGACTCAGCAGCAGCAGCAGCAGCAGCAGCAGGACTGGTTTTGAAAGGCCTAAGTCCTTTCCTAGGAGACATTGGATTTGGGGACAGCCAATCAAGTTCATGGTGTAAAAGAGTAATTAGAGAAAGATGATTCCATTTTTATGGACAAAGTGAGTCTCAATGTGCCTTGAACAGTGGCAGATCTGCAACCTCATTGCACTGACAGTTCCTCCTGGGAATCCTTGAATCAGCATCTTCTGTGAACTCTACGCCTGTTTGAACCAGCAGCCAGAACCCTATACTCTTCAGAAAAGATGGATGTGGTGAATTATCTATGCTCTTGACTAATCTTGACTTTCCTCAGTCTCCTCCAGCTATTCTTGACTTTCAGGAGGAAAACTTGAACTGAAGTCTGTGCAACAGATCTCAAGAATTTTTAGGATCATGAGATGTATATATATGAAACGTGTGTGTATGTGCCCATGTATAAGTGGGCATAGGTAGTTGTATGTGTGTGAGTGTGTGTGTGTGTGTGTATATATATATATATATATATATATATATATATTTGTCTTTCTNTGAATTATCTATGCTCTTGACTAATCTTGACTTTCCTCAGTCTCCTCCAGCTATTCTTGACTTTCAGGAGGAAAACTTGAACTGAAGTCTGTACAACAGATCTCAAGAATTTTTAGGATCATGAGATATATATATATGAAACATGTGTGTATGTGCCCATGTATAAGTGGGCATAGGTAGTTGTATGTGTGTGAGTGTGTGTGTGTCTTTCTGGATGATACTTTTCAGACTGGAAATTCATTGGATTTTCAAAGTGTCTCTGACTTAAGAAACATTATAAATTACTGATTTAAAAAAATCTCACTCCACCACTGGAAAAATAAGCCATGGCAGAGATGGGATACCTGGGTTGTAGAGTCAGAATGCCTAAATTCAAATGAGATTCCTTAGGAAAGTAATTTAATCTCTCCAAGCCTTAGTTTCCTCTTCTATAAAGTGGGAATAATAATATCACTTAATCCATTGAATAATGCAAGGGTTCAATAATGTAATGCATGCTTGTACTTAGTAACTTGTTTGACACATATTAATTGTCTATTAAAGGTTGGCCTTCATTATTATGACAGGCTTTGAACATGTGTAAAATGTTAGGTTTGTTAGAATCCCACTGTGTAAGATGGCTAACAAACACATGGAAAAATGCTCAACATCACTCATTATCAGAGAAGTGCAAATCAAAACCACAATGAGGTACCATCTCATGCTGATCAGAATGGCTGCCATCAAAAATTCTACAAACAATAAATGCTGGAGAGAGTGTGGACAAAAGGGAGCCCTCTTACACTGTTGATGGGCATGAAACTAGTACAGTCACTATACTAGTACAGCAAACTAGTACAGCCACTACACTATGGAGAACAGTATGGAGATTCCTTAAAAAAACTGGAAATGGAACTTTCATATGACCCAGGAATCCCACTGTTAGGCATACTCACCAAGGAAACCAGAACTGAAAGAGATACATGTACCCCAGTGTTCATTGCAGCACTGTTTAATAAGCCAGGACATGGAAGCAACCCAGATGTCCATCAACAGATGAATAGATAATGAAGCTGTGGTACATATGCACAATGGAGTATTACTCAGCCATTAAAAAGAACACATGTGAGTCAGTTCTAATGAGGTGGATGAAACCAGAGCCAGTTATACAGAGTGAAGGAAGTCAGAAAGAGAAACACCAATACAGTATATTAACGCACATATATGGAATTTAGAAAGATGGTAACAACAACCCTATAAGCAAGATACCAAAAGAGAGACAGATGTAAAGAACAGACTTTTGGACTACGTGGGAGAAGGTGAGGGTGGGATGACTTGAGAGAATAGCATTGAAACATGTATATTACCATATGTAAAATAGATGACCAGTGCAAGTTCGATGCATGAAGCAGGCATTCAAAGCTGGTGTTCTGGGACAACCCAGAGGGATGAGGTGGGGATGGAGGTGGGAGGGGGGTTCAGTATCGGGGGGCACACATATACACTCATGGCAGATTCATGTAAAAACCACCACAATATTGTAATTTACCTCCAATTAAAATTAATAAATTAATTTACAAGATCCCACTGTGTGCATCATACATTTTCCAATAATTTCACAATCTTCTGGATGAGACAGAAAGGCTATTTTTGTCTTTTAATAGGAAAGTGTTATTTCTTTGAAACATCCTAAGTATGACTCCATCCAAAGGTGATGAACTGGGTCATCATATAGAATTATATAATGTTAAAGCAAGTAGGGACCTGAATTAATACCCAGTCATATCTCCAATGATACTTTATAGATTAAAAAAAATCAAGATGCATTTTGAAAAATGACTTGTTCAGGTCACTCTTTGAGACTGCAATTCAGGACCTCAACTTTTAATTCTGAGCTCTCATAGACATTTTCAGCCTTTCTTCCCCTGTTTCATCAGGTTCTTAAAGGTCTATAAAAGAAAAGATTGAGAATGGCTGGCCTGTGGGAAACATCACCATCCATCAGAATTCTGGTCAAATCTCTGGCTTCCTGATGGCTCTGGTTCACAGCCAGTACCCCCCCCCTGCCCCCACCACCCCTGAGAATTCTGTTTCACCATCTTCTCACTATCTAACTTAGTCTCATGATATCACATTATGTCTCTTTTTGTCCCACTAGAATATGAACTTTTTGAAGACAGGAGCTAAGACCTTGCATCTAATAGAATTGAGCAAACTAATGTTTCACAAATGGAAAGATAGACGGTACAAAGGGATTGAAAGTGTATCTATCTCACTGATAAGCGTGAACCTGAAAAACTCCAGAATACCTAAGAAAAGCCATTGCTCCTTGCTGACACTTTGTCCTGGAGTCATCTGGAAGCAATAGGAACTGTAATCAGCCTGTGATCAAGGCCAACAGCGCAGAAAGGCTAGAGGTGAGCTATAGGGAAAAAATCCAAGACCCAATCACATCTTGGGGACAGAACTCTAAAACTTCAGAAGGGAAAAAGACGAGAGTCAGGCCTGAAAAATAGACTATACGGCAGGGGCATGCTCATAACAGCATGACAAAACCTTGGTTCCTAGATTTTGATCCTAGATCTAAACCTCAAGTGAAAGAACAGAGCAGACCGAATGCCAGGCTTGGTCCATACATCCGAAACGGCAGGAACTGAAAGGGAGGGTGAAATCCCTAGCTTTGAAGGTGGAAGCTTTGAGGGCAGAAGTCAGGTCAGACCGCAATCTCCCCAGTGTTGTCTTCTGCTGTTACTCAGCCTTTCTTCCTGACTGCACGGGGTCACCGAAAGTCGGACACAACTGAGCGACTTCACTTTCACGCATTGGAGAAGGAAATGGCAACCCACTCCAGTGTTCTTGCCTGGAGAATCCCAGGGACGGCGGAGCCTGGTGGGCTGCCATCTATAGGGTTGCACAGAGTCGCACACAACTGAAGTAACTTAGCAGCAGCAGCAGCAGCAGCACCTCAAAATATGCTATGATAGGTGAAACACGATCACACTTTCTGCCGCTGTAACAAGTGTCTAGGAGCAAAGCCTTTTAAATTAACCTTAAATTATCCTTTGACTCCCCAGGAAGAATACTCAAAAAAGGAGTCCTGGAGCATCTGTGTGTCTGGATAGAGGATTAGTAGGTTTCCTGAGATCCCCTGAAATGGCTGTGACTGGCAGTTGCTCTAGTTTCTCAAGTCTTCATAGCTCCCCATCCCCTCCCAGAGGAATCCTGTTCCTTTCTGAGTTCTAAGAACAACAATTCTTTTGGACCCATTCCCTGGAAAGTCTTCCCTGTGTCATAAACTAAGACCTGCAGACACCAGGATCTTGGGGAGGATTCCCTGAAGTTGCTGTGAATTCATTGCTATCAGAACGGGATGCTGGGTGTCTGGAAAGCCAGACTGCCTGAGAATCCTAAAAGATTAGGATTAGAAATCACTTGAATTAGTAATCACTAATTAGGATTAGTAATCACTAATTCAAGAGAAACTCAAGAAATGTTGTGCAAACATGTTGATCCCAAAGCCTTGACACAGCAGACAATAGCTTAAGAAAACTTGGGGTAATATGTGATATTGAGAATATCAATTTATTTCTTTTCAAATCATCTTCTGATCCTGTCAGAGGGCAGAAGCAACTTGCATTCATTTAACTTTATCTGGAGACCTGCTTTTCAGTAGCTGGAGAAAACGGATCATGTGTTTTTCTTTCTGACCAAAAATACTCACACCCCAGAATAGGAGGACATTATCAAGATTGTGCTGCTCAAAGAGGATTTACAGAGTGTTGTTTGAGGTTCTGAGGTTAATTAAACACTAAAAGTTATCTGTAAGTAGCAAGAGAGGAAATAATTTATTTTCCATGAGATTTAGATCTATTCTAGCCTGTAGTCAATTGCAAATGTTACTTCAGTGTCCAGGTCCCAGGAGTAACCAATAATCGAAGAGGTTGGCTTAAACACCACTGAGGTTTTCTTACTCAAATGAACAGCTTTTGAAACGGGGCATTTGAGTGCTCCCTTGTGTTAAGTGCCCAAATCAGCAACATCATCCTTTCACCCACCCAGACTCCTGCACAAAGTCCATTATAATCTCAGATCATTGTGTCTCAGTGGAGAAAGAAAAAAGTGTCAGTGGAGATGGAGACCGTTACCTGAAGACTTGAGGACAAGCAATGTCTCAAAGGGTGCTGATGGAGAGTGTGCTACCTGTGTAAGACATCACAGGTTTCCAGCCTAGTCACCATGATCTCTTCTTCTTTACTTTCAAACAGCTATTGTATTTGGAAATGTTGAAGAAACATTACATTTTCCAACCTTGCTCAAGCTAGGAATGACTATGNACTGGAGAAAACGGATCATGTGTTTTTCTTTCTGACCAAAAATACTCACACCCCAGAATAGGAGGACATTATCAAGATTGTACTGCTCAAAGAGGATTTACAGAGTGTTGTTTGAGGTTCTGAGGTTAATTAAACACTAAAAGTTATCTGTAAGTAGCAAGAGAGGAAATAATTTATTTTCCATGAGATTTAGATCTATTCTAGCCTGTAGTCAATTGCAAATGTTACTTCAGTGTCCAGGTCCCAGGAGTAACCAATAATCGAAGAGGTTGGCTTAAACACCACTGAGGTTTTCTTACTCAAATGAACAGCTTTTGAAACGGGGCATTTGAGTGCTCCCTTGTGTTAAGTGCCCAAATCAGCAACATCATCCTTTCACCCACCCAGACTCCTGCACAAAGTCCATTATAATCTCAGATCATTGTGTCTCAGTGGAGAAAGAAAAAAGTGTCAGTGGAGATGGAGACCGTTACCTGAAGACTTGAGGACAAGCAATGTCTCAAAGGGTGCTGATGGAGAGTGTGCTACCTGTGTAAGACATCACAGGTTTCCAGCCTAGTCACCATGATCTCTTCTTCTTTACTTTCAAACAGCTATTGTATTTGGAAATGTTGAAGAAACATTACATTTTCCAACCTTGCTCAAGCTAAGAATGACCATGTGACACAAATCAGGCCACTGAAATATAAGCAGAAGTTGGGGAAATTTTTCCAACAGATGCTGAGTCAGCTAGTATGTGCCTTTTGACCTTTACTATTTCTCTTTTTTTTCTTCCTGGAAGGGACACAAGATGCTGAAGATGTAGCACATACCTAGTGTCTACTAGGAGACATGCCTGGGGATCAAATTCACATGCAAATAATGACTCAGTAGAAACATAGAAAATGCTTGGGCCCTTGATGACATCAAAGAGCCATCATATCAGCCCTGGGCCCCTTGATTCCAGTCTTTTTTATCAAATGAGAAAAGTTACATCTCTGATTATTACTAGTCACTAATTAATTGGGTTTTCTCATACTTGCTACCACATGCAATCCCCATGATGCAATGTCCCTACTCTCCTGATGATTTTAGACTCCGTAAGTCTTCTAAACTTAGATGCAAATCGAGAGAGAGAGAGAGAGAGAGAAAGGCTGGTTTTCTCTCTTGATTACCAAATTGAATTAGACTACATTTCTGGCCCTTGATGAGATATACAGGCTCAAGAAAAAATATAATAATAATTTTCACTTTAGAAAAATAAATTTTTTTTTTTTGCACATTTGGCTTTATAGCTTCTGCAATTCATACATGCTACAAGCACAGGGAAAGAAACAGCTTGAATACAACACCGGACAACAATGATGTTTAAGTTCATCAGCTTTCACAACTAGAAAGAGACCCTTGTTGATGCATCTTCCTCCCTACACCCCAGTTAGTCCTCCTCACTATATGGGGACCCACTTTCACCCTCCCTACTAAGATCTTTCTTCTACTTCTTTTATCTCCATTCTGCAGGGTCGTAAATCCCTCTCATATCAGCTGACCAGGGGAAACATTCAAAATTCCTATTAATTTGTTAAGTAGAGCAACTTAGCCTCCAGGATTTCATCCTCTCCCATCGCTCCCATTTCACAGTAAAAGAATTATTAATATGTTTTTCTGAACTGAGTAGTCTCATGGTTCTCCTCTTTAGCTTTCCTTTAACAACTTCCTAAACCTCTAATCAAAATTTTATGATGTAGAAGAGCTTCCTTTCTCTCAGACACAACCATCAGTGCAAAATGGTGCCGAAGAGCAGGAGGAATCCATATTTTATTTTGTGTTCCAACATAAACCCTGGGAAGGTAAAGGGCCTTCACCCACTTTCAATACAGGTATTTATGTAGACCCTGGATAAGAGGATCTTCGATCAAGGATTAAGATGCACAATTGGAGGGTAAGTAAACACAAGGCTAGGTATCTGAGCTCAACTTACCAACTTATCAGCAAGAACCAGTGTTCTCCCCCCATATCTCTTCTCCTCAGTAGCTTCCTGTAACTGCAGCCTTTTCTCTGCCTCAGTTTCCCATATCATCAATGGCTATGAGCTAGCAACTCTCCTATTGGCAACACTCCAAATTCCCCTGTCTTCATGGCCAGAGCTCCTCTTCCTATTGAAGTAGCTGATGGCCTGCCAGCCGTTGTCATTGGACCGGGACCAGCTAAGTCCCAAATTTCCTGTCAGTAGCCACAATCCTTGAATCTCCTGGGCTATGTCCTCAAGAAACAGGAGTGTTCCTTGATTAGTGTCACAACAGAGAAGCTANAACTTCCTGTAACTGCAGCCTTTTCTCTGCCTCAGTTTCCCATATCATCAATGGCTATGAGCTAGCACCTCCCCTATTGGCAACACTCCAAATTCCCCTGTCTTCATGGCCAGAGCTCCTCTTCCTATTGAAGTAGCTGGTGGCCTGCCAGCCGTTGTCATTGGACCGGGACCAGCTAAGTCCCAAACTTTCCTGTCGGTAGCCACAATTCTTGAATCTCCTGGGCTATGTCCTCAAGAAACAGGAGTGTTCCTTGATTAGTGTCACAACAGAGAAGCTACAGGGGCTCTTTCACTCTGTCTTTCCCCGCACCAACACACACACATACACACACATACCAGCAGTGCAGCAAAGAGGTATAGCCTGCTCCAGGCTAGTTACTGCCTATTTCGGATCAGATTACCTCCTTTTCCACCTCTTCTCAGGAAGTATTGCCATACCTCTCCCACTCCCATCTCCACCCAGAGTCAGTGTAACCAAGTGGATAAGACCATGGGTTTAGAAGCTCATAAAGTTGGGTTCAAATCCCAACTTGCTGCTATTTAGCTAAGCGACTGACCAAGTTACTTAGCCTTGCAGAGCTACAGTAACCTCATCTTTAAAATGGGATTAGTGACTATCCATGTGAAAAATTTTTAAAAATTATACAAGGTGAAGTATTGTAAGTACTTAAAAGTGATACCTCGTAAGTGCTTGGTAAATTGGTGCTTCCAGTGATGGATTTCTTCCTTTTGCAATTATACTCAAAACTTTGAGAAGCCATCAAAGTTCTTGCTTCAACTGTTTGCAGCTTGCACCCTCTCTGCTGTATTTCCTCTGCTTTTTCCACCAGGATATTAATTTTAAAAAAGCATGTTGTGTTCTGGCCTTCCTCCAGTGAGGACTAGTCCCTCCCCAGCAGGGTAGATCCCCAGGCTCCTACTGCCCCGTTGTTTCCTGGTCCCTCTCACCCCAGGATCCAACACAACATGTAATGTTTATGTGTTTTGTTGTTGTTTTTGTTTGTTTGTTTGTTTTTGCAAAAAGGCTAACTGAAATATGGAGGCTTGGTCCACACCCTCACCCCCAAGTTAGAATTAGTGAGTTAAAGAGATGAGGCCATAAAGATGGAAAGGAGTCATACCATATATGGCCTTGAAAGTATTGGTTAAAAATTTAGGTTTATTCTAAATGTAAAAAGGAGGTGTTAGAGATTCAAGGCAAGGCAGTATGATCTGGGCTTCTCTGGTGGCTTAATGGTAAAGAATCCACATGCCAATGCAGAAGACATAAGATAGGTGGATTTGATCCCTGGGTTGGGAAGATCCCCTGGAGGAGGGCATGGCAACCCACTCCAGTAGTCTTGTCTGAAGAATCCCATGGATAGACGAGCCTGATGGGCTACAATCCATGGGGTCACAAAGAGTCAGACATGACTTAGTGACTAAACAACAAGGTTAAAAAGGCCACTCTCAGTGCTTTGTGGAGAGTTACCTGGACTGACAGAGTGGAAACAGGACCAGTTTAGTGAAGATGGTCTAGGAAAGAGATAATGTGCTATACTCACACATGTACATGTGTTAATATATACATTTGGATACATATATACACGTGTGTATGTGTGTGTGCTCAGTTGTGTCCAATTCTTTTCAACCCTTTGAACTGTAACTCACCAGGCTCCTCTACCCTTGGGATTTTTCAGGTAGGTATACTGGAGTGGGTTTCCCTTTCCTCCTCCAGGGAATATTCCTGATCCAGGGATCAAACACCATAGCTTGCATCTTGTGCATTGGCAGGCAGATTCTTTACCACTGAACAACTGGGAACCTCAACATATATACATACCCACAAAGAAATATATATATATATATATATATATATAAATATATTTCTGATTTAATGAAATGGCCTCCATACTGTGGCTTCATGCCACGTTTTTCTTGTAATAATTATTTTTCTCATCTGTTCTCCCGAAAAATTACTTCGGATAGGTGTACAGTACTTCACTGAATGGATGTGTCACCATTTATTGAACTAATTTCCTGGTGTTAGTCATTTCTTTTCCCTTTTTATTGTTAAAGATGACACTTTCAATAACATCTTTGCCAAGAAGTTGTTGAGCATGTCTCTGATTATTTCTTTAGAGTGATTATTTGAAATGAAACTATTTGAAGTGATCAAACATTTTCTTTTTGAGGGTTTTGATGTGAATGTCAAACTGCCATCCACAAAGATTTTCTTAATTTATACTCTTGTCAGAAGCGCATGATGGCGCCCATTTTCCTCCAACTCTCCCCTTGTAATTTAAATTTGCCAAGTTAATGGATAGAAATGCTGAAGCTATTTTAGCTAGTATGTTCCTTGAATATTAGTGAGGCTAAACACATATAATGTTCCTTTTATTTATTTTTCTGTGCTTTGTCTTTAAAGTGGAGCTCCTTTAAAGAAGCATGAAGGTTTCTTAAACTATGGATATAAGAATATAAATTATATATAAAAACTTAACCCAGTTAGTAAATTCTCTTGTGGTTTATTAAGTTATTTATTAGGTCTATATGCAGTCTCCATTGCTGCATGCTATCTAACTTCCTAAGCAAGTCTGCAATGAGTGTAAATTAAAGTAAATGCTTTGAAAGTTGGTTTGAGTTGCTTCCTGGTGTGTGAAGCATGGTGCTTAACAAATGATCCTAGAATATTCTTGCGAATCCCATGCAGTCTTACTCTAAAATTAATTGAACAATCAGCGTTTGTGGCTCTCTAGTGAAGGAAGGAAACTCAAATTGTCAGGCGAGCCATGTGAGTGAGAAAATGGTGTCTCCAAAGGCATATAATAAAAAATGGCCCTCAAAGGCTATTCTTCACAATGGCACTAGGCTGGGATGAATTCAACCATGGAGACATGCATTCTGAACTCTCAGGTAAATACATCTTCAGCTTGCTCCCTGTAGGTAGAAAGGGGTCATGATCACTTTTAATTGGCAAAACATTAAAAATGTAAGAATTCAGAGAAAGTGTATCAGTTAGTGAATAGAAAAGCTGAGAACCTGGTTGTAAAATAAGGGAACAAATTTGTTGGCTTCATTTATGAAGTTAGTATTGAGTTTTATTGACTCAGAAGCAAGTAGGTATGAGGTTCTAACTTGGAGTCTGAATAGCTTTCGCCTTTAATCCTGCACAGACTAAATTGAAGAAAGAATGGGGTTGATAGACACGCATTTCTTTAATGAATATGAAAAAAAAAGGTTATCTCATCTAGTTTTCATTTTTGAATTCAGTGACCTTGTCAACAAACAGCTCAAATTACATAGCTTTTATTCCTTTCCATGGGCTTCCCAGGTGGCGCTAGTGGTAAAGAACCCACCTGCCAATGCAGGAGACATAAGAGACATGGGTTTGACCCAGGGTTGGGAAGGTTCCCTGGACGTGGTAACCCACCCCAGTATTCTTTTATTTCTTTTTAAAATTTATTTATTTTCAATTGAAGGATAATTGGGGAATGGAACCCATTCCAGTATTCTTGCCTGCAGAATTTCATGGACAGAGGAGCCTGGTGGGCTACAGTCCATGGGGCCACAGAGTCAGACATGACTGAGCAACTAACACTTCACTTTATACATTTGTGTTGATTTCTACCAAACATCAACATGAATCAGCCGTAGATTTATCCGTGTCTCCTCCCACTTGAACATCCCTACCACCTCCCTCCTTATCCCACCCTTCTAGGTTGTTACTGAGCCCTGGTTTGCCACTCCAGTGTTCTTGCTTGGAGAATCCCATAGACAAAGGATCCTGGCCAGCTACAGTCCATAAGGTTGCAAAGAGTAAAATAAATTACTAAAGCGGCTTAGCACACATGCAAGCACATTCCTTTACATGCTAGTGAATCGTGGCTCTCAGAACTTTACNGTTCTTGCTTGGAGAATCCCATAGACAAAGGATCCTGGCCAGCTACAGTCCATAAGGTTGCAAAGAGTAAAATAAATTACTAAAGCGGCTTAGCACACATGCAAGCACATTCCTTTACATGCTAGTGAATCGTGGCTCTCAGAACTTTACCATAGCCCTGAGTTAGGAGTCAGGATCAAATATCAACTGTTGACACTTTAGACTTAATCACTGTACTCTCCGAGTACATCATTTAAGCAGTGTAACGCTGGACTGGAAGAAACAAGCTGGAATCAAGATTGCCAGGAGAAATATCAATAACCTCAGCTATGCAGATGACACCACCCTTATNTTGGACACAACTGAGGGGCTGAACTGAACTGAATCATCAAGTTATACCATGGGAAAATGCATTGTACTGGAATTTTTATCCTGTTCTCTCTCAAGGGGAATGCAATATCTCAGAAGGATGGAGCCTTTGAGCTAAGGGAAAAAGAAAAATAATGTTTATTAAAAACTTTCTGTGTATCAAGTCCTCTATTAGTGCTTCACATGTTTTATAGCAGTTAATTCTCATAACCATCCTCTGAGATAGACATGAATACCCTCATTTTTCTGAAGAAGAAATGGAGCTCAGGAAAATTAAGGAGTAGATCCAAGGCTCCACAGTTATAAGTCAATTTAGATCTCTGTGACTTGAAGACTGTGAACTGTCTCCTTCTCACTGACATTAGCAATTTCAGGATTTAGAGGAAACTCCCCTTTTCACTCAGGGAGGAGGAAAGAGGGGAGCAGAAGAGAGTAACTTGCCCAAGCCCTGGAGGCCTTGACACAAAATTTAACCCTGCCTCTGTCACGTGACTGTTAAAGACATGGAGGCCCAGATATTTAGACCAGCTTCCCTGGAATCAGGGCCTGAGATGGGATTTTTGGAAGGGAGTGGGGACACAGGCTAGGCAGGGGAAGAAGCTAAGCATAGGTATAGTTTTGGGCTCCCCAGCTGACAGCCAACACTAGCTTCCCAGCATGGGAGTAAGGCCAATGTGGATGCTGGCACCACACCAAGATAAGCCATCACCATGCAGCCCTGCCTCAAATCTCAAGCCAAAGTAGCATGGCCAATGTCATGGTTTTTGTTTGCAGCCTGCCATTATGTTTAAGAGTGGCTTTACTTCAGTCTGAAACATCTCCAAAACCTGCATTTGATGTAGGAAGAACATTCTCTGAAGCAAAATCTGGTTACTATTTATATCAAAAATATGTATATCCCTGGGAAGAAAAAAATGTTAGAGTCACTGGGAGACAAGATCTTGGATCTGGTCCTTAAGTTACAGCCTCAGCTTCCCTGGGAACATAGCTCATTACCTTTGTACGTTTCAGTCATTTTTTTGCCGGGAGAAATATCAATAACCTCAGATATGCAGATGACACCACCCTTATGGCAGAAAGTGANCTGAATGGTCTAGTGGTTTTCCCTATGTTCTCTGAATTTGGCAATAAGGAGTTCATGATCTGAGCCATAGTCAGCTCCTGGTCTTGTTTTTGCTGACTGTATAGAGCTTCTCCATCTTTCGTTGCAAAGAATATAATCAATCTGACTTTAGTATTGACCATCTGATGATATCTATGTGTAGAGTCTTCTTTTGTGTTGTTGGAAGAGAGTGTTTGTTATGACCAGTGCGTTCTCTTGGCAACACCCTATTAGCCTTTTCCCTGCTTAATTCCGTACTCCAAGGCCAAATTTGCCTGTTACTCCAGGTGTTTCTTGACTTCCTACTTTTGCATTCCATTCCCCTATAATGAAAAGGACATCTTTTTTGGGTGTTAGTTTAAAAGGTCTTGTAGGTCTTCATAGAATCGTTCAACTTCAGCTTCTTCAGCATTAATGGTTGGGGCATAGGCTTGGATCACTGTGATACTGAATGGTTTTCCTTGGAAACGAACAGAGATCATTCTGTCGTTTTTGAGACTGCATCCAAGTACTGCATTTCAGAGTCTTTTGTTGACTATGATGGCTAGGCCATTTCTTCTAAGGGATTCCTGCCCACAGTAGTAGATATAATGGTCATTTGAGTTAAATTCACAGGTTGTAGTCCATTTTAGTTCGCTGATTCCTAGAATGTTGACATTCACTCTTGCTGTCTCCTGTTTGACCACTTCCAATTTGCCTTGATTCATGTATCTGACAGGCTGATAGTCTTGGTTAAACCCTATTTATGTAAGAAAAATTAGAATTATGTTTCATTGTGAGAAAAGAATCATTGAAGATTTGTCTCAGAGATGCCATGATTATTTCTCTTGTTCCTTCAGTTATTTTCTTAAATAATAGTGCAGAACTACTGAAAATTTAATCACAACATCCTGTTTACATTCAGTGTATTAACATATAAGAAGTAGAATTCTCCCTTCTGCCTGTGGGAAGAGTCAGCTCAGGAAAACTTAAAAAAATTTTTTTCCTTGCAAGGAAGGGGAGAGGGTGTGCCATTTCCCGAACACAAGAAGCAAGAACAGCCAATATAATCTTGAAATCAAACAGAGCTGAATCACAGTTCAGGGACTCCCTAATTTTGTGATCTTGGACAAGTTACTTAGCATTGTTGAACATCAATATTCTCATTCATAGATTGGGGATCAATAAAAAAAATCATAGTATTTTAGGGTCAGTTGATAATAGTACATAAATTAAAGGTGTTACTATTATTACTGAAGCTATTTCTTAATGGAACATTTGACCATATCCAAGAAGAGGGCTGTGATATCATTTTTTCAAACAAAAAAACAATACAACCTCTTGCTGTTGTATAGAAAATAATTTAAAAGAGGTCAAGAGTTGGGTAACCAGAAAAATGATGGCAGTTTTCCAAATAAGAGACTATAGTGGCCAGTACCTAGATCACAACAGTGTAGATGTTTCAAGAATCTAGAGTTAAGATGACTCTAGGATGTAGAATCCGTATAATCTGGTATTAGACTGGTTGTGAGAGGTTGTGGAAGAGCAAGGAATCAGCACTCTAGGTCTCTGGCTTAAACATCTGGGTAGATGGATGTACTATTAGTTGAGTTGGGGAAGACTGACGGGACAGGTCAGGTTGAAAGTGGGAGGGAAATGCAAAATTTGATGATAGAACAAAAGTCCACTTTTAGAAATTAACAGTGGAGGCTTCCCTGTTAGCTCAGCAGTAAATAATCTCCCTGCAGTGCAGGAGCCATGGGAGACCTGGATTTGATCCCTAGGTTGGGAAGATCCCCTGGAGGAGGACATGCTAATGCACTCCAGTGTTCTTTCCTGGAGTATCCCTTGGACAGAGAAGCCTGGAGGGCTACAGTCCATAGGGCCACATAGAGTTGGACATGACTGAAGTGACTTAGCACACACACTGAGAAATTAATAGTATAGTTTTCAAAACCAAAATGCAGATTTTTATTTTAATTTTGGTGATTTCTTTCTCTTCGTCCACATCCAAAATGTTAATCCAAGTAAAGAATATTTTCTCCTCCTCTTCTTTTCCCATATAGAAGACAGGCAATATCCCAGCGATCTTACCATCTTGACTTCCTCTAAGAAACGTTTTGGACTTTGATTCTGACTCTTGCAGCCACTGACTAAGCAGTTAAGTCAGCCATCATGACAAAATCTTGGAATTCTCCCTACAATTTTCCCTGCAGGGATAATAATTCTGATCCAGAAACAGGTCCTCAAAGGGAGTCAGCCCCTTTGTCTTTGGAAGTAGAGACTCCTTTAAGGACCTAGAAAGTTGATTGGATCACCTGTCATGCCAAAGCACTTTCTAACCTCATACCTTCCTCCTCACCCTCTTAGGATCATTTTCTCAACAATACTCACATTGTTCTGTTCGACACAGTCTTCTCTGATTGATTTATGAATGTAAATTCAATTGTTACCTTATGGTCACCATAATCACAGTTGCAATTTCTGTTATAACTTGCATTTCCAGTAATCTCCATTACCTCTGAGTGTCTTAAGCATCCCCTCCCTGAAATTGTCCAAGCAGAGACAGTCTAGATGACCATGATGGATGAGAGGTGGAATAAGATGACCTCTAGGCCAATTTTCTCCTCTCAATTCTGTGTATTTCACATTTAATATCATGCAAAACCACAAAAATGCGTGGTGCCCACATGGCTATTCTAATTTACTGAAGGTTTGTGGTACTACCCACATTTTAGCTGGTCTTACTCAAGTGAAAACCTGAATAAGCAGATAAGATCTCACATTTCCTAACAAACTATTTCTGTCATCTTTCAGTCAACAAGAGTGTTTTGTGCAAAATTCTCTGACATATATCAGTTCAGTTCAGTTCAGTCACTCAGTCGTGTCCGACTCTTTGCGACCCCATGAATCGCAGCATGCCAGGCTTCCCTGTCCATCAACAACTCCTGGAGTTCACTCACACTCACGTCCATCAAGTCAGTGATGCCATCCAGCCATCTCATCCTCTGTTGTCCCCTTCTCCTCCTGCCCCCAACCCCTCCCAGCATCAGAGTCTTTTCCAGTGAGTCAACTCTTCGCATGAGGTGGCCAAAGTAGACAGTGGCTTATTTTAAATAAACAGCCTATTAAGGAGGTAGGGTGCTGCAGTGGAAAAGGCTAGAGTCAAGTTATTGCCTTCATTCCAACACAAACTAGCTAACTGAATTTGAACAGGACACTTCACATCTGTGAGTATTAAACTCTTCACATGGAAGATAAAAAGATTTAACTAGATCAGAGTTTCTTAATCTCTGCACTGTTGACATTTGGTGCTAGATAATTCTTTGCTGTGGGACCACCCTGTGCATTGTAGAGTATTTAGCAGCATCTCTGACCTCCACTCATTAGATGCTTTTAGCATCCTCTCTCCTCAGGTGCTTTAAATCAAATAGCATCTCATCACTTCCATTGATGTCTACTATAAAATGTGTTTTGTGTGTGTATGTAATTTAAAGATAACTGCTAGTAGAACTTTTAAGTAGATATATACCTCCCAAAGATTGCTGGGAGGAATAACAATAACTTTGATACACAGATGATCCCACTCTGGCAGAAAGTGAAGAGAAACTAAAAAGCCTCTTGATGAAGGTGAAAGAGGAGAGTGAAAAGGCTGGCTTAAAACTCAACATTCATAAAACTAAGATCATGGCATCCAGTCTCATCACTTCATGGCAAGTAGATGGGGAAAAAGTGGAAGCAGTGAGAGATTTTATTTTCTTGGGCTCCAAAATCACTGTGGCCGGTGACTGCAGCCATGAAATTAAAAGACACTTGCTCCTTGGAAGGAAAACTATGGCAAACCTAGACAGCATATTAAAAAGCAGAGACACCACTTTGCAGACAAAAGTCCATCTGGTCAGAGCTATAGTTTGTCCAGTAGTCATATATGGATATGAAAGATGAACCGTAAAGAAGGATGAGCACCAAAGAATTGATGCTTTTGAACTGTGGTACTGGAGAAGATTCCCGAGAGTCCCTTGGACTGCAAGGAAATCAAACCAGTCAATCCTAAAAGAAATCAACCCTGAATATTCATTGGAAGGAGTGATGCTGAAGTTCCAATACTTTGGCCACCTGATGTGAAGAGCCAAATTGTTGGAAAAGACCGTGAAGCTAGGAAAGGTTGAGGGTAGGAGGAGAAGGGGGCAACAGAAGATGAGATGGTTGGATTGCATTACCGACTCAATGAGCATGAGTTTGAGCAAACTCTGGGAGAGAGTGAAGTTCAGGGAACCCTGGCATGCTGCAGTCCATAGCGTGGCAAAAAGTTGGACACGACTTAGTGACTGACAATAATACTTTCAAAATTACTGGAGAAAAATAAAAGGACATAAACCCCGCTAGTTATTTAAAATAAAAATAAACATAATAACAAAAATAGGCTATGAAGCACCATATAGTCATTAAAGGAGACCCCAGAGCATGTTATGGGCTTCGCGAGTGGCTCAGAGGTAAATAATCTGCCTGCCAGTGCAGGAGATGCAAGAGATGTGAGTTCGACCCCAGGGTTGGGAAGATTCCCTGAAGAAGTAAATGGCAACCCACTCCAGTTTTTGCCTAGGAAATCCCATGGACAGAGGAGGCAGGTGGGCTACTGGGCGTGGGGTGCAAACAGTTGGACACAGACACTGAGCACACACGCAGGCACAGATCATGTTGCAAGACAACGTCAAATAAACACACCAATTGTGGCAGGAACTAAAATGGCTAAACACATCACTCAAAGGCATTCAGGTTGTTTTAAAAAATAAAATTAAACTGCATGCTCCCTAACATACTAGGTCTAAAATAAAGTACCTTGAAGTTTAAAAAGGCTGGGCAATAATTTTTCTGGCAAAAAAAAAAGTAAAAGTCAGAATGGCACAATTAATTTCAGCCAATCTGGAAATCAAAGCAAAAATTAAACTTGAATGAGCAAGATCATTTTAGGCTAATAAAAAGAATAATAAAGGATGAAATATAAAATTAGGAATGCAAGGCACGAACTCTTATTCAACCAGTAACAAAGCATCTAAATATGTATAGCAACACAAGGGAAACCAGGAAGCAAGTTTCATCTGGATCTACTCGGCACCCCAAGTAATACTGGCTTTCTATTAGTAAGGAAAATTATGAGTTATGACTATTGTGTTGGTGGCTTACAATCTTGCCCACACCTAGCAACTGTTATTGCTGGTGAACAGTTAGCAGGGGGAAAAGCTTTGTTGTTTCAAGGGTGTGGAGTTGCTAATGAGTCAGCTTTCATGAATGCAACTTACTGTAGGTATGTGAAAAGCCAGAAAAATAAAATTTCTACCTTTATAAAGAAAAAAATTGGTTAAGATGATGAATCATTTTTGGTTAACTTTACTCAACATATTTCCTGTGACCCAACGTATCATTCACTCAAGAAAGAAAAATCAAGCATGTAGTAGACACCCAATACATTGTATTGAAATGAATTATAGTGATCTATCTACCTTAGTAAAATTTGGTTATATGGTTTGGTTTTCTTATTAACTCAAGATAATATTACATTAGTATGAATGACTGATGCCATTTGATGAACAATGTCATCATGCAACCTGAAATTATTTCCTTATAGTTGGGTTTCCTCATTTTAAAATAAGATAGCAACATTTGCTAAGTACCTGTTTTAATAAAGCAATTCATATTGGACTAGCGCAATATATGTAAGTAAAATATAAAAACAAACACTATTAGATAAAAAAGAAAACAAATTTATAAGAACACAATAATGCAATAGTGGTGAGAAACATTAACACCATATTATGTGTGTTCGATAGATTAAAATCAAGTAAGAACATAGAAATTTTTAATAGCATGATTGAAATGGCTGAATAAATTAATATTGGATATTATGTTATAAAAACATTTCATGAAATATAAAATAATTATCTTAAAACTGACTTTCTATTAAACCAAAAATTAGTCTCGGTGCATTTTGAAAAGTTATGAATGTATCAGCTATATTATTTGGTGCCAAAATAATAAAACTATAAAGTATAAAAATGAAAAAAAGTGAAAAAAGTCTAAAGAACCATTTCATCCAATAAAAATGAAAATTTTAATTACACTTTTTAGAAAACCATGAAAATATTAGAAGAATACCACATTTATGTCTGAGTCTGTATTTTGTAAATAAGTTCATTTGTATTATTTTTTAACTTAATGGTTATGAGGGGGAGAGGGGGAATAAATTAAGACTGTGGGATTAACAGATGCATACTACCATATATAAAAAGAGCAAACAACAGGGTTTACTGTATAGCACAGGGGACTATATTCAATCTTTTGTAATAAACTATAATGGAAAAGAATCAGAAAAAATATAGATATATATTTTATATGTTTCTATATTTTACACCTGAAACTAATACAATATTGTAAATAACTGTACTTCAATAAAAAAAAGAATACATTTAAAATGTACGTGATAGCCCTGGGTAGAGAAGATCCCCTGGAGAGGGGCATTGCAATCCGCTCCAGTGTTCTTGCCTGGAGAGTCCCATGGACAGAGAAACTTTATGAGCAACAGTCCATGGGGTTGCACAGAGTTGGACACGACTGAAGCGACTTAGCATGCATGCACACATATAAGAGGCTCAGCTGGCTTCACAGGGTTAGGTTATTACAGAGAATAGCAAGAAGAGATAAGAAAGCTTTCTTTAGCAATCAATGCAAAGAAATAGAGGAAAAGAACAGAATGGGAAAGACTAGAGATCTCTTCAAGAAAATTAGAGATGCCAAGGGAACATTTCATGCAAAGATGGGCTCAATAAAGGACAGAAATGGTCTGGACCTAACAGAAGCAGAAGATATTAAAAAGAGGTGGCAAGAATACACAGAAGAACTGTACAAAAAAAGATCTGAATAATCTGTATAATCATGATGGTGTGATCACTTGCCAGAGTCCAGCCCTGGTGGGTACAGGGAATTCGAAGCGGGGACGGCGTCAGCGAGGAAAAACTTATTTATTCAGAAATATACGATTAGAAAATAATAGTATAGTGGGAAAATTAAGATGGAGAAAAGAGGCTGAATAACTTGGTTTGTGGGGAAAACCAATAAAACCTCGAGATAAGAGGTTTGCACCGTCTACGTTGGGCCACCGGCGTCCACTTGAATATCTAAGAGTACCCCACCTTGAGCTCCCTTTCACGTGGGTCTTAGCAGCCAGGACAAGTAAATAGACATGGCGAGTCTCCACGCCCCAGATGGGAATTCAGCCAGAAATTAGAGTAAAGAAGAGACACGGGGGAAGCCCAGCATCGGTGCAAGTCTCCCAATGCAAGACTCCAAAAACTATTTTTCAAAATCAGCTCATATACCCCAAGTTGTGCATAATGGAATATGCAGAGTTATGCAGGAGTGGCCGTCCTGACCCTCATTGAGATCAGGCTTTCTTTTTTTGCATGCCCTCCCGTATACAAAAGGTCTCAGGTAGTTTACATTATCTTCTGGCCAAGAGGCCTGTTAACATCTTTATGGCTCTCTTCCTGGACAATTGTCCATTAACCAGAAAACTCCTTTTCCCTAGAAGTGTTTTTTCTTTACTCTGCATTACCCTCAAAATACTAAATGAAGTTACATTCCTATAGAACAAAGGTGTAGTGGGTTATAACAAAGAAAGTACTTAACTCAAAGATCTAATATTGCTAATACCAGGTCTACTACCTGTTTTTCTATATATCAATTATATCTTACAAATAAAAGATATGAAAATTTGGCAGCAAGTATTGGCTCAACAAATGAAACCTTTAATCCGTCCTATTCTAATGATTTTGACTCCTCGAAAGCTCCTACATTCCTAGGATGTTTTAAGCTTCCTGTGCCTCCCGCAATCAGGAGGCCTCAAACAATCACATGCTCAGCTATAAGAGTCTTGCAGGCAGGCTAGAAAGCCATCAGAGGGGTTTTTGGATTGAAACACTCTATCAAATGCAGAAGACTAAAGCCCTTAGTTGACTTTTTCCAGAGAATGTCAGAAGAGTGGAAAGGCAGGCAGATTCTTATTTTGGGGGGGTACATGCTCAGGAAATGCCAGGGGGAAAACCCTGAGATTTGACTTGTCCTTGGCCATCAAAATCTCCTGCCGCGTGACCTTGTCACGGGTGGGATTCCTCACGCTGGAAAAAAATAAATAAATGAAAATTTAAAAAATATGAAATGTACGTGATACAGATTTCCATTCTGCCTGTGACAGAGTTGCTAGTATTACAGTGAACAACTGTGAAACTGGATGAAGTATGTGCCATTGTATAGCAGCCCATAGAGGATGTAATTGCTTGAGCAGGGAGTACCAAGGTTAGCACTACCACACGCATCTTGGATTCCTCTCTGGGAAATTTCCCAAATGGAAGTAGAGACTTTGTGCAGAATTAAGTCTGGCTGGTGAAGGGAACACTGTCGCTGGATCACTAAAATATCTGAAATTGTGAGTCACGACACCTAAGAGAAGGAAGCTTCTAAGATGTAGCCCCATCAAATGTAGGGTCTCATCCTGGGTAGAATCCTAACTGTGCAGTGCCAAATAAGACTCTGGAGGCATAGCAGAGAGCAGCTGCTGGTGAACAAGGGCTAATGGGGATTAGTGGGGCTACATGGAGTGGGGACATGTTCAAGGTCTGAGTCAATTGAATGGGAGAGACCTTGGTCAATACCCTAGACTTTCAGGTGACAATGAGAAAGGTCAGTGAACCAAAGATAAGTCAAATGATCCAGACTTGTGCATGCTTGTGTGTGTGCATGCTAAGTCATTCCAGTCATGTCTGACTTTGTGACCCTATGGACCATAGCCCACCAGGCTCCTCTGTCCATGGGATTCTCTAGGCAAGAATACTGGAGTGGGTTGCTGCCGGAAGCCAGCGTGAGGAATCCCACCCATGACAGGGTCAAGCAGCAGGAGATTTGATGGGCAAGGATGAGTCAAATCTCAGGTTTTCCCCCTGGCATTTCCTGAGCAGGTATCCCCCCCCAAAAATAAGAATCTGGCTGCTTTTCCACTCTTCTGACAGTCTCTGGAAAAAGTCTACTCGGGGCTTTAGTCTGCTGCATCCGAAAGAGTGTTTCAATCCCAAAACCCCTCTGATGGCTTTCTAGCCTGCCTGCAGGACTCGTACAGCTGCCCATGTGATTGTTTGAGGCCTCCCAACTGCGGGAGGCACAGGAAGCCTAAAACGTCCTAGGAAAGTAGGGGCTTCTGAGGAGTCAAAATCATTAGAATAGGACTGATTAAAGGTTTCATTTGTTGAGCCAATACTTGCTGCCAAATTTTCATATCTTTTATTTGTTGATATAGTTAGTATATAGAAAAAACAAGTAGCAACATTAGATCTTTGAATTAAGTACCTTCATTTTTACGACCCACTGCACCTTTGTTCTATAGGGATGTGATTTTAGTGCTTTAAGGAGATGCAGATTAAAGAAAAACATTTCAGGGAAATGAGATTAACATTCATTAAAGAAGAGAGCCAAAAAGTGTTAGCAAGCCTCTTGGCCAGAAGATAATGTAAATCATCTGAGACCTTTTGTATACAAAAAAATATAGCTGCCCCTGCATGACTCTGTATCTTCCATTATGTAAAATTTAGGGTATATAAACATTTATTAAGTAATAAAGTGGGAAGGGGTTTTTGCACAAGCCTGGCCTCCCCTGTGTGGATTCTTTCTTTCTCCCTCTCCTCCCTCTATTTTCAGGCTGAATTCCCATCTGGGGCATGGAGGCTCGCCATGTCTACTTACTTGTCGCAGCTGCTAAGAGAGAACCCAGGGCGGGGCACTCTCTGATATTCAAATGGATGCCGGTGGCCCAACATAGATGGTGCAAGCTCCTTGTCTAGAACTTTATTGGCTTTCCAAGTAAACCAAGTTATTCAGCCTCTTTTCTCCACTTAATTTTCCTACTATACTATTATTTCCTAAATCTTATTTTTCTAAATAAATAAGTTTTTTCCTCACCTATCCGTCTCCCCTTCGAATCACCCTGGATCCACCGGGGCTGGACCCCGGCAGGTTGCCAAGATTTCCTCCAGGGCATCTTTCTGACTCAGGGATCAAACCCATGTCTCTTATATCCCCTGCATTGGTAGGTGGGTTCTTTATCCCTAGCACAACCTGGGAAGCCTGATCCAAACTTACATAAAATGGGAGAAAAAAAAGAAAAGAAAAGAACATCTGAGACCTATGGGACAAATGTAGTGATCCCATATATTTATAATTGGAGACAATGCATTTTTGAAGAGCTACTGGCTAATTATAGTCTAAAATGGATGAGATGTACCTAAGCTATATGTGCAAAAAAATCATTAGCTTTATACTATTTAATGAAAAAAAAAAAATAAAAGATTGCAGCAGAAACACAGTTCTGAATAAGTTTTCCAAGTGCTCCCTTACATTCCACATCCTACCTTGCAATCATATTGAGGCTTTGCAACTATTTCTAACCAATAAAATGAGTGGATGTAGTGTCTCTCCAGGACTGAGGCAGTTAAAAGACCGTATGTCTTCTCTCTCTCTTCTGCTACTCCAGCACCAAAGTGGCTAGTGTTTTGGATATGTAACTAGAGGAGAGAAGAGAGCCAGTCAGGCCTCATCAGATTTTTCTCAATCTTTGTCAAGTTCAACCTCTGGAGTTTGCATGTCGTAACAGTGTTAATTACTCAGTTATAAAATGTTATAAGTATATAGTCAGACAAAAGCTAGAATGGTAAGAAAAAGAAAATGCTAAAAATACAAGCATAAACCAATGAATTCAAAAGAAGTAAAAATGACCATTTTTCTTTTAAATTTTTAATGGAATAAGCAAATCTAATCAAGAATTGACATAAGATATAAATCAGCGTTAGTATTAGTTTCCTAGGGCTGTCAAAACAAATTGCACCAGCTGAGTAGTTTAAAACAGAAACTTATTCTCTCACAGTCACAGACACTAGAAGTGCAAAGTGAAGGTATTAGCAGGACTATACTCTCTTTGAAAGCTCTGTGAGAGTATCCTTCTTTGTCTTTTTCCTGGTTTCTGATGGTTGCTAGCAATCCTTGGCTTTACTTGGCTTGTGGCTACATAACCTTAATCTTTGCCTCTATCATCATCTGGCCCTCTTCCTATGTGTCTGTGTGTGTCTTTGTGTCTTCTTTACTTATCAGGAGTCCAGTCATATTTTATTTACAGCCCTCCCTAATTCAGTATGACCTTAACTAATTATATCTGTAAAGACCATATTTCCAAATGAGATTACATGCACAGGTACTTAGTTTTAGGACTTCAACTTATCTTTTGTGTGTGTTAATCGCTCAGTTGTGTCTGACTCTTTGCGACCCCATGGACTGTAGCCCACCAGGCTCCTTTGTCCATGGAATTCTCCAGGCAAGAATACTGGAGTGGGTAGCTATTCTCTTCTCCAGGAGTACTTCCCGACCCAAGGATCGAACCTCAGTCTCTGCATTACAGGTGAATTCTTTAACACTTGAGCCACCAAGGAAGCCCATATCTTTTGGAGAGACACAATTCAACGCAATTCAACTTGCAACATAAGGGATATAACAATAGTGGGGGGTGTGGTTTGGAAAACAAGAGGCAATGTCAATGCACCTAAAACAGAGTATGACATATATACTTTCCTGGAAAGCCATTCAGTTCAGTTCCGTTCAGTTCAGTTGCTCAGTCATGTCCGACTCTGCGACTCCATGAATCACAGCACGCCAGGCCTCCCTGTCTATCACCAACTCCCAGAGTTCACTCAGACTCATACCCATTGAGTCAGTGATGCCATCCAGCCATCTCATCCTCTGTCATTCCCTTCTCCTCCTGCCCCCAATCCCTCCCAACATCAGAGTCTTTTCCAATGAGTCAACTCTTCGCATGAGGTGGCCAAAGTACTGGAGTTTCAGCTTTAGCATCAGTCCTTCCAAAGAAATCCCATTAGTGACTATAGCTGACCCAATAAGTAGTAAACCCAAATGGTCGAATGCTGTCAGAACATCTCTAAGCAATTGGCTTAGAGATTCAAAATGATTCTTCATAGGTGCGAATTTCAAAGAAAAAAAAAACTTGACTGATATTTTTAAGAAAAATAGGCATTCTTTTTCCTCTAAGCTTTTCTTCTATGTATGTTCATGTCTCTGGCCTCTCTTCCTCTTCTTATAAAGACATCAGTCCTATAAGATTAGAAGCCCACCCTTATAACCTGATTTAACCTTAAGCGTCTCTTTAAAGGTCCTATCTCCAAATCAGATCACATTCTAGGATAATAAGGGTTACGGCTTAAACATATGAATTTGGGGAGATACACTTCATCCATTGACCTTCCTAGGTTGGACTTTTGCCAAAGGAAGGAATGTGTATGAGATTTCGAAGGAGTAAATGAAACAGCCCAAAATGTACACCATTTCCTCTTAAGACATTTGTCAGTTCTTAAGTGGTGCGTGGGGTGGTAGGAGTAGGTGGTGCTGCTGCTGCTGCTGCTAGAAGCCAGGAAATCAAGCAAAAAGCATCTGCTGAGAAGCTAAAAAGCTAAATAGAAATTTGGGCAGTCTCTTGGTACTGGAGTTAGGGCTGCCAGGGAGGTGAAGCTATCACAAATATGATTTAAGTTTAAATACCCCCTGAAAAGAACTACTCCCTAAAAGTAAAAACAAGCAAAAAATGCGTGCCTCAAAAATCCTAAAATTATAGCAACTGCTGCTTACATTAACATGATCTGCCTTTATTCTATCTGCCTGCCAGAAGAATATTAAGTTCATTCTGGAGGAAGATAAAATCTTCTGGAGCCCCATTTTTTTCAGACAATTTTTCATGGATAATGGCTGGTGTTCAAATTAATTGGTGTGCCAGGAAACTGGACCCAAATGATTAAAAAGCAAGAGATAAGGGAAAAAAGAAAACACAGTGGAAATAAATCACAATTTTTCAAGTAATCACAATTTTCAAGTAATCAGACATGGATTTTAAAATACTTACAATTAATGTGTTCAAGAAAAAGATGAAAAGCTGGGTTATTCCTCCAGCAAACTGAAATACAAAGAAAAGAATCAAATGGAAATTCTAGAACCAAAAATAATGCAGTACTAAAATTAAGACCTAAATAGATCAGTGTACCAGCAGATTGGGCTTTCCTGGCAGCTGAGCGGTAAAGAATACACCTGCCAATGCAGGAGACACGAGTTCGATCCCCGGGTTTGGAAGATCTCCTGGGGACAGAAATGGGCAACCCATTCCAACATTCTTGCCTGGGAAATCCCATGGACAGAGGAGCCTGGCGGGCTACAGTCCATGGGGTCACAAAGAGTAGGACATGACTTAGTGACTAAACAACCCCAGCAACAGCAGATTAGGCAAACCAGAGAGAATCAAGCAGCTGGAAGGTAATCAGAAAATATCTTGATTAAGGTACATACAAATAAATAAGGGCGGGGGGAATTAAAAAAGGGTAAGTCTCAAATGGAATATAGTGAAAATGTATAGACTGTGTGATTAGGATCTAAGAAGAAGTGAACANATGACTTAGTGACTAAACAACCCCAGCAACAGCAGATTAGGCAAACCAGAGAGAATCAAGCAGCTGGAAGGTAATCAGAAAATATCTTGATTAAGGTACATACAAATAAATAAGGGCGGGGGGAATTAAAAAAGGGTAAGTCTCAAATGGAATATAGTGAAAATGTATAGACTGTGTGATTAGGATCTAAGAAGAAGTGAACAGAAAAATGGAGCGGAAGAAATACTTAAAGAAAGCTGGCCAAAGACTATTTGAAACTAATAGAAAAATAAAAGTCACAGATTCAGGAATCTCTTAAACCCAAACAAGGTAAATTAAAAGAAAAGCACAGCTTGGCACTTCATAATAAGAAAAAGAAAATCTTAATAGCTGCCAGAGAAAAAAGACACACAACCTTCTAAAAGCAGTGATAAGACCGCCACCTGAATTTTTAATGGAAACAATGGAAGCCAGCAGACAAGAGAATGACATGTTTACAGTGTAGACAGAAAATTTAAAAAAGACAGAGAGCAAACAGTTCCCATATGTAATGACATGAATTAATGTCATCATGCTGACAGAAGAATCCAGGCATAAAAAATTATATACTGTTTAATCCAATTGAAATAAAGTTCAGAAGCAGGCAAAAGAACTCTCTGGTGAGGCAAGTCTGATGTCAGTTTCCTCTGTGGTCCAGCAGATACTGGTAACGGGCTCAGGGGAGACTTGTAGGAAGGTACTTGTAGTGCTCTGTGTTTTGTTCCAAGTGATGTAGGGGTGAGGTCACTTTAAATATTCATGGGATATGGGATATATACTTAGGTTTTCTGTACTTTATAGGAATGTACTATGCTTCTGTTTTTTTTTCTTTAATTTTTAATAAGAAAATAAAAAAGTATCTCCTTAAGGAATTCTAATGTGCCTCAGGTTAGAGAACAACAAGCTCTGGGACCCTTGACAGTGGGCTGGTGTTTGTGCTTCTTCAGCCAACTGTATGTGAGGCTCCAACTCCCGGCTGAACTAACTGCAGCCTTGTTGGACTCACGGCACTTTGGTTAATCTAAGTACCACTGGGCATAGCCATACTGCTGGAGATCCCTCACCTGAACAAAGATCTGCCCTGCACCCCAACCCATGGAATTTTTCAGCTTCTGCTCTACTCCTAAAATCCTTCCTCTAGATAATAACAGAACATACCAAATATAAGCCCCATTGTATCAATTCCCCTTAAATAAGCTTCAGCTGTTCTCTTCCACAAAAGTTGAAAACAGAATTCTAAGACCCCTATGTGCAAAACTTCTAAGAAGTTTACCTTGCCCAAAGCTTAACAACTAAAAATATCATTTCCTTTTCTCCTCTCCACTTTGACTCCTTTTCCTGCTCCTGATCACAGATCCCAATTCTTAATCACTCACAGGACTTTGGGAATGGATGACAGCCTGATTTTAACACAAAGTGATGGTAAGAATCTCTTCTTCTGACCACAGATATTATAGGATTCATCTGGGGAGCAAAGGATTTTGGTTATTATATATAGAAATCCAGGGAAATGCCTCCTTGAGAACAGCTTAACAGTCATTATGCTTATTTTGCAAATGTGGGAAGCTTTGCAAAACCCGAAATAGCTTGGATTGGTGCACCAATTAGATAGATCTGCCCAATCTTGAAAGACATGCATTCTCTTTCAATCTTAAGCAAGCAATTCCAGCAGAGCTGGGCCAGTTCCATACAGCGATGATTAATGCACTTATTGATGTATATGTTTGTTGAAGGTGCCACAAGATTTTCTCTGTCTGGTTTGAGAACAGGATAATTCCCTAGAGAAAAACATGCTTTGTGTTTCTGCTCAGTTTTATTTATTTATTTGTTTTACATTATGATAAATTGCACTGTGTTTTGGGAAATTGAAATGGTACATGTTAAAATAAAAGAACAGAGGGGAAGAACACAATATGGAAAGCAGCTGGAGCATCTTAAGATAAAAGAGGGAAGTAGAAATGACAAAGAGTTTTGAAAATAATTCATTTCCTCTTCATCATCTAAACAAACAAAAATTTTATCTCTGGGATCATTGGGAGAGATGAATGTTTGATAACACTCGCCTTCAAAGCAGTTTGCTGTGATGGATAGGTATCCAGACTCTACTACAAAGGAGCATCATGGTCCTGAGGAAATTTGTTTGTCCTTCTGTGCCTCAGCTTCCAAATTTGCAAAAACAGAGTGATAAGCATAGAAATAATTCACAAAGAGGGCTTCTATGTGCCAGTGTTCTAAGCACTTTACATATATTAGTTCATTAAATCATCATGAAGCAGTGAATGTAATTATTATCATCTCTACTTTACAGTTGGGGAAACCGAGGCTCAGGGGTACTAACAGGCATGACCACACAGCTAGTGAGTGACAGAGATTGAGTCAAACCTAGGCAATTGGCTGGGGGTCCATACTCTCAAAAGTATTAACTTCTACTGCTTCTGTAGGTTGAAGATGTCACTTTTCTTAAAGTGCTCCTCCCAGAATCACCACCAGCATGAGATCCAAACTCCACAAAGTGGAGTAGATTGCCTTTCACAATGGAGCCTAATCCTGCCTCTACAGTCTTCCCTCCTCCGAACTCTGGCCACTACAGCACCTCCCCAACCAGCCACCCAAGGGACTCTCATCTCGTGGTCCCTGAAGAGCACCTGCTCCCTTTCATGCCCTGGCTCTGCTCCTATTCTTCCGTCTCCCTGCAGTGCTCTCCTTCCACTGACCACTGCTGGTCTTCTTTACGGATTCCTGTCCTTCTTTCAGGTAAGTCCCTGAAAACCTATGTGCCCTCTAGGAATGACCTTGGTTTCTCGGGGCACAGATGAGTCATTCACTTTCTATGCTTCAATAACAGCTTAATGAGTGCTTTGGTTATAGTGTTTGTCACTCAGTATCACGTTATTTTGTGTGTGAATCTGTCTCTGCTGCCAGAGCATGGTTCAGATAATGGGTTTCTTCTGTACCAGTCTAAGAAATTAGTGGTACTAGATCACTGGGTTGAGAAGGATTTTGGAAGGCATATTTGAATTCAGTAGGAGAATGTTAAATGCAGACTTCATAAAGGCAGAGACCTCACCTGACTTTTACATCTTAGTGTCTGTGGTGCCAGGGCTTCCCAAATGGCACTAGTGGTAAAGAATCTGCCTGCTGATACAGGAGATGCAAGAGACACAGGTTTGTTCTCTGGATTGGGAAGATCCCCTGGAGGAGGGCGCGGCAGCCCACTCGACTATTCTTGCCTGGAGAAACCCATGGACAGAGGAGCCTGGTGGACTGTAGTACACCGAGTGGCAAAGAGTCAGACAGGAATGAAGCAACTTAGCACACACATCTATAGTGCCTGCTTCAGCCTGAGTACACAGTAGACACTCATTTGTGTGAAAGAGTAGTAAGTTCACGATGTCTCCTATAGCAAGAGAGGTGAAGGTGGTTACGTTCATGCTGGATATTTTACATTCCTCTAATAGTCACTGAACTCTTCAAGGGGAAGGACAATATCTTACCTTAGTGTCTTTGTCAGCTCATTTAGTCTATCGAACAAGACAATATTGCTATATAAATACATTGTTGAAAGAAGTGTAAAGCTCAGAGTCTGTGCTGATGTGAGGCATGAAGGAGGGACCAAGTCATGTTATGCATTCTACCTTTTGTTCTCTAATGAATCAAATGGACCCCTGCAGAGAGAATGCTTTCTGTGACCCAAGATGTGTTCACTGATGTGTGACTCTCCTGCCCCACCACCCTCACTCCCACTGCATTGGGAAATAACAGCAGGTCCACCTGAGGGTTAGAATGAAGAGGGAGATGGAAGCTGCCAGAGGCACTGGGAGATTGCGAGACAGGCTTTGCATTTATTGTTTTCTCCTCCAGTCCTCAGGAATACCTTCATCCCCCTCACTTTTTACTCTTGCACCTCACCTCCTAGCTCTGTGTTAGCCAGCCTGGTGTGTCCAGTGTTTGTCCCAGAAAAAAGTAAATCGAAGTACCTCTCCAGTGTCCAAGTCGTTAAATGACAAGGAGAGGGATTTTAGTCCTAAAAATGATTCGGTCAGTTCAGTCACTCAGTAGTGTCCGACTCTGTGACCCCATGAATCCCAGCACGCCAGGCCTCCCTGTCTATCACCAACGCTCGGAGTTCACTCAGACTCACACCCATCGAGTCAGTGATGCCATCCAGCCATCTCATCCTCTGTCGTCNGCCTTTTCTAAAACCAGCTTGAACATCTGGGAGTTCACGGTTCACGTATGGCTGAAGCCTAGCTTGAAGAATTTTGAGCATTACTTACTAGCATGTGAGATGAGTGCAGTTGTGCAGTAGTTTGAGCATTCTTTGGCATTGCCTTTCTTTGGGATTGGAATGAAAACTATTTTAAAATGAGCCAAGGCCAGGTGGGACATTTCCACTCAAGATGCCAACCAGACAAGCCTGTGACTCCTTCAAAACGATATTCTATATACTCATCAATTAACGTTGGATCCTACTCTTTGGAAGGCACCAGAAACTCTCAATGAAAAAGGCAGAAGACTCAAAGAGAGGGATGACAAAGAGGTCTGATCAATGAAACACTTTAGCAGCACCAAGGGGCCCAGTGCCCTTTGCTGCCTCCAAAAGGTGCTGGTAATGTCATTGGTGAAACAAACAAGTACTCTCTGAACAGATTCTGTTTTCAGACCTCCTCAAATAGCTCTTCTGAGAAGATATGAACAATATAAGTTTTTCTCTTCTCAGTAAAAAGTGGAGCATGACACCTTGTTTTTGTTTTAACTGACCCGAATTGGAATAACTTAATTTAAAAATAATTTGGTTAAATTCTTTAAGATATTCTGGGAATATTCAAAGTGTCATAAAATCAAAGACAGCTTTGAAAAGGGGAGCGTTTCCTCTTCTCTGATCTCCCTCTGGAGCTTAGAATGAACTCAGTAGGAGAGCTAAGGCAGAGCTGTCCGATAGAATTTTCTGTGATGATGCAATGTTCTACATTGTACTGTCCACTGTGGTAGACACTGGCCGTGTGTGCCTGCTGAGTGTTTGAAATGTAGCTAGTGTGACCTTATTTTACTCTTTTCTTCAAAATGAACTCTAAAACCTAGCCAGACAAATTTTCTTCATTCCCCTTAATGTAACACATTTATTTAAAACTGGAAACCATCATTCAAGCTGAGTCCGATATAGAAATTCCAAAACCCTAGGGATTTTGGTGTCAGGGACTATAGCTGACCAAACGAAGCCACATAGCCCAGCCTTCTTTTAACTGTTTACTTTAAATATTCCCTGGCCCCTGCTACCTATTTTCTCAAGATGAAATGTTAGCCAAAGATCTTTTCTAACCCTCACCAGCTTCCCTGCTCAGACTTGTTGAAACACTTATTTTACTGTGATACTTTCCCTCCTCCACCACATGCTACCTCCACTGATCCTTCCTTACTTTGGGTCCCTGGAAGTAGCCCTGAAAATGATCTTACCCAAGTTCCACATTTTATGGAAAGGAATACTAAGACACATAGAGTTACTGATTTGCATCAACTCTGATAGAGACTTAATCTTCCCCACTAAAATCTTACCCCTTTACTCAAGGTTCATCTCCAGTGCCCCTGTTCCCTATGAAGCCTTCTGTTTTTGTACCTACTAATATGGCAGAAAGTGAAGAGGAACTAAAAAGCCTCTTGATGAAAATGAAAGAGAAGAGTGGAAACGTTGGCTTAAAGTTCAACATTCAGAAAATGAAGATCATGGCATCTGGTCCCATCACTTCATGGCAAATAAATGGGGAAACAGTGTAAACAGCATCAGACTTTTTTTTGGCTCCAAAATTATTCCAGATGGTGATTGCAGCCATGAAATTAGAAGACACTTACTCCTTGGAAGGAAAGTTATGACCAACCTAGACAGCATATTGAAAAGCAGTGACATTACTTTGCCAACAAAGGTCTGTCTAGTCAAGGCTATGGTTTTTCCAGTAGTCATGTATGGATGCGAGAGTTGGACTGTGAAGAAAACTGAGTGCCAAAGAATTGATGCTTTTGAACTGTGGTGTTGGAGAAGACTCTTGAGAGTCCCTTGGATTGCAAGGAGATTCAAGCAGTCCATTCTAAAGGTGATCAGTCCTAGGTGTTCTTTGGAAGGAATGATGCTAAAGCTGAAACTCCAGTACTTTGGCCACCTCATGCAAAGAGTTGACTCTTTGGAAAAGACCCTGATGCTGGGAGGGATTGGGGGCAGGAGGAGAAGGAGACGACAGAGGATGAGATGGCTGGATGGCATCACCAACTCAATGGACATGAGTCTGAGTGAACTCTGGGAGTTGGTGATGGACAGGGAGGCCTGGCATGCTGCGATTCATGGGGTTGCAAAGAGTCGGACATGACTGAGCAACTGAACTGAACTGAACTGAAGAATCCTTCTGTGTAGTCCTCTAGCACCCTGCCAAATACATCCACTTGGGGACAAAGTCTTGCATAGTTTCATCATTCTTTTCTTAACTAGAATGTTGAAATCCAAAAACTAGGGACTGTTTTTTTAACTGTCTTCCCACACGATGCCATATATCAGAATATATGTGCTCATAATGCTGTCAAAAGCTAAAAATGACAGAACCTGTGCTGACTTCTAAGAGAATACTATATATCATAAAGGGAAAAGGAGTGGGAAATCACATCAATTTTCCTCCTCTGATAAACCACAAAAGAAAAATACTCCCTTAAATTTCCTTTATGTTTAAATGGCCACATTTGATAGACTATTGCCCAAGCATGTACTTAAAAATTTAAATTATTTCCAACATAAGTCGATAAATTCAATTTGGCAAGTGTTTATTAAATTTGAAGACCTTATACTATAGTTTAAAGGACAATACTTTTACACATAAAGGAGACTGAGATTAACATACACAAATGTAATTAAATTTAAATGTTTATTATGCCCACTACGGGCCAACAAACATGTAGCTCAGAGCTATCCAAGGTTGGTGGCAACAAAAGTTACCAAGGATGACTTTGCCAACATGGAAAGAACTAAATTGAGCTTTCTATGACAGTGGAACATAGTAAAGCTGATGGTAGGAATAGGAAGAAAAGGAATTTCCTGTCCCAGGAATTAGCTAAACAGTGATGCTGATGTGAAAATGCACGGGGTCTGTATAGATTTTGGCTTCAGAATTGAGGTTATTTACAGAGAAGAAGTGGGGATATTGCTACTTAAGAGGTAGGTCTCTGATGGAACATGAGACTGAATTTGACTACTCAAACAATGGGAAAACAATAAATTTCTGAAGAATAGAGGGACATGTGAAGATGTCAGGAATGTATGGATATGGGTGAGAAGTGAATCAGTGTGTGTTCTGATTATGTTGTATAGTGGCATGTGAAGAACAAGATATTAATCTATTTTAAGAAAAATTGTCAGAATAATTTAAGGATGTATGTTTTGTGGATTTTCAGAGTTTTAAGGAGGGAATGAAAGATGTTTCCAGGTTGGGAGAAAGGAAGGATATTCTGCTGATAAAAAGTGAAGAATTGATGTAATAAGAATAAGACATATCAAGTATGAAACAATTCTGGATTTACAGATAGACATGCTGTTAATGTCAATATAGGAAACTGAAACTAGAATTAAGGGTGAGGATGAAGACAGTGGCTTCCTTGTTAAGAGACACTACCCCTCATCTCCTACCAACCATGTATTTATTCTTTCTTATTAGCCTACCTAAAATGGAAGTCTGGGCTTCCCTATTGGCTCAGTGGTAAAAAATCTGTCTATCGATGCAAGAGAAGCAGGTTTGATCCCTGAGTCAGAAAGATCCCCTGAAGAAGGAAATGGCAACCCACTCCAGTANAAGAGACACTACCCCTCATCTCCTACCAACCATGTATTTATTCTTTCTTATTAGCCTACCTAAAATGGAAGTCTGGGCTTCCCTATTGGCTCAGTGGTAAAAAATCTGTCTATCGATGCAAGAGAAGCAGGTTTGATCCCTGAGTCAGAAAGATCCCCTGAAGAAGGAAATGGCAACCCACTCCAGTATTCTTGCCTGGGAAATCCCAGAGGCTGCATGGAAAGAAGAGCCTGGAAGGCTACAGCACATGGGGTTACCAAAGAGTCAGACATGACTTAGTGACTAAACAACAAAATATGGAAGTCTGGGGCAAGCCAATGTTAGAACATGGTTGGATTGAGGCCACTATCTCCAGGGGTATTCAGTTTACCTTACCCAAGACTTTATAGGTGATTCAAAATCAAAATATTACCTTGCCGCTCTATGAATTGCCCACAAAGAGATGGGGGTCTCAGTTTGAGCTGAGAACTGGACCTTCAAAGAGTAAGAAGTTTTGTCTCATATTCATGTCAAGAGTTGGAGGGGTGGTACTTTGTTCATTTCTGTGGTTTTCTCATGTGAATTCTAATAAAGTGTTCATGTTTACCAGTTCTTTCTTATTTGAGACTAGATAGCACATGGGTTAGAAGGCAATGGCAACCCACTCCAGTACTCCTGCCTGGAAAATCCCATGGATGGGGGAGCCTGTTAGGCTGCAGTTCATGGGGTCGCTAAGAGTCAGACACGACTGAGCAACTTCACTTTCACTTCACTTTCATGCATTGGAGAAGGAAATAACAACCCACTCCAGTGTTCTTGCCTGGAGAATCCCAGGGACGGGGGAGCCTGGTAGGCTGCCATCTATGGACACGACTGAAGCGACTTAGCAGCAGCAGTAGCATCACACGGGTTATCAACCATATAGTCTCACTCGAGCCCTCTCCATTGGAATTCCTGGAGTTCCACATCTCTACAGCCCACCACACACATCCCCCCCTCCACCTCCAGCTAGACTGTTAAGATGACTTGCTCCTTTTTCCATGGCTGCCAGTGAAGGCCTCCTTCAGGAAAAAAAGAGATACCTCTATGCCATGGCCTTATAACATTTCCTCAACTATAATGTTGTCCCTCCACAACCAAGGTGTGTGCCTCTGATGTTTTCTGTATTGGTATCTTTCCAGTTCTTTCCTAGACTGTGGAATTCCTTACATGCAAACTAATCACCCAACTTGGCCATTATTCCAGACAATGAGATCTGACTTTCTGAGAAAATTTGGCCATGGTTGGTGGCACTTCCAACTTGTCCCAGTCCTTTTTGACCTTTCTGTTTCTATTTACACTGCTCTGACGGAGCTCCTGTCAGCTGCTAGTGTTACCATTTTTCACGGCTCTCAAAGCAAAACACATGCTTTCTTAGCTTATCACTCTTATGTGTCTACTCCTTGATTTGAAACACCTTTTCAAATTCTTATAAGGAAGCTGGGACAAAATCTCACATGAGTGAAAATATACGTGTAGTATCATTTCACATCATACCTGTGGTAAAGGAATCTTTATCCTACCATTGTCCCTGGGCAGAGCTTCAAAGTCAAGGACTCTGTGAGCTTAGGAACATTTCCCTGCTTAGCTGAGGACAGAGTATATGGAAGGATGAGTTTCTTGTCACAAGTGTTCATCTATGAGGCCTACCACAAGACAATGTTCACAGCCATCATCTCTGCCCAAAAACTCAATGACCCTATTTAAGAACAGAATCATAAAAGACCCATCTTTACCCATTGTGTCATGCCAGGGTTTAGTGGAGGACAGTTACAGCCACACACACACCCACACACAAACACACAGAGCCCTCAGTAGAATAATAGTAATGGATAATAATAGTCAGAGACAGCTAAAACAAATGTGCTTTCTTTCAATAACAAGAATCATGTGTTTCAGAAGAGGCAACCAGCAATTACACAGGATTATTTGACTGAAGCCAGTGCCCTAATCTTATGTAAAACATATCAGTTTTATTTGAAATCCTTGATACAAACTAGAAATTAGTTTAGGATAATCAGTTTCAAAATAAAGATTAAATCATAATTCACTACCCTGGTTGAATCCAAAGATTCCTTGGGCAGAACTTCCAAACATTTCCAGCCATTTATAAAAGATAAAACTTTGCTACTTTGATAACCCTGCTGATCATTTCAAGCTGGTCTTTATGAGAGTGAAAATGATACTGGATCCAAAATATTATCTGATAGTTCAATAGGTCCATTTGTTTTTTCTGCCTGTAAAAAATAGTTTGGAAGAAAGCAAAGGAAAAATGAGTCCAAATTGTAAGGTATGAGAATAAATTGGACCATATCATCTCTCTGAGTTTATGACTGATTTGGCTAATAATCTTTTAGGAAACACATCAAAATGCAGCAGAAGTGAGTTCTGATTTTTTTTTCCTGACACGGTATGAATTGTAAAAAATGGAAAAACATTGAGAGACAAAAAATATGTAATCCACCTATCATCTGACACCAACTGTAAATAGAAAGTTCTATCCTAAAGTGTTCTAGCAATTTTTCATACCCACAGCATGTCTAGGTGAAAACTGATGGCTCCTGATCAGAAATTAAATTATAGCAAGACTTTTAAATGCTTATTTCATTTAAAAGTTCACAGTTTTAAATATTGTTCAGAAAACCTGCAGTGAGAGGTAGCATGAAAAGGAGAGCATCAATCAACAGAAGACGGAGTCAAGTGGACAGAAGACCCCATCAACTCCCGAGTGGCCAGTGTGACCATCAAGACACCATTAGTGAAATTCAAACAACCATTTGTAGAGCAATCGTACTGTGAAAATTAAATACAGATGTTTTTGCCATTGGTGAGAGATGGAGTGGAGAGTGCTAGCTTCATAGTTGGTTTGAATCTGTGACATTTATATTTCTGTAATGTCATCGTCATCCCTGATATCTCTGGAAGACTGGTTATACACTCCACAAATTTTACCAGGAAATATGTCTGATTCTTATTCCATTACCATCGTACATCTTCCCAACATGTACAAGATCAAGTTTGAATCTCTCTGCACAGATTAGAAGATTATTCATCATCTGCTATTTTTCTAGCCTCTTCTTCCCTGGCTTCTCCCCACTCTCATTGCATAAAACTGCCGCACCAACTGTGTTAATGTTCTTGTTCTTTTGATCAAGCAATAGCATTTTTCATGTGGTTGGGTTCTCAAATGTGATTCTCTCTTCCTGAATACAGCCCCCACTCTATAATCAGGGTTCCATTATGGTGTTGAACCTTCAACAACTGGCAGGTTTCTCCCTATGGACCTTGTCAAGGTTCCCCTCGCCTAGTTCAGCTGAAGGGAACTGTTTCCTTCTGGCAGACCCACCCCAACATTGTGCATATGAACAGAGCTATAAAGTGAGTTCTTTTGAGTCAGTCCCAGGACCCCCAACCTGGGGGCACTGGCAGTCTGCTGAGCTCCAGCACCTGTGTTCAGTTCTGATCAATCTTACCACATGTGTATGTGGTTGAAAGAGTCTGCATCTCAGATCAAAACCAAAATGAAACAGTCAGGCACACACCTTTGACACAACACAGTAAACTTAAAGGATGGGGAGGAAAAGAAGAATCCAAGTTTAGTCTAGTAAGACAGAAATCAGAGAAACAAAATGATGCTGGAGGCTAAAAACACATCTCAGGAAATGCCCTGTAACTGTGGTGAGACCTGAGGGCTTCAAGACATAGAAGTATTTGAGTTTGATGGACTCGATTAGAGAAATGTAAGTCAAATTGTTCATTAAACAGCTGTGATTTTAGTCCAAACTCAGTGACTCAGCATGTGTAGCGACTGTCTTCTTTTATGTCCAGTTGAGTCCCTAGAACATATATTTCCCAGTATTATGATGGGGCTCTCTTCAAACTTTTGAAGGCCCTCTCTTCAAATTTTTCTAGTTGGAATCCCAAAGAAAAATCACAATATCTTTTTTCAAAGTGGAGTTTAACATCGCATCTTACTATAAAACTCCAAAAATGTTTTCTTAAATGATATAGGCACCTTTTTAAATTATTCTGCACTAAAAGGACTGGAAAAGATCAGTTTTCATTCCAACCTCAAAGAAGGGCAATGCCGTTTCACATGCTAGTAAGTTTATGCTCAAAGTCCTTCAAGCTAGGCAGTATGTGAACCGAGAACTTCCAGATGTGCAATCTGGGTTTAGAAAAGGCAGAGGAACCAAAGATCAAATTGTCAACATTTGTTGGATCATAGAGAAAGCAAAGTAATTTCAGAAGAAACATCTACTACTGCTTCATTGACTACACTGAAGCCTTTAATTATGTGGATCACAACAAATTGTGGAAAATTCTTAAAGAGATGGGAATATCAGACATCCTCCTTGTTTCCTGAGAAAACTGTATACAGGTCAAGAAGCAACCATTAGGACCAAACATGGAACAACAGACTGGCTCAGAATCAGGAAAGGAGTATGACAAAACTGTATTGTCTTCTTGCTTATTTAACTTCTATGCAGAGTATATCATGTGAAATGCTGAACTGGGTGAAGCATAAGCTAGAATCAAAATTGCCAGGAGAAATATCAGCAACCTCAAATATGCAGATGATATCGCTCTTAATGAAGGTGAAAGAGGAGAATGAAACAGCTGACTTAAAATTCAACATTCAGAAAAACTAAGATCATGGCATCTGATCCCATCACTTCATGGCAAATAGATGAGGAAACAATGGAAACAGTGACAGACTTTATTTTATTTTATTTTATTTTTGCTCCCAAATCACTATGAACAGTGACTGCAGCCATGAAATTATAAGACACTTGCTCCTTGGAAGGAGAGCCATGACAAACATACACAGCATATTAAAAAGCAGAAACATCACTTTGCTAACAATGGTCCATATAGGCAAAGCTATGGTTTTTTCCAGTAATCATGCATGGATGTGAGAGTTGAACCATAAAGAAGTCTGAGAGCCAAAGAATTAATGTTTTTCTGTGGTGCTGGAGCAGACTCTTGAGAGTCTCTTGTACTGCAGGGAGATCAAACCAGTCAGTCCTAAAGGGAATCAGTCTTGAATATTCACTGGAAGGACTGATGCTAAGCTGAAGCTCAATACTTTGGCCACCTTTTCCGACTCACTGGAAGACCCTGATGCTAAAAAAACCTGAAGGCAAAAGGAGAAGAGGACAGTAGAGGATGAAATGCTTAGATAGCATCACCAACTTAATTAATGGACATGAATTTGAGCAAACTCCAAGAGATAGTGATGGACAGAGGAGCCTGCTGTCCATGGGGTGGCAAAGAGTGAGACAGGACTTACGGGCTGAACAATAGCAACAAAAGGGAAACATTTTTGGAGTTAGGGTAGACTGGCCCATCTTCACATTAGAGATTAAATAAAATGTAAGTTTAAAGGAATGTGAACATAAAGGAAATGTAACTTAAGCCCCTTAGTTCAAACCACAGGAGTGTTTTTTCCTTCTGGTGCTGACTCAGTTCTCTAAGAAGCTAAGCATGCTTTGTTTCAATATTATGATGTATCTTTTCCACGGGTAAAATTGTCTTTGATATCAGATCAATAGTCCATGTGTCTCACTGTGCTGAAGATGTCATTGGGAGCAAATACAAGGGCCTCTGTGGAAGGGTCCGTGAGGATGAAATGACAGTCGTCTATAATTTGATTTTGCTGACTGGTAACTATTCTGGTAGATTGGGGAGACTTGCTTTAAAATAGTGCTAATTCTTCTAAGGCTTGGTATATTGAATTGGCCAAAGGTGATAATCTTCCCCCTGGCGTGATCTTGTTATAATAGTCCTAACGTTTATGTCTACTTATAGTTGGACCAAGGTTTGTACTGAGGATTAAATATTGAAAGAGAACAAGGAACATTTAAATTCCACTGGTGATGTTTTATTATCATTCCTCCAGTCACTGGTTTATAAAGCATTGTCGGTAAGCCAGATAAAACAGAGCCAGTTTGGTGATGTGATGAATGAAACAGAATTTAGGAAAGAATTCAATAAAGTCTACTCAGAATAATATTAAATTTAAATTTTACTGTAAAACTATCATCTCCCACAAAACACTCACAAGTTAATAAGTACTTATGGGAGGACTTGGGCTCAAAGAAAACTGAGAAGAGAGGGGAACTGGAGGAACTAGTGAACAAAATCTTGAAAGCCCAGATCTCATTTGATATCCAGGACACCCATTCTTCTCAACTTCATAATCCAGCAAAAGTTTAGGAACTTATCTTACCTTGTTTTGTTTCTAGATGATGCTAGTGATTTATAAGTTCACATTTTAACACATGCATCGTAAGATTTTCAGTCACCAGAATGTTGACGTTCTGTTGAGCCCTTCTCTTCACTAACTTGTCAGATCAGATCTAACTGTGTAGGCCTAGCATAATTTTCACCCTTTAAAGAAATTTCCTTGATGCTCTCACAACCATAAGCCGAGCAGTTTAAGGGAAGCCCCCTTCTCTCTCTAGTCCCTTATGCCAATTGATTCATGAACAAAGGGCAGACTGGTGGGTCTTACACAAATACTTAGTTTAAGGAACAATAAATCTTTAAATTTGATTCCAATATGCTTGACTAGTGGTCTGTTACCCTTCCTCATCATCTTGAGAAGGTATATGTCTGGAAAACAATGCAGTAATCTATCCATCTGAATTGACCTTTCTCCAGGCTCTGACTCATATGTCATGGGTGAAGCCTTATTGACCAGATCATGGATGTCTTTATTGACTTTGTTCTTTAACAAGGTGATGGTTACAACTGGTGGAAACAGTTATATTACAGATTAATAGCAATTGGAGGCAGTAAGAAACAACTGTCTTCTGGCCCTGGTTCTTTTTAACTTATGTCTCAGTGATTGGACCTTAAGTTGTGACGGAATGGGTAAGTATTCCTTTTTGCTCTCAACAATGTGCACATTCTTTTCTGCTCTCTTATATATCATGATGTAATGCAAGTGACTCCCATTCATAATTTGCATTGTAATCTGATTATTGTCAAAAAGAATGGCTTAAGATGACAACCTTAAACCAAAATCATTAGGTTTGGCAGACATCCTCCAATATTCAAAAGATGTATATTCATTTTTCTAATGGAAGGTTAAGTTATTTAGTTTTACCCATAGTACATTTTTGCAAATATTTACCCTAAAGGCTTTACCAGAAAGTGCTATGCTTAACATTAAACTTTCTATTTTGTATGCAAAAATTCCTGGTAGAAATTCCTGATGCTCAATACATAGTAACAGCTGGGATGATGATGATGACAATGGTGGCAGCCACAGAGATATCAACGTCATTTGGATATTTCTCATACTGGCCTCCATCCATAGAGTAAAAAATCCATCCTATAAAAGGTAAAATTGGTTGCTTTATTGATTAGTCACTAAGTCGTATCTAACTCTTTTCAACACCATGGACAGTAGCCCACCAGCTTCCTCTGTCCATGAGATTTCCCAGGCAAGAATACTGGAATAGGTTGCTATTTCCTTCTCCAGGATATTTTCCCAACCCAGGGATAGAACCTGCTTCTCTTTCTTGGCAGATGGATTCTTTACTGCTGAGCCACCTGGGAAACCCCAAAGGTACAATATGAAGTGTCAAAACTAACCCTCCACCCAAAAGTTAAACAAGCATCTTATAGATCACACCAACTAACATAAATTCAAAAGCATCTAACAAAAATGGCCACTGTTTAGTTGAATTCATTTTCGAATGGCCTATAAAGTCATTCTCCACAATCGTATCAGACAGACTTGTCAGTGTTTGACAGCAGATGAAACTTTGGCTCCTTAGATGTTTTCTAGGGGGATCTAATTTAAAAAAAATAAGGTATCTTGTTCAATTGAGAACACAGAATGCCTGGCTTCGATCTGAACAGTAGGAGCCGCGGGAGACTGCAGGCAGGTGAGCCTGCTGATGGGGAGCTGAGCCTGGAATACCTCACTGAGGGCTGCTTTCTTCTGAGCAGTGGAGCGAAGCAATGAAAAACATGGGAAGAGTGATGGAAGCTCTCTGTTTGCTAACCTCTGTGAACAAATCGCAGAGATAACAGATAACAGATATATAACTGATAAATCAGTGCAGTTTTTCACGAACTAGGCAGTTAGCTTTACTGACTATCATTGGATATAAATTCCCCTTTCTGAGAACTCCTGGAAATGTTTAAATTATAATATGAGCACTGTATTATAATTTATGATAATTTTATTATCATAAAATTATATTAAGTTTAACTAACAGAAATTACTTTTAAATACAGGTCAAACACTAAGTGCCTTGGGGTTATTTAGAAGCACAAGATTTCCTAGCTGACATCCACATTAAGATATTCATTTACTGTTCATATTATGGATGTTATATAGTAACTCTAATGACAAATAAACCAAAAGTGTAGATAACTGAGTCACAGGTAGACCTTTTATATGTATTATCAGATTTGAACCCCATACTATTCTATGACATAGGTTCTATCATTAGCCTTGTATTGAAAATAAAAAGAGGCACAAAGAAGTTAAGTCCCCAGCTTAGAGTGTGCAGGTAGGTGGTAGGCTAGAGGCTGAGCCATGAATTATAGAATAACGTTCATTCCAGGCAAAAAAGTAATACAAGGAGGGTGTGCTGGCCATGATGGCAACCTTCCTGTTTCCTGGCTCTCGTGGAAAGTCCCTGAATGCCTTGGCAAGAGCTTCTCCAAAGCTCACCACATCCACAGATGTCATCCTGACTTCCCACACTGAGACTGGGCATCAGGTGGAAAACCCTCTGATTTACCCTCAGCATAACTCTCTCTCAGCCACCTTCAGGAAAGTCATGGGCAGGCTGTCATTGTTGGGTGCCTGACCTTTTCTCTCAGCCTCCAGTTCCACACTGCCTAACCCCTGCAGAAGCACTGGAGAGAACTCAGTCATTTTTGCTACTCATTCTGCTCCTGAACTAAATATGGGTCTACTTTCCTGCGTTCAGTAAAGCCAGTCTACTGATTCTGGCTTGTGGTGAAGGGAAGTGTAGCGTTTACAGTAAAGAGCCAATATAAGGAGAACAGGTAGCTCATGCTCACCGAAGGATTTCATCAGAAGCATTTTTAAAGGCTAGGTCGGGGTGCAGTTGCAGGGTCTGTCATCAGGTCCTGCATAGTTCCTTGAATAATATGGAGGTAACAGAGTGGTGTCACAAGGGTTGACATTATCAATCCTTAGGTCTCAGTAGGTCTGCAAGTTATGTGCTCATGCTCAAGTAGTTAATCTCTTCCATTTGGTGGTAGTTTTAGCATCTACAGAAGAACTCAGGAAATGTGCATCATATACTATTATCTGGGCACTTCAGAGAGAAGCTACAGCAGAGGCTATGGGGAGGTGTCTGTCCCAGGAGGACCCCACAAGGCCCAGCTCGGCTATAACCCTCATGTCTTTTCTTACATATCCTCGTTTTTCTTTCAGTCACATAGAAAGTGTCCCTGGTCGGCTCGTCTCAGACAGTGCTTAAGGTCTCTCAAGGACATCTCTGTATGCCTCTAGAAATCTAAATTTTCCCCCTGTAGTGTTTAAACAACAATTTGGTTTCTTAAGCAATTTTCTCATTTCCCATATAAATTTGGGACACTGTTAAGGTAGAATGAGTGCGGAGAAACTGATGTTTATGAAGCACGATTTTCTGTCAGGAATTCTCCAAGAGTCAGTTCCGTTCAGTCGCTCAGTCGTGTCCAACTCTTTGTGACCCCATGGACTATAGCACACCAGGCTTCCTTGTCCATCACCAGCTCCCGGAGTTTACCCAAACTAATGTCCTTTGAGTCAGTGATGCCATCCAGCCATCTCATCCTCTATCGTCCCCTTCTCCTCCTGCCTTCAATCTTTGCTAATATCAGGATATTTTCAAATGAGTCAACTCTTTGCATCAGGTGGCCAAAATATTAGTTTCATCTTCAGCATCAGTCCTTCCAATGAACACCCAGGACTGATCTCCTTTAGGATGGACTGGTTGGATCTCCTTACAGTCCAAGGGACTCTCAAAAGTCTTCTCCAACACCACAGTTCAAAAGCATCAATTCTTCAGCACTCAGCTTTCTTCACAGTCCAACTCTCACATCCATACATGACTACTGGAAAAACCATAGCCTTGACTAGATGGACCTTTGTTGGCAAAGCAATGTCTCTGCTTTTTAATATGCTGTCTAGGTCAGTCATAACTTTCCTTCAGAGAACATTAACTCAAATTATATTTCCAGTATCTATCATTTCCATTCACTCTCTAGGAAAAAGGCACTCAATGAGGTGAAGCTCCTGATCCTGTTTACACAACTGACAGATTAAGGTACCAAAAATTAAACTCAAGTTGGCTTCCATCCAAAACCGTGTTCTAGTCATTACCCCTGTGCTTCTGACACCTCAGTGAACATGTGCATCACCTGGGGGTCTTGTTAAAATGCAGAACCTGAATCATAAGGTATGGAGGAGGGGCCTGAGATTCTGCACTTGTGCTGAACTTCCAGGTAAGTCGAGACTGTTGGGCTGCAGACCATGAGTTGAGTACTGAAGCTCTACAGTGCTCAGCTAAACTTTCCTTCATAGTGAAAAAAGGCCATCCTCGGACCCATCCCTTCTAAAAGCCACAAATCCCATGTCTTGCATCAAAATAAGCACATTCTGACTTGATGCTACACAGAAGGTATAGCCTAGTATTTCCTAAAGTGTGTCCCTTGGATCATCATGAATTTCCTGGAATGCTAGTAAAATGCAACTTTCTGACATCACTTCAGCCCCTCTGGTCCTGGGAAGCTGCACTTATGACAAACTCCCAGGCCCTTCTAATTCACATTCAATTTTGAGGAGAACTGGAGTAGCCCTAAACACCAAATGGTGGAAAGGAAAATGATGGTCATAGAGGCTTATTGAGAAAGTCCTACAGAAAAAGGAGGCTGAGTGACACTTACCTGAAGGCAAAAAGAAGCTTTTGGTTAAAGTGTGTGTAAGTGGGATTGAAGCTGAAAAGACCAGTTGTAAAGTTCTAGATTTGGAAGAAGGTCAGTAGACTAGATATCAACTAACAGATCATGTAGGACAGGGGTCCCCAACACCTAGATTGCAAACCAGTACTGGTCCACAGCCTGTTAGGAACTGGTCCCCACAGTAAGAGGTGAGCAGCAGGTGAGCAAACAAACTTCATTTCCTGCTCCCCATTGCTCACATTACCACCTGAACCATGTGCCTCCCATCTTCCACCCCTGAAAAAATTACCTTCCATGAAACAGGTCCCTAGTGCCAAAAAGATTGGCGACTGCTGATATAGCATGTCTGAAGATTGTTCTCTGCCCCTGTTGAGGAAGTCACAGCATTTTCACCCTTAATCCCTCAGTCATGTCCAACTTTTGCAACCCCATGAACTGTAGCCCCCCAGGCTCCTCTGTCCAGTATTCCTGGCAAGAATACTGGAGTGGGTTGTCATTTCTTCCTTCAGGGGATCTTCCTGACCCAGGGATCAAACCCACGTCTCCTGTGGCTCCTGCAGTGGTAGGTGGATTCTTTACCACTGAGCCACCTGGGAAGCCTGAATAGAAACTTGATGGATATTAAATATTGAGTCGATAATATATACTCTCTTGTCCATACCTGTGGAGAAGAATAGAAATAAACTTTAATTTGTAAAGCATTTTCACCATGTATATTAACACCCATGATATACTCTGCTCTCATACACTGGCCTCAGAGGGTACATAAAGGCAAAAATTACTTATCCCCAGATCACAAGTGAACATGTTGATTTTCAGGCAGTGGTGGTAATGCTGGGACCAAGCCTCCAGTCTCCAATATTGTGACTTGACTCTTCAGCCAGTGCAAGAGCTCCCCAACAAGGGGGTGCATCAAAACCACGAGAGACCCTACCTGGGGCCTGCTGGGCCAGACCTTTGATGGGGGCCTAGTCACCTGTATTTAAAAAGCAGAGACATTATTTTGCCAACAAAGGTCCGTCTAGTCAAGGCTATGGTTTTTCCAATGGTCGAGAAAGCTGAGCACCGAAGAATTGATGCTTTTGGTTTTTTGTAATATAAATTTATTTATTTTAATTGAAGGCTAATTACTTTACAATGTTGTATTGGTTTTGCCATACATCAACATGAATCTGCCATGGGTGTACACGTGTTCCCCATCCTGAAGCCCCCTCTCACCTCCCTCCCCAGAATTGATGCTTTTGAACTGTGGTGTTGGAGAAGACTCTTGAGAGTCCCTTGGATTGCAAGGAGATCCAAGCAGTCCATCCTAAAGGAGATCAGTCCTGGGTGTTCATTGGAAGGACTGATATTGAAGCTGAAACTCCAATATTTTGGCCACCTGGTGCAAAGAGCTGACTCATTTGAAAAGACCCTGATTCTGGGAAAGATTGAGGGCAGGAGAAGGGGATGACAAAGAATGAGATGTTTGGATGGCATCACCAACTCAGTGGACATGGGTTTGGGTGGACTCCGGGAGTTGGTGATGGACAGGGAGGCCTGGCGTGCTGCAGTTAATGGGGTTGCAAAGAGTCGGACATAACTGAGCGACTTCACTTTCACTTTTCATGCATTGGAGAAGGAAATGGCAACCCACTCCAGAGTTCTTGTCTGGAGAATCCCAGGGACCAGGAAGCCTGGTGGGCTTCCACCAGGGGTCTATGGGGTCGCAGAGAGTTGAACACTACTGAAGCGACTTAGCAGCAGCAGCAGCAGCTGCATGGCTTTGCTTAAATCAACTAATCTCTAAGATCTTCAGCCACCTTTTCTCTAGAATGTAAAAAACAAAAACTAAAAAAAAAAAAAAAAGAAAAGAAAAGATTAGTGAAAGCACATTACACGTTATCTGCATTCTTTGCACATTAGTTTTTATTGAACGTGAGGTTCCAGATCAGTGTGTTGGAGATAGGAGACAGGAAGTAGGAGATTCTTATGGCTTCTGGCAAGATCCAGGGTAGCTCACATTCTAGGAAAGCCCTTCTGTCAGTGGGTCTGACTTTCCAAATTGACAGATGGGGCAGCACACTGAGCAGGGGGATTGGGAGTCTCCCAGAAAGTTCCTCAAGGTGGCAGCATCTGAAACTTTTATCACTGTATCATGTAGAGGCAGCTCCTTAGAACTTCTCTTCTTGTGCTTTGGAACATGAGAAAGCCCTAGTGAGCCAACTTTATTCTAAATTTTTATTTCTGTCTTCTGACCAGAAGAAGCAGAACAAGTGTGTGGGGAGGATGAATGAGGCAGGTACACTGAGAAAAGGATGTGGAAAGGGGCACTGGAAAGGGGGTGAGAGGGGCTGAGGCCATGTTCCCTCACTGTAGACATAGCAACACCATGTGGTGAGATGAACTTCAGCTGCCCAATAAAGTGAGAGGTTTTCTGCCAGAAGAAGTCTGTCTGAACCTGGCATCATTCTCCTAAGATGGAGCAGGCAGCCCATCTCAGTTAAAAGGGAAAACCTGTGTAAGAAGACACATATAGACTATTGAAGCCATGTATAAAATAGACAAGTGATAGGAACCTACTGTATAGCACGGGGAACTCTACTCAATGTTTTATGATGTCCTAAATGGAAAGAAAATCCAAAAGGGAGTGGATATATGTATATGTATGGCTGATTCATTTTGCTATGCAGTAGAAGCCGACACAACATTGGAAAGCATTTATACTGCAATAAAAATTAATTAATTAAAAACAGAGCATCATTAGGAAGGAGGAAAATGCTCTTTCTCAGAGGAGAGGTAAATCCCTTTATTAGGAAGCAAATGCACTACTCATGAGAGACCAATCTGTGTTTTCTTTTAAAGAAAACAAAGCCCCACTGTAGATGGGGCTTACAGATGATTCACCAGGCAATCCACCGTGGCTCTCGCTGATTTTCCTGACTCCACCCTGCCTAGTGGGAAACCTCCACCATGGGAGGAAAACTCGTGGGGTGGGGGTGTGGGGAAAAGTGTTCTCCTGTACCCAAGTTGTACTTAGGCTTTTTGTTCTTGAGAGAGCAGCTGCCCAGTCGTCAATGGTTTCTCTTCTCTCTTCCCTAAGTTGAGTGTAAGACCCCAGAAAGCTTTTCCTCATCAGTCACATTTCCTAGAAAGGATGGACAACTTAGAAGAAAGTTAAGGACACAGCATAGGGGAAAATGTCGACTGCTTTTCAACAGAAGATAGGCAGAAACTTAGATTTCAGTAATGGGGGACTTATTTGTATCAAAGCAACCTTCCTCCTCATAACAATTAACTGTGGGGAAATGTTTTAAAAACCAGAACTATATGAAAGCTCTGGAGATTGACAAAATGCTGCTAGACATGGAGAGGTTGTGACCCTTGAAAGAAAATGCCGGGAGCCAGTGTGAGGAATCCCGCCCATGGCAAAGGTCATGAGGAAGGAAGCCCGACAAAACGCAAAGACATGATCTGGCTTTAGGGGTTCCCCCTGCGTTTTCCTGAACATCTACCCCCCCAAAACCAGAGTCTGCCTGCCTTATTGTACTGTGCTTTCCACTCTTCTGACATAACAGGGGGCCATCCCTGACCACTTTCCTCTAAAAAGAATTAACTCAGGGCTTCAGTCTCCTACATATGAAAGGAATGTTTCAGCTCAAACCCCCTTTGATGGCTCTCTAACTTGCCTGACAGGTTACCCCAGACTTTTTACAATTTGTGAATTGCTTAGAGCCCCCCAAACACGAGAAGCACAAAGCTTAAAGCATCTTAAAGATACAGAGCCTTTTCTAAAGAGCTAAAAATTATACTGGTGACGGGTTTCACTGCTGACTCAATGATTGCTGCCAAGCCTCCATATTCTTTATCTTTTAGGCACCTGAAGGATATTAATCAATGTAATTGAGATATATAAATAGGAATATAGTAGTTTTGATGTTAGCAACACTAGACTTTTGAGTTACTTTTCTTTTTTATAAATCACTGTACTCCTTTCACTTGTTATAAATTGTTGTATCTTTGCTATGTAAGAATGTAACTTAATTTAGTGCTTTCTGAGAGTGGCACCAGACTTTGGGAAGAACAAGACAAATAAGTCTTCTGGTTAACAAACCCTTATCACAAAGGGGCCGTAAAATTTTAATTGGCCCTCTGGCCAGAAGATGATGTAAATCACCTAAGACTTGTGTATGCAACTAGGTATGCGGAGAGAAAAGCCTGGTCTCCATAAGAGTCAGGGCTGCTGATGCTGCATAATTTTGTATTACCCTTTGATCTCTATGTACAATCAAAAGTATAAAAAGCCTTCTGAACAATAAAGGATAGACCAGTTTCTCGGACTAGTCTCTCAAACTAGTTTCTTAGAAATCTGGTTCCCCCCGTGTCTCTCTCTCTTTCTCCCTCTCCCTCCCTCTCCTTTTCCGGCTGAATTCCGCTGGACCCTGGCAAGAAAAGATCCTGCTGGGTGAGATCTACATGTAAACAACTCTTTCTGTAAGTTACACCCCAGTTCGCCTGCAATTGGCCTAGAGAACCGCTCAAGAGAGAGCAAAAGTTTGTGGACACTACAAGTCGGAGGTCAGAACTTAGGGTAGCTAGAGAGCTGAAACTCTAAGAGGGAAAATTCCCCAAAGGAGGGAGCCCCCATTCTGCATGTTAATTACCCTGCACTCCTTGGCTGACACTTGAACTACTCACGTGCAGGATGAGAAGACACCTGAGAGCGAGCAGAAAGTGACAGGAAGGTTGAAGAGTTTCAGGGCTTATGTTCATAACTTCTCCAGCTCCACTTCTCTTCTGAACTTTAGACTCAGAGACCCAACCACCTCCTCAATAATTTCATTTGGATACATACCAGTCATGTCAAATTTAGCATGATCAAAACCAAACTCCTGGTTTCTGCCTAAAAAAAAAAAAAAAAATCCTATTCTTCCCATTTAGTTATTAACACTGCATTCGCAGTGCACCGTGTTCATAAACTTCAGAGCTGTGCTTGATTCTTCTCTTTCTCTCACTCTTGACATCCAACGCACCAGCAAACCCTGTTGGATTTACCTTCAGACTCCTTCTCATATCTCTTCTATTGAATTCCCTTATATTCTATACATAAAAATCAATTTCTAATTAATTAAAGACAAGTATATGAGCAGCTAGAGTTAAACATTGAAATAATATATATAGATTAATATCTTTAACCTCAGGATAAGAAATGATTGTTTTTTACTGTTTCATGATTTTATTTTTTACTTTTATTTTAATTGTAGGCTAATTACAATATTGTGATGGTTTTTGCCATACATTGACATGATTCAGGCATGGTGGTACATGTGCCCCACCCCATCCTGAACCCTCCTCCCACCTCCCTACCCACCCCATCCCTCTGGGTTGTCCCAGAGCACAGGTTTTGAGTGCCCTTCTTCATGCATCGAATTTGCACTGGTCATCTGTTTTATATATTGTAATATACATGTTTCAATGCTGTTCTCTCCAAATCATCCCACCCTTGCCTTCTCCCACATAGTCTGAAAGTCTGTTCTTTACATCTGTGTCTTTTTTGCTGTCTTGCATATAAGGTCGTCACCATTTTTCTTTTTTTTTTAATTTATTTATTTTAGTTGGAGGCTAATTACTTTAAAATATTGTGGTGGTTTTTGCCATACATTGACATGAATTAGCCATGGGTGTACATGTGTCCCCCATTCTGAGCCCCCCTCCCACCTCCCTCCCCATCCCATCCCTCAGGGTCATCCCAGTGCACCAGCCTTGAGAACCCTGTCTCATGCATCAAAGCTGAACTGGCGATCTATTTCACATATGATAATACACATGTTTCAATGCAATTCTCTCAGATCATCCCACCCTCACCTTCTCCCACTTCAGTTCAGTTCAGTCGCTGAGTCCTGTCTGACTCTTTGCAACCCCATGAACCACAGCACGCCAGGCTTCCTGTCCATCACCAACTCCTGGAGTTCACTCAGACTCACACCCATTGAGTTGGTGATGCCATCCAGCCATCTCATCCTCTGTTGTCCCCNATTGCCTTTCTTTGGGATTGGAATGAAAACTGATCTTTTCCAGTCCTGTGGCCACTGCTGAGTTTTCCAAATTTACTGGCATATTGAGTGCAGCACTTTCACAGCATCATCTTTCAGGATTTGAAATAGCTCAACTGGAATTCCATCACCCCCACTAGCTTTGTTCGTACTGATGCTCTCTAAGGCCCACTTGGCTTCACATTCCAGGATGTCTGGCTCTAGATTAGCGATCACACCATCTTGATTATCTGGGTCGTGAAGATCTTTTCTGTATAGTTCTTCTGTGTATTCTTGGCCACAGAGTCCAAAAGACTGTTCTCTACATCTGTATCTCTTTTTCTGTCTCACATATAGGGCTATCGTTACCATCTTTCTAAATTCCATATATATGCATTAATATACTCTACTGGTGTTTTGCTTTCTGACTTTCTTCAATCTGTATAATAGGCTCCAGTTACATCCACCTCTTTTCCAGTGGTCATGTATGGATGTGAGAGTTGGACTGTGAAGAAAGCTGAGCACTGAAGAACTGATGCTTTTGAACTGTGGTGTTGGAGAAGACTCTTGAGAGTCCCTTGGACTGCAAGGAGATCCAACCAGTCCATCCTAAAGAAGATCAGTCCTGGGTGTTCATTGGAAGGACTGATGCTAAAGCTGAAACTCCAGTACTTTGGCCACCTGATGTGAAGAGTTGACTCATTGGAAAAGACTCTGATGCTGGGAGGGATTGAGGACAGGAGGAGAAGGGGACGACAGAGGATGAGATGGCTGGATGGCATCACTGACTCGATGGACGTGAGTCTGAGTGAACTCTGGGAGATGGTGATGGACAGGGAGGCCTGGTGTGCTGTNTGACTCATTGGAAAAGACTCTGATGCTGGGAGGGATTGAGGACAGGAGGAGAAGGGGACGACAGAGGATGAGATGGCTGGATGGCATCACTGACTCGATGGACGTGAGTCTGAGTGAACTCTGGGAGATGGTGATGGACAGGGAGGCCTGGTGTGCTGTGATTCATGGGGTTGCAGAGTTGGACATGACTGAGCGACTGAACTGAACTGAACTGAACATCCACCTCATTAGAACTGACTCAAATGTGTTCTTTTTAATGGCTGAGTAATATTTCGTTGTATGTATGAGCCACAACTTCCTTATGCATTCCTCTGCCAATGGACATTTGGTTGCTTCCATGTCCTAGCTATTGTAAACTGTGCTGCAATGAGGATTGGGGTACATGTGTCTCTTTCAATTCTGGTTTCCTCAGTGTGTACACCTAGCAGTGGGAATGCTGGGTCATATGATAGTTCTATTTCCAGTTTTTTAAGAATCTCAACATTGTTCTCCATAGTAGCTGTATTAGTTTGCATTCCCACAAACAGTATAAGAGGGTTCCCTTTTCTCCACGCCCTCTCCAGCATGTATTTCTTATAGGCTTTTTGATGGCAGCCATTCTGACTGGCATGAGTTGGTACCTCATTGTGGTTTTGATTTGTATTTCTCTGATAATGAGTGATGTTGATCATCTTTTCATGTGATTTTTAGCTATCTCTATGTCTTCTTTGGAGAAATATCTGTTTAGTTCTTTGGCCTACTTTTTGATTGGGTCGTTTATTTTTCTGGTATTGAGCTGCATGAGCTGCAAGAAATGATTTTTTTTTAAGTATCACAAAACACGAAATAAAAAATTTATACATCTAACTATATTAAAATGGATAAGTCTTGTTCATCAAATACCACCACACAGTAAGTGAAAAATAAACCACAGACTAAGAGAATATTTTCAACTTGTGTTAAGTAGTAGGGTTAGTATACTTTCCTGGTGGCTCAGACAGTAAAGAATCTACCTGCAGTGCAGGAGACCTGGGTTCTACATCTGGTTTGGTTAGATCCCCTGGAGGTGGTCATGATGACACACTCCAGTATTCTTGCCTGGAGAATCCCCATGGACAGGGAGGCCTGGCAGTCTACAGTCCATGGGGTTGCAAAGAGTTGCACATGACTGAGTGACTAAGCACACACACATACTGAATATGTAAAAAAAATTTCTAGAAATCAGTAAGAAACAGTCAAAAGACCCAATAGAAGACTCAGCCAAAGATATAAATAGAGCTAATTTGCAGCCAATTTTCATTGATTTGATGTACCCTCAGGCATTGGATATGATGGCAACAGTTGTAGGTATTTTAAGTCTCACTACTGTTAGCATGCATTTCACAGAAAACACAACACAAATGTGAAAATACACTCAACTTTGTTCGTAACACTGGAATTTCACACCAAGTCACAATAAGAAACAATTTTATACCTACAATATTGGAAAAAATAAATGCTGACAATACCAAACCTGGTAGGATTTGGAGCAGAAGAAACTCTTAATCATTCACAGTGGAGAATAAATTAGTACTACCAATTGTATGATCTCCCTAGTGGCTCAGACGGTAAAATGTCTGCCTACAATGCGGGAGACCTGGGTTTGATCCCTGGGTCAGGAAGATCCCCTGGAGAAGGAAATGGCAACCCACTCCAGTGTTCTTGCCTGGAAAATCCCATGGACAGAAGAGCCTGAAGAAAAAAAAAAAAAGAAGAAGAAGAAGAGCCTGGTAGGTTACAGTCCATGGGCTCACAAAGAGTCGGACATAACTGAGCGACTTCACTTTCACTTTCACCAGTTGTTTAGTTTGGCATTATCTTACAAAGCTGTGCACATATATGCCCTATGTTCCAGCATTTCCAGTCTAGAGAAATGCTGGCATATTTATATCAAGACACATGCAAAAAATGATCACAGCAGAATTGTTTTTAAAAACAAAAACCATAGCAATCTAACTTTCCTGGATAAAAGAATACATAGATAAACTGTGGCATATTCACATCATGGAATATTAAACAACAGGGAAAATGAATAAACTACATATATAACAATATGGGTGATAAATACAAAATTCACGATAGTTGTTACCTAAAGAACAGAGAGGAAGATAGGGTCAGGGGTGCCCACAAATATATTCCATGGTGTTATTTATGTTAGTGTTTTTAAAAAATCATTTTATTTATTTACTGGCTATGCTGGGTCTTTGTGGTATGTGGACTTTCTCTACTTGTGGCAAGTGGGAGCTACTCTTCATGGCAGTGCGTGGGCTTCTCATTGCAGTGGCTTCTCTTGTGGAGCACGAGCATGAAAACACACAGGCTTCAGTAGTTGTGGTTCCTGAGCTCCAGCTCAAGCTTAATAGCTATGGTACACAAGCTTAGCTGCTCCAAGGCATGGGAATCTTCTCAGACCAGAGATCCAAGCTGTGTCTCCTGCGTTGGCAGGCAGATTCTTTACAACTGAGCCACCAGGAAAGCCCATGCTGGTTTTTTATATAGATAATGGGTTCACCCAAACTTAATCGTAACTTAGAACTCATTAATATCACAAATAATTTTTTTTAATTGCATGATGGCACATCAATACTTACAGCTGAATCCAAATAGCTCCAAGCCCCTGCTTAACACTTGCATTAATTCAGTCTCTTAAAGTCATTCCCACCTCCAGTGAATTTCTGGGACTCCCTAAGAGGTGTCTTACGTGTATCCAAAAGTATGTTGACACTCATCTTTACTGTTTACAAGGCCAGTGGCTTCCACTATGTCCTCTGTGGGCTTCTGTCTCTATTAATGGTGCTTGTAGATTTTCCTCGGTCACCTCAGTCCTTATGAGGTAGTAGAGGATCATCAATCTCTTGAAAACTGAGAGGGAGAATGCAAATTTTTTCTTCGTTATGCTGGAATTGTTTGGTTCCCAGCATAATGTGTTCTGAAGTTTACTGACATCTTCTAACTCATTCATGGTCCTTTTATCTCCTAGCTTGCATCCTACCAAAGTTACTCAGCAGGGATGGATTTAGTAACACTGGCTCACTATACCTGCCCCTGCTGCTCTCAGCCTACATATGAAACACACAAATAAAGCATCAGAAAAGCACTAACTTTTGATGGAATCTGCATAAATCTAAAAGAAAGTGAAGTCGTTCAGTTGTGTCTAACTATTTGTGACCCCTTGGACTGTAGCCTACCACGCTCCTCCATCCATGGGATTTTCCAGGCAAGAGTAAAAAGCTGATCTAAGATCAGGCAAGATTACAATCAAATAATATACACAGTTGCTTAAAATATTTGTAATGAAGACAATAAAACTGTGCTGAATAGTAGAATCTATCAATGCAGTTTATTTAAAGGCTGTCTTGCTCTTGCAGAATTTGGGGCAAAATGACAGACTGAAAAACGAGCTTCCTAGGTGGCTCAGTGGTAAAGAATACACCTGCCAATGCAGGAGATGCAGGAGATGTGGGTTCAATTCTTGGGTTGGGAACATCCTGTGGAGGAGGAAATGGCAACCCACTTCAGTTTTCTTGAGGGGAAAAATCCCATAGACAGAGGAGCCTGGCGGGCTACCATCCATGGAGTCACACAGAATCAGACATGACTTAGTAACTGAACACTGATAGGTTGAAAAGATACAAAGAATAGATTCAAGAGAGCCAGTGTGTGCACTGTAAAAAGCCTGGAAGAATATCAAAAGGGTAAAAAAAAAAAAAAGAATTAATGCTTAAAGAAATAAAAAGACATTTTCTTGGATTCCTTCACATTAAAGATGTCAGCTTCTTGGCTTCAGATTCTCAAGCAGCATAAGAAAAAACAGGAGTTAAAAGCTATGTCCTCAGTTGCCTGAGGAGTTTAGAAAGAAGTGGTCCTAGAAGACCTCACCATGAACTCTGACCTCTGCCAGTCATGTTCTTTGTAAGCTTAAGTGCAAAGAATAAGATTTGAAATTCTGGATTATGTTATAGTTTCTGATTAATTGTTCCAAGGGGCTGGATACCAGCTGTAATGTCACTAGGAAGCTTATCTCTGAAGTTATCTATTATGTGACATAGTGTGATCATCAGATATAGACTGCCCAACCACAAGGAAACACATGATCTTGATATGAGGGGGGACTGTTAATCTGGATCAGTCTGGAAAATTGGAGGCTGTGACTTAATCCTCTTAAAAATAAATTTATTATTGATTTTATAAACTTTATATCAAAAGTAAAAAAATATCTTCCTAGCTACTTCTCTCATAAGAATTTGCAAATGATTCTAGAATATTTGACTGATTCAGGATACAGGATGCTTGGGACTGGTGCACGGGGATGATCCAGAGAGTTGATGTGGAGTGGGAGGTGGGGGGGGGAGTTCAAGATTGGGAACTCATGTACACCTGAGATGAAAAAAAAATAAATAAAAATAAAAGTAAAAAATAAAAAAAAAGAAATAAGCAAAGTGCTTGGTGATGAAAATCTCATCACCATGATTCACTCAGCTCTGCCCAGTGACATGTCTCCACATCTATTGGTGTCATCAGGATTACATTCAGATCTGAGTTAAAGTAGAATCCCACTATGGTATTTTTCCTTTTTAAAACTGGAAGATATGGCATAGTATCATTTTCTTCCAGAAGAGGGAGATGAAGTTGTTAATCATCACTGTCTTCATTGCTTATCTCTTACACTCAAGTGAAACGGGCTGCCTTTGATTGACAGGGGAAACAGGAGTCAGCAAAGAGACTGCAATTTCAGGCTATCGTGCTCTAGCTGTTATCAATAGCTATACATGCAAAAATTATATTAAAACATGTATGTCTCATCTCACACACCGTAGTACCCATGATCATTATGTTAAATGCTCTGAATTCTGACTTTAACAAATTAATTTAACCATTCTACATCTCTTTAAAGACTAGGTTAAAATCCTATACTACATGATTTGAGATATATGTAGTTATTTTCTGCAGTTATCAAATACTTTAATTAATAGATAACAATCACCATATAAACATATTACCTAGCCATTAACAATTTGCAAAGAATTAGAACAAAATCAACTCAACACTAAAATAATCTGAGAATAGTTAATACCTTAGATTTACATGCATTGTTCTGATACAAATTTTTTAAACACTGATTTAATTTTAATGAGTCTTTTAAAATAGCTTGTTTTATTAATTTTATTCTTCATCAATATTTTGTTACGTTTGAATATTTAAGAAGGAAAGGGAGGAAGAGAGTTGAAGGAAGTATTTTATGGCTAATTAAGATATGAATACTAGCTGCTTCTTCATGTACAGAAAAATTGGAAGCAAAAAAAGTACTGATATTAAAGTGCAAGGAAATTCTCAGTAGGAAGTGTGCTGTCAACCAGTCCATAGGATTTTAGAGAAGCAAAAATGACTTACTGAAGAAAGAAGAAATTAGACGTTACCCTGATGGCAAATTGCAAAAGGGTGCCATCGTTGCTAAAGGAGCAATCAGAAAGAAGGTTGATCTGGGTGGACTCTAGTAATCGAACAGCAAAAGTGTTTCATTTATCACCTCCAACTGGTCAGTGCCCAGACTGTACCAGCCTTGAAATAGTTTGAATATCATGCCTGTGTTTGGAGAGGGTTGAGGCCATCAGCGAAACTAGGCCAGTGCAGTTTATTTGCTGCGTCAAAGCTGTGTCTGTGAGATGCTTTAAGCTGCTAATAACAGCTGAGCAGGCTGGAATGAGGAAATGGAATGGTTTACACACTTGTTATCTGGAGGAAGGCAGGCTCCCACATCATTTGCCTATTATCCCTTCCTCTGTGTCCTTATCCATATGCCAGCTCCCCTTGAGGCTATCACACTCTCCCTGCTTCCAACTCTATGTACAGAATCCTTTTGTTGAGTATTTCCTCCTCCCAGAGAACAGAAAGCAGCTCTTTTCAGCATACCTCGGCATAACCAACAAAGGAAAACTTACATTAGATGGAGACCCACTTTGATAGGTCCATCACCCTCTGGGGTAAGCTCTGGTTTCAGGCATAGAGGAGCTAAAATACATTAATATTACTAGGGCCCAGGCATCTCAGACTGAGGCGGCATCCTCCCAGCTAAATGCTTGGCATCAGATTCACCAGCAAGACTTTCTTCAGAAAGTCAGTATAATCTTCAGTGAATAGAGGGAGAATTTTTTTCTTTTAATAGCATCTTCCTTTAGAAAAAAAAAATACTTCAATCACACAATAGTGAACGTTGCAATTTATTACAAAAATACCATGAAATGAGTGATCTCTTTACTCCTAAGGCCCTGATCCTGGTCTGGGAGGGGAACATGTCAGCTGGGAGTGACAAGGAGATTCATCATTGTTCTCAGCCTTCCCTTTCGTCTATTCTTTGCCTAAAATGTTTTATTTAGAAGCCACAGGAGACAGTGGAAATGAATCACCTCCAAGCCCTCAATGACGGCAATGAATTATACCCACGAGAAATGATCACATCTAAGGCAGGCAAGAGGCCCAGTGCAGGTAATCACAGTGCAGTTACAGCATCAGGCTGCACAGCACTGGGCCAGGCCCGGTGATGTATGGCTTTTCTGAAGGAGAACAGGGTAAGAACACTTGGCAGCAGTGGTTAAGGCTCCCTTCTGATCAGCAAACATCGCATTGGATTTTCTCAAGAACAGGGTGAAGTACTTCTGTGAGGCTACTTCAACCGTGTGGCATGCTAAAACAATCATTTACTAAATGGTGCAGGTCAAAGAAAGAGAAAAATAAACTTGGAGAAGACCTGGTTACTCTACCCTTTGGACTGCCTCCAGCAGTTTGAAAAACCCCATGAGCAAGAGGAAATGGAAATAGAGGAAGTGGATGTTGGCTGATAGCACGTGTTGAGGAGAATGGCATTAAACATCCTGGCCCAGGACCTGCTATTCAAAAGTGAGCAGGGAGATCTGGTGTCTGGATCTTTTTATTAAACCACAGCAAGGTAGGAAGGGCTGCAAAGTTGGCTGTCTACATGCAACAGAAGGAGAGAGAAAGCAAAGGAAAAGAAGGTGAGAGGAATACGTGTGAACCCAGATAGCCAAGACGGAAGCCTGGGTAGACCAGTCTCTAAGGGCTGTGCTGTCTGATGGTCAGTGCAGGAAAAGGTGTGTTTTATATATTTACTGACTGACTGTCATCAGTTCTGTGTTCAGAGAGTGTAAGCTCGAAGGAAAATAGCTCTCTGATGAGTGGTTCAGGGGCTTTCCTAATGGCTCAGTTGGCAAAGAATCCACCTGCAATGTGGGAGACCTGGGTTCAATGCCTGGGTCAGGAAGATCCCCTAGAGAAGTGAATGGTTACGCATTCTAGTATTCTTGCCTGGAGAATTACATGGACAGAGGAGCCTGGAGGGCTACAGTCCATAGGGTTGCAGAGAGTTGAACAGGACTGAATGAATAACACACACATATGAGTGGCTCTACTGAATAAGACAAAGTTTTAGCATAATCTGAGAGAAGAAGGTTAAGATAAAACAAAGATAAAGGGCTCTGCTTAACTGTGGGGAGAGGGGAGGAAAGGGTGAGATGTATGGAGAGAGTAACATGGAAACTTATATTACCATATGTAAAACAGATAGCCAATGGGAATTTGCTGTATGTCTCAGGGAACAGAAGCTCTGTACCAACCTGGAGGGGTGGGATGGGGAGGGACATGGGAGGGAGGTTCAAGATGGAGGGGACATACGTATACCTATGGTTCATTCATAGGTTGAGGCTGACAGAAAACAGCAAAATTCTGAAAAGCAATTATACTTCAATTAAAAAAATAAATTAATTTTTTAAAAGTAAACCTCTATTTAAAAAAAGATAAAAGGCTCTGCTTAATTGTGAAATAAGAATCTTAGTGTTTAACAGGAGATGAAGGCCTGGCAACTGAGAGATGAGATAGGAGAAAGCTCTCACAAGGGGGCACTGGGGAGTCAGCGACATGGTGGGCAGAGGCACACAGGGGAAGTTTTCTCTGGGTTAGAGAACAGCAGATAAAATATTAGGGATAGTCATCCCTGACAACACAACTTAAAGTTTCTTTCTGTTCAGCACTGCTGTTTCTCTGATATCTCTAAATATTTGCAGAAGTCCATTAGACACAACCTGCTTTGTCTTAGACATGGCGTGGCAGAATAACAAAAAATGTGCCATGTCCATATTTAGGCAAAGTCGGTGTATCTCTTATCTTATGAACCCCTAGATTACCAATTGGAGCAGGAAATCGCAAATAGAGGTGGACAATCGGTAAACATCTCCAAATTATTTTTATTTTTTTGTTTATGGCTTCACTGGGTCTTCGTGGCTTTGTGCGGGCTTTCTCTAGTTGCGGTGAAACTAGGGGCTACTCTTCTTTGCAGTGTGCAAGTTTCTCATTNAAAAAAAAATAAATAAAAATAAAAGTAAAAAATAAAAAAAAAGAAATAAGCAAAGTGCTTGGTGATGAAAATCTCATCACCATGATTCACTCAGCTCTGCCCAGTGACATGTCTCCACATCTATTGGTGTCATCAGGATTACATTCAGATCTGAGTTAAAGTAGAATCCCACTATGGTATTTTTCCTTTTTAAAACTGGAAGATATGGCATAGTATCATTTTCTTCCAGAAGAGGGAGATGAAGTTGTTAATCATCACTGTCTTCATTGCTTATCTCTTACACTCAAGTGAAACGGGCTGCCTTTGATTGACAGGGGAAACAGGAGTCAGCAAAGAGACTGCAATTTCAGGCTATCGTGCTCTAGCTGTTATCAATAGCTATACATGCAAAAATTATATTAAAACATGTATGTCTCATCTCACACACCGTAGTACCCATGATCATTATGTTAAATGCTCTGAATTCTGACTTTAACAAATTAATTTAACCATTCTACATCTCTTTAAAGACTAGGTTAAAATCCTATACTACATGATTTGAGATATATGTAGTTATTTTCTGCAGTTATCAAATACTTTAATTAATAGATAACAATCACCATATAAACATATTACCTAGCCATTAACAATTTGCAAAGAATTAGAACAAAATCAACTCAACACTAAAATAATCTGAGAATAGTTAATACCTTAGATTTACATGCATTGTTCTGATACAAATTTTTTAAACACTGATTTAATTTTAATGAGTCTTTTAAAATAGCTTGTTTTATTAATTTTATTCTTCATCAATATTTTGTTACGTTTGAATATTTAAGAAGGAAAGGGAGGAAGAGAGTTGAAGGAAGTATTTTATGGCTAATTAAGATATGAATACTAGCTGCTTCTTCATGTACAGAAAAATTGGAAGCAAAAAAAGTACTGATATTAAAGTGCAAGGAAATTCTCAGTAGGAAGTGTGCTGTCAACCAGTCCATAGGATTTTAGAGAAGCAAAAATGACTTACTGAAGAAAGAAGAAATTAGACGTTACCCTGATGGCAAATTGCAAAAGGGTGCCATCGTTGCTAAAGGAGCAATCAGAAAGAAGGTTGATCTGGGTGGACTCTAGTAATCGAACAGCAAAAGTGTTTCATTTATCACCTCCAACTGGTCAGTGCCCAGACTGTACCAGCCTTGAAATAGTTTGAATATCATGCCTGTGTTTGGAGAGGGTTGAGGCCATCAGCGAAACTAGGCCAGTGCAGTTTATTTGCTGCGTCAAAGCTGTGTCTGTGAGATGCTTTAAGCTGCTAATAACAGCTGAGCAGGCTGGAATGAGGAAATGGAATGGTTTACACACTTGTTATCTGGAGGAAGGCAGGCTCCCACATCATTTGCCTATTATCCCTTCCTCTGTGTCCTTATCCATATGCCAGCTCCCCTTGAGGCTATCACACTCTCCCTGCTTCCAACTCTATGTACAGAATCCTTTTGTTGAGTATTTCCTCCTCCCAGAGAACAGAAAGCAGCTCTTTTCAGCATACCTCGGCATAACCAACAAAGGAAAACTTACATTAGATGGAGACCCACTTTGATAGGTCCATCACCCTCTGGGGTAAGCTCTGGTTTCAGGCATAGAGGAGCTAAAATACATTAATATTACTAGGGCCCAGGCATCTCAGACTGAGGCGGCATCCTCCCAGCTAAATGCTTGGCATCAGATTCACCAGCAAGACTTTCTTCAGAAAGTCAGTATAATCTTCAGTGAATAGAGGGAGAATTTTTTTCTTTTAATAGCATCTTCCTTTAGAAAAAAAAAATACTTCAATCACACAATAGTGAACGTTGCAATTTATTACAAAAATACCATGAAATGAGTGATCTCTTTACTCCTAAGGCCCTGATCCTGGTCTGGGAGGGGAACATGTCAGCTGGGAGTGACAAGGAGATTCATCATTGTTCTCAGCCTTCCCTTTCGTCTATTCTTTGCCTAAAATGTTTTATTTAGAAGCCACAGGAGACAGTGGAAATGAATCACCTCCAAGCCCTCAATGACGGCAATGAATTATACCCACGAGAAATGATCACATCTAAGGCAGGCAAGAGGCCCAGTGCAGGTAATCACAGTGCAGTTACAGCATCAGGCTGCACAGCACTGGGCCAGGCCCGGTGATGTATGGCTTTTCTGAAGGAGAACAGGGTAAGAACACTTGGCAGCAGTGGTTAAGGCTCCCTTCTGATCAGCAAACATCGCATTGGATTTTCTCAAGAACAGGGTGAAGTACTTCTGTGAGGCTACTTCAACCGTGTGGCATGCTAAAACAATCATTTACTAAATGGTGCAGGTCAAAGAAAGAGAAAAATAAACTTGGAGAAGACCTGGTTACTCTACCCTTTGGACTGCCTCCAGCAGTTTGAAAAACCCCATGAGCAAGAGGAAATGGAAATAGAGGAAGTGGATGTTGGCTGATAGCACGTGTTGAGGAGAATGGCATTAAACATCCTGGCCCAGGACCTGCTATTCAAAAGTGAGCAGGGAGATCTGGTGTCTGGATCTTTTTATTAAACCACAGCAAGGTAGGAAGGGCTGCAAAGTTGGCTGTCTACATGCAACAGAAGGAGAGAGAAAGCAAAGGAAAAGAAGGTGAGAGGAATACGTGTGAACCCAGATAGCCAAGACGGAAGCCTGGGTAGACCAGTCTCTAAGGGCTGTGCTGTCTGATGGTCAGTGCAGGAAAAGGTGTGTTTTATATATTTACTGACTGACTGTCATCAGTTCTGTGTTCAGAGAGTGTAAGCTCGAAGGAAAATAGCTCTCTGATGAGTGGTTCAGGGGCTTTCCTAATGGCTCAGTTGGCAAAGAATCCACCTGCAATGTGGGAGACCTGGGTTCAATGCCTGGGTCAGGAAGATCCCCTAGAGAAGTGAATGGTTACGCATTCTAGTATTCTTGCCTGGAGAATTACATGGACAGAGGAGCCTGGAGGGCTACAGTCCATAGGGTTGCAGAGAGTTGAACAGGACTGAATGAATAACACACACATATGAGTGGCTCTACTGAATAAGACAAAGTTTTAGCATAATCTGAGAGAAGAAGGTTAAGATAAAACAAAGATAAAGGGCTCTGCTTAACTGTGGGGAGAGGGGAGGAAAGGGTGAGATGTATGGAGAGAGTAACATGGAAACTTATATTACCATATGTAAAACAGATAGCCAATGGGAATTTGCTGTATGTCTCAGGGAACAGAAGCTCTGTACCAACCTGGAGGGGTGGGATGGGGAGGGACATGGGAGGGAGGTTCAAGATGGAGGGGACATACGTATACCTATGGTTCATTCATAGGTTGAGGCTGACAGAAAACAGCAAAATTCTGAAAAGCAATTATACTTCAATTAAAAAAATAAATTAATTTTTTAAAAGTAAACCTCTATTTAAAAAAAGATAAAAGGCTCTGCTTAATTGTGAAATAAGAATCTTAGTGTTTAACAGGAGATGAAGGCCTGGCAACTGAGAGATGAGATAGGAGAAAGCTCTCACAAGGGGGCACTGGGGAGTCAGCGACATGGTGGGCAGAGGCACACAGGGGAAGTTTTCTCTGGGTTAGAGAACAGCAGATAAAATATTAGGGATAGTCATCCCTGACAACACAACTTAAAGTTTCTTTCTGTTCAGCACTGCTGTTTCTCTGATATCTCTAAATATTTGCAGAAGTCCATTAGACACAACCTGCTTTGTCTTAGACATGGCGTGGCAGAATAACAAAAAATGTGCCATGTCCATATTTAGGCAAAGTCGGTGTATCTCTTATCTTATGAACCCCTAGATTACCAATTGGAGCAGGAAATCGCAAATAGAGGTGGACAATCGGTAAACATCTCCAAATTATTTTTATTTTTTTGTTTATGGCTTCACTGGGTCTTCGTGGCTTTGTGCGGGCTTTCTCTAGTTGCGGTGAAACTAGGGGCTACTCTTCTTTGCAGTGTGCAAGTTTCTCATTGTGGTGGCTTCTCTTGTTGCAGCTCACGGGCCCTAGAGCACATGGGCTCATTAGATGTAGTGGGCGGGCTTAGTTGCTCCTAGGCATGTGAAATCTTCCCAAACCAGGGATCGAATCCGCATCCCCTGCATAGGGACTTTCCTGGTGGCTCAGACCATAAAGAATCTGTCTGCAACACAGGAGACCCAGGTTCAATCCCTGGGTCAGGAAGAGCCCCTGGAGAAGGGAATGGCAGTCCACTCCAGTATTCTTGCCTGGAGAATTCCATGGACAGAGGAGCATGGGGGAGCTGCAGTCTGTGGGGCCGCAAAGAGTCTGACACAACTGGGTAACACTTTCACTTTCCCCTGTATTGACAGGCAGATTCTTATCTACTGTGCCACCAGGGAAGTCCCAAATATCTCCAAATTATGAGCTATACATAGCTCATTAGAGACTTAAAATACTTTTTTAAGTAAACGAGATTTGCAGGACCCCTGAAGGTGTAAACAGCCCTTATAATGTGAGATTTACATGGTCAAGCAACTAGATGGATTGTTTACGGGTGTCTCACTGAAGTGACATAGTGTTCTCATCTTTAAAGAATGAGAACAGGAAACGATTTTCACCCAGGTCCCAGTCTGGAGGATACTCTTCTGCTCAACCTTATAAAACCCTTCCCACTGCCACAGCAGGGGTAGGAAATGAACCAGTGCTACTGCAGCACAGAATGGCAGACAGTGCTCTCAGAGAGAGAAGCTTCAGCACTAGGAAGTGATGGCTACCGACAACCAGAGCAATTGTTCTGCAGAAAGCATCAGAGGAAGCTAGTATGCTTAACTGCTCCAATTCAAGACTGAATGAAGAGTAACATGGGCAATTGTGAAGATGGGAGCTTGTAGTGAATAGGAAACAGGGCCCTGATAGCAACCTGGGGCAAGAGGCAAGGCTGAAATCAGAGATCTGAAACAACAGAAGAACTACCCGAGAACTAAGCAGAAGTCTTTTAATTCTTGGTGGAGGCTTAGAAATTAATATCAGAAGCTATGATGTATCATTTATGATTTGTTACATGAAATTTTGCTTAAATTGTCTATATACTGAATTATATATATAGTTCTTATCCTAGTACCAAAATATAGGTTCTGTCATTTTCAATTAGTTGCCTATGCTGTTTTCATAAGTGGTTGGGTTGCAGAAGCCCTTCAGGTAATGATATAAAGACAACTTGTGGAGACTGCAGCTTATACCCAATTCCCTACCCACACACATACACACATTATTATAGAAGTTTCTGGAGCTCAGACTGAGCAGGAAAGTTAGATAGCCTATTTATTTTTGAACCCAAACCATAAATACAAGATCATCAACACAGAGAAAGATAGAGAGGAGAGAGAGTGATTACACATTAAAAATTGAGGGATAAAATACTACTTAAAAAAATCAAATATGCTCTATGGAAGTTTTAGTGTCAATACATTTCACTTCTTAAAATTATTGTCTGCCTTTGTTCTATGAGAAGAGACTGCACTGGGGAAATCCCATTTTAAGAAGATACGAATCTCTACATCCTAAAATAAGGTATAGAAAATATTGCTAAGTATACTTTCTTAGGAAAGATTAGATGAGAGAAAAATATTCTGGAAAAATAATAAGCAAAGGAAATAAATAGGCAATTTGTAGTAGACAAAATTCAAATGGCTAAGAAACACATGGGGAAAAAAATGCTTCCACTCACCACTAAATAAGAAATGCAAATGAGTATAGAATACCATTTTTTCATCCCTCAAGTTGGCACATTTAAAGAGAAGGAAAATGCCTGTTGTTGGCAAGAGCCTGGGGAAACTGGCTTCTTCTGGCGCAGAGGTGGGAGGAGCACATGGACAGCCTTCTGGAGAGAGTGTTGGACTGTGTATCACCAACCACAAAATGCACATACTCTTTGGCCCCATGGTTCTACTTCTAGGAAGGCTTCCCCAAAAAAACCAATCAGAGCAGCAAGTAAAGATGTTCATTGCATCATTGGGTAGGATGATTGGTGTTTGTTCATTTTCAACAGTAAAAACTATTTCTACATATTATGGGACACTGAAATAATGGAATATAGTTCAATCACTTAGAGGTTTGATTCAATAGATTTTATTGACAGGAAAAGATGGTCACAGTATATTACTATGTCAACAGTCAAGTTACAAAAGAATATAGTATGATACCATTTCAAAAGATGGTAAAATCTGGAATATTTTATACACACACACACACACGCATGTGGGAGAAGGAAAGGAAGGAAGAATTTATACTAAAATGTTAGCAATAGTTTCTTACATCTGGGAAGTGAGATCATGAGTGAATTTTCCTTATGCTTTATCTGTCCTGAGTTTTCTATAAACATAAATTAATTATGTAATACCCATAATAAAAAGAAAAATAGCACATTCTTCCCCTTCCATCAAAGGCAGGTTGGATTCTTTTGTAACTGAATTAGTGTTATGATTATTTGTGGTTGTTTTTCTTAATGACAACAAAACTATTATTAATGCCTTTTTATAGTTGTCTGTGATCTATATCCAAATGGGTCTATTAAAGGCAAAACTGCTTTTATATTCATTTTTATAATGAACCTGAAAGAGGATTGAGGACGATTATGTTATAAGTGGAGAAAATGAGGCCCAGACAATCAGTGAAATTTTTCCTTGAGTTTAAGGAAGAATTAGAAGCAGCACTGAGAAAAAAAAATATGCAAGACTCCAGACTGTTGTTTTGAATAAAAGTTGATTTCCCCTTGGATGTCAGTGGTAATTTTCTCATCAGTGAAGACTCAACACCATGTGCCTTTGACCACACAAAAAAAGAATTTTTTCCTCTGGTTTTAAAAGATATTCCTTGAGCCGGGAACACAGATGCACATGGATGGCCTTGGCACTGGGGTGTATACTTGGTTACATTCCCACATGGGGGATACTGAGCCCAGTCAGTCCTCAAGAAGATAGCATTTTCTTTCTTCCAGGATAAAAACTTCCCCAGTAGGAAGGCTCCAGCAGCAGCAAGTGAGAAAAAGAACACAGAACTAGACATAAGCAGCTTTAACTCTTCACATCTCTGAGATTTATTTTCTTCCACAATCAAGTGGCACTAAATGAGGAAAGAGAAATAAACAGACTATGACAAGCATGGTGCCAGGACTCAGCTGAAGGGAGCTCTCTCTTTCCAGACTCCTATACCATCTGCAACTTGCCCATTCCACTTCCTATAGAATGATCTGGTCCACCTTGCATCTGATCATACCCACAGTTCTCAACACAGATGAGAGTTCAGCCCAAATACACTGACGGAGATGCTGTGTCCCTAAACATCTGCTCATGGGTCATTCACATTCCTGCTCCCTGGTGTGGCACAGAACACATACTATCTCTGAGCTTGCTTTTGAGGCTACACACCCAGGCTAGAGCCTTCTCTCATCTGTTTGCCTCCCCAGATCACTGCAGTCCTTCCTTAGGCTGGCACCCAAGGCTGAGTGAAGCTCTTCATGTGCAGCATGACTCAGCAGCACGTGGCAGGCTTATGGTTACCACCTCCAGTAATGCTGGGCACAGTCTGTCCTTGAAAATGACTGATCCCCCTAAACAAGCCCAGATCAAAAGCAATTTTCCCATACAAAGTAATGGTGATGAACTTCAGTGTGACACTTCTGGGGCCAATGCCGCTGCAGTCAATTCACAGCCCTAAGTCAGAAACCAGCTGTGCCTTGCACAGACTGAATTTTGCCTGCCACCTAGAAGGTCAGGGTTGATGTGGGGGCATAATCAGTCTCTAATGGTGCAGGGAATCCAGCCTAAGCATTGCTTATGCCCTCAGAATAAGCAGAGAGAATGGTGACATCTTTTGATTGCTTTCTTTAGGGACCTCACAGTCTGGTTTCCACACTGCCTTCTGTAGGTTCCCTTCACTGCAGTCCTAACCACAGTCATGTTGGGGCATCCCCTCAAGTTGTTGAAAGGGAACTTTTTGGGTTATGTGTCCAGAGGAAGAAGTTGCTTCCTCTCTCCTGTGTATCCATGGTCCTCTCCAATCCTCAGTTAAGGAGGAATGAAACGTCCCTGCCTCCTATAAGCTGTTCTGGGACTGGAAAGAGCTTTCTTGGTATCTTTACCCCAGGGTTTCCTGATGCATCTGCTGATGTAATGCAGGGACCAGAAGCCAATTTTGTAGTAGGGAGAACTTAGCAGAAAGCATGACACCATTTATGGCTGCAATGTAGTCGGAGTGTCAGTGCTTCCAGGCACCACTTACACACACGCACACACACACACACACACACGCACACACATACACGACACTCCCATATTGCAATGGCAGCCTTTAGTAGACTTTCTCCTATCATGTAGGCTACCCTGTTGCAAAATGAGGCATAGCTAGTAGAGATAACAGTGACCTAAATGAAATGGATGTGCTGATTGAAACAAGCAAATGCAGGCATATATATATATATATATATATATATATAATATTATATTATATTTACATTTATCAAGTAAGGAAACCTTAAGCAAGGGAAGGCTATTTTTGGCATGTTCCTACCCAGCTTGCTCTCACCCATGAGCATAACTTGATTTTGTCTTACATCAGCACCCACAAGTCAGACTGTGTCCCAAACCAAGTACCTCCATATATGCAACTCTCAGTCGCTCAGAATCTGTGAATGGCAGTGTAATGGCATTACACGATTTGTGATCTACCATGACCTGTGAAAATTCAGATTAACTGGGAGAGGGATAACAGCTAACAGTTAAAAGGCTAAATTTCACCTTTCAGAAACAAGCCAAAATTGATTAAATAGGCAGATTGGTTTTGACAGCTCGTAGTGTCGCGAAATGAACAACATTGGTTAATAAGGTCTGTCATGGTAGACCAAGCAGATGATATTCATGCTTTTTTGAATTAACTGAAGAAGATTATTATTCTAGCATACTAGAACAACCATTAAAATACCCACTTGCTCATCCTACCTAGAGTTTAAAAAAGTCTAGGTGAACCAAAATTTACTCTTCACTTTGTTGAATTCGTCTTCATACTCATCCACCCAGTCACTCCCCAAACCATCCGTCTAACCAGCAAATATCTGTGGGTACTTCTTGTATCAGAAGGGAATGTGCTGAGTCACATCAGCAGGAATTTTCTCTGTAGAAAGACCTCTCCTTTCTCATCTGACTTGTTTTGGTCATCATCAGGGCCTAGGCTTTAATTTGTGACTAAAGACTGCCAAGCAGATGGGTCCCATCTGGGTAACCAAGGTTAGCTTCTCAGAACCATTCTGAGGACAGTTGCCAGACGCAGAAAGCTTGGCATTTGCTAAGATGCCTAACTACGAAGAAGTGGAGCTAGTTGATGGTTGTATACAGCACTCAAGTCACCAGATCAACAACATTAGAGGCTGGATTTGGACCAGGATGAAGCAACAGGTAGTGATGGTCCGAAAACGTCTCCACACCACGGAGAGGAGGCAGAGTCGGAGGAGAAAAGAAAAATGAATTAGGGAAATTTGTCTTTCTGCTATTATGAATGATTCTTTTGAGCCACATTATGCTTATCTTGGTGGCTGTCTGTCAACTCAAAGTATTTTAATTTAGTTTTGGTAATAAGAGGAAGAGAAAGCTAGAAAGATGAAAAACAGGCGTTAATGCAATGAGTTGGGGTAAAGGAAACCTTGATTCCCATGGAGAACTTTTGTATGTATACATAAAAAAAAATTAACAATATGCAAAGAGCAAAGCGTGTGCCAAGGAAGTTCAGAACCAATTTTAAAGCACCGCCTTCATTTGCTTCACATTATAGCTAAGCCAAAGATCATTATTATTTCTTGATTGGATGCAGGCTCTTCAGACTTTTTAATAGCTTGGAGGGGAGCCAGATGCATTCAATAGTAAACCTTCCAGGACTTGACATTAATTACCAAGGCTGAGGCAAAAACTAAGGCACTGAAAAAGGGCAGTCGGAGAGACCTTTTTAAAAGTGTGTGCAGCAGGAGTGGAGGGCATCCGGTCTAGAGTTCCGAAGCTACTGTAGATAAGTGAGGAGACAGTTCTGGATTTCCATACCAGCTCTGTGTCTTACCTGTTTGGGATCTCTGTTAATCCGTCTGTCATATATGCGTGATAATATCTCTCCTATAGGGTTGAGGTGGTTTCACCAAGTAACTCTTTCTTGTCTTTATAAGGATACTCAGGGTCTCTAATATAGTCACAGGGGGAGATGGAGGACTTTGTGTTGAAGCTTCATGTGCACCACACTCCTTTCACTCTGATTTTGCGATTATGGACTTATTGAAAAGATGATAGCCCTTCCAAGTCATCCTTTGACTACCTTAGCAAACTTCTTATGTGAAAAGCCAGATAGTAAATATTTCAGGCTGTATGAGCCACACAATCTCTCTAGCATCTATTCAACTCAGTCACATAGTACAAAAAACAACAAGAGACAGTGTGTAAGCAAATAAGTATGGCCATGTTCCAATCAATATTTATTTAGGACAACACAAACAGACCTGATTTGGTCCACAAGCCATAGTTTGCCAACCAAATGAGACAGCATAGAGCCATTTTGTTAAATTGGAAATATAATTTTTTTGTCAATTTCTGACATGGAAGACATATTCCAGAAATGTTTGTCTGGCCTTTTTGTCTTCATGTCTCTTATGTCTCAAAAAGTGTTAATTTAAGAAGTTTTGTGTTAGTGCTTTCTGTGTATCAGGATCTATTTTTGTCACTAGCATACAGCTATGAGCAAGACACAATACCTGCTTCTGTAGGTGTTATTGAGGAATAAGAAAGGAAGAATGGGTAAAATAAAGGAAAAGAAGGAAAGAAGTTACCAGCTCATGACAAATGTGATGCAGCGAATAACTAGAACGCTATGGGAATAAAAAGTGATAGGATAATCATTTTGATGGGCTATTTAGAGGAGACATCTCAGAGCAGCTGACATTTATCTCAAATCTGAATGAAGAGAAAGAACCATCCTTGTCAAGACTGGGAAAAGCATTCCACACAGAGTAAACAGAATGGATGTCCCAGAGCAGGATTGATCACTGCCTGATCACAGAAAAAAAGAGTAGTGTTGCTGAGCTCAGGGACCAGCAGAAGGAGGAGTGAGGGCAGGACAGAGTCAGGCAGCAGCAACATCATTTAGATCAACACTGTCCAACTGAAATATAATGCAAGTCACTGTGCATAAAGAAAAATTCTCTGGTAGCCACATGTATAGGGAAAATAATTTTCACAATAGACTTTAACATATCTAAATGTTATCATTTCTATATGTAATCAACATAAAGATTATTCATATAGTTTCCATTCTTACAGAGTCTTTTTTTTTCCAGTCTTCAAAATCTGGTCTCTACTTTATACTTACAGCATATCTCATTGTGGATCAGCCACATTTTGGATGCTCAATAGCCACATGTGACTATGGCTTCCAAATGATCACACAGATTTAGAAGTTAGTGAGGCAGGACAAAGAGTGCGAATTTTTATTCCAGGCCATTAGAGGGTATGAGCAGGAGATTTGTATGATCTGGTTTGCACTTTAAAAAGATCATTCCTTGGGGACTGCTTTGCAGAGAATGGATTCTAGGGAGGTAACAGGAGAAGGAAATAAAAATAAGAGGAGCAGCTGGGAAGTTATTGGTGCAGATAAGGGATAGTGGTGGCTTGGATTAGAGTGGAAGGGGTTCAAGAGATGGAGAGGACACATTGAGTAAATGGATTCCAGATTCTCCTGATATGCAGAGTAAAGATCTATAGATTACGATGTTGAAGTTGACACCTATATATATAACAGACTCTGCCACACTCACATAAATTTCACAGATCTTCAAAATGACCTGCTGGCCCACTATATTGAATAATGTCACATGGACTCTTAGTCTTTGCTGCAAAGTCCCTAGTATCAGATTGAACAAGAATGATTTATGCAGAGAAAAGAGAATAAAAGCACAAGATGACAGAGTTTATATATTATATATAAGAGGAAATCAGACTTTAATAGCACTGTTCTAGACATTTTCCTCCTAATCACGTGCCTACTGGGTATTCCTACATTTCTTAGGATCCCATCTCAGCTACCTTACCCTGCCCCACTTCAGCTGCCCAAATCACTGCAAACATTTCCCACCCACTATTTATCTGCTTCCAAAAGAGGCAACGGGAAGCAGGTATCCCAGTCCTCTACTCATCTCCCAACTTAGCTGCTGTGTTGTCCCGATCTCTCAGCTAATTAATCTCAAAGAGAGACAGGGCCAAACAGGGAGGAAGAAGGTGGCTGCTCAGAGAAACTTCTGGACAGTTTTGGAAACATACAAGTGGGGAAGAAGCCAGAAAAGGAGGCAAAGCAGAAACAAGGAACAGACCTAAATAGCCCACAGAGCAAAGGGCCCTCATTTATAGAACTCTTTACAATTTGCTATGAGCTTTTCTATACTTGCTCCATTTAATCTTCAGGAAGACTCTTTAGGTAGGCATTTTTAGAACACTTTCTGGAAAGGAAACTGAGCCTGACTCATTTATCTGAACTCACACAGCCTGCAAGACATAAAACCCAGGGGTCCAGATCAATGCCTTATTCCCATTATACCTGTGCCAAAGTAGGAAGGAGTCCATGGGACCATATTGAGGGGTCAGCTGGTATCACCCAGTTGTGAAACACACAGAGAAGGCATACATACCAAGGCTTAGTCTTCCTCATTGAGCATGGAAGTCATTTAGGTCATGCCTTGTAGACACCAGGCATCTTTTCCTCATTTGCGTCCCCTCATATTTGAGTTTTGGGCAGAGCATTTCAATAAATAGACCAAGGATATCAGTAGCATCTGGGATCAGCCCTACAGTAGGGCATTAGGCCAGGGCTGAATGGAAAATTTTTTCCATTGTAGTTTATTTAAATATTTCCAAGTTAAGCTGACCAACCTTGAAATGTCTCAGAAAGACAACCAAAAAACCAAATGGCCTGAAAGAAAAAAGCAGCTAAGATACATGAGCACTTTATTTCACTTTATTTGCATTTCTGATCAGTATCCAAATAAGAAAAGATTTTTGTGTGGAACTTGCCCTGCCTTGTCTCCATTGTAGAAATGCCATATGAATATAAAGTAAGATTAACCAAGGCAGCATTTATTATGTGTGAAGCACTAATCTAAATGTTTTACTTTTAATCCTATGACAACTCTACAAGAAAGGGTTCCTGCAGTTATTTCCATTTGTGAGAAAAGAAATGAGAAGAGGGAAAAAGAGGAAGAAGACATTTATTAAGCACCTACTATGAACTCTTCATCTTTCCCTGAGAGCTCAGTTGGTAAATAATCTGCCTGCAATGCAGGAGATCCCAATTCGATTTCTGGGTGGGGAAGATCTGCTGGAGAAGGGATAGGCTACCCACTCCAGTATTCTCACCTAGAGAACTCCATGGACTGTATAGTCCATGGGACTGCAAACAGTAGGACATGACTGAGTGACTTTCACTTCACTTCATGAGTTCTTCATGAAGAAAAGCATTTTATACACTCTGAGTTACTTACTGAATCCTCCCAAAATGCCAAGGGGACACTCCAATCTTCATTTTACATGTGAGTAAACTGAATCAGAGAGGTAAGTAACCTGCCAGTTATGTGTGGTGGAAGCAGGATTCAAATCTAGGTCTTTCTAGCACATTCTGCTCCAACTTCAAGAGATCTTTATGATTAGAGGTCTCCTATCTCTGTGATGGAGAACTGGAGGACACAATTATGTTTTGATGTGTGGACAGCTTTGTCTTTGCATTAATCTGGGTCATTACTCTGTGAGCTTGGCCCGAGCTGTTCACCTAATACAGTAATCCCAGGCCATACACACTTGATATTCACTTTATTCAAATGGAGACTGAGCCTCAGATAGTTAAGCTGACAGAGATATATAGCATCAAATCTTAGTAAAATGATACATATGATAGTTCAAATTGCCTACCAAGTAGAAAATTAATAACTGGAAAAAAAAAATCAGACCCAACCTAAAGAGCTCTAGGCATTTCACTTCAAAGCCATCTATACTTGCCCTCCCATTCCACTCCCATAAAAAAGAAAGAGAAGAGTAAGGAAGAAGGGAAGGAAGGAATGGAGGGTGGGAGGCAGGAGAGGAGGGAGGGAGAAAGGTCATTATCAGTTATTGACTCAGGACTAGGACAAGATAGTTTGGGCAATCAATTCAAATCATATTTCAAATATTTGGGGCTTGACCAAACTCTCAAGATGCTCTGTCAAGCTTATAAACCCTAGTTCAATAGAGTCATGTAAAATAAGCCCTAAATATGTCCTCCTCATTAGCTTTAAATTTTTTTAATCTTCTTAAGAGCCAGTGGTTATGCAAGAAGTCTTTTTAGGGCTCTCCAAAGATCCTCACCCTCATTATAAAAAAGGAAAGAAATCTGTCTAAAGTTAATTTCATCAAACACCATGACCCAGAGGTCCACATATGACTCTGTGCTTGCAAATTGTACATAGTTTTTGAATGAGGCTATAAAACAGGTCACTTCCTAAACTGGAAAGAAAATGGAAGGAAAGGAAAAGAGGGAAGAAGGGAAAGAAATAAATGGGCCAAATAGCACTTATTCTCCTTAATATGGGCCTTTCTGAATCTCTAAGGAACAGATGGACATTTGTTATTCCCTGAGTCAGAGTTTGGACAAAGATAGAGAACTTGGCAAAGCAAGAACATTTTGTCTGACTAATTCTGTTCCCTTTGGCTCCAGGGAATTGCCATCTCTCCAGAGCACTCCTGTTGTTCCCATCTTCTCTCCTTTCCTGTCTTTTTTCTCTTTTCAATGCTAGTTCAAATATATTCATTTATTGAACTCTTGGTGATGGAAGCCAATAGATGCTTACATATACCACATCATATCTTTCATTCCTTTATTCATCAAATGTTTTGAACTCATGATTTGTGCAGGCCACTATACCATGAACTGGGGGTACTGTGATGAACTGGATGGCCTTGTAGTAGAGCTTGGGCTTGAACAGAGGTCTCTTCCACTTACTGTCTTCACTTTCAAGAACACATGGTGAGGGGCCAAGAGACAGCTACTGTTCTTTTCCTTTAGGAATCAAACAAGATATAAACCCCTCCTTTCAGGTTCAGACTGAGCATTTTGCCTTCATACCTCTCTTACGAAGTCATTCACTCTGACATTTATTCATACGCCCATTTATCCACTCAACCAACCTTAATTAAAATATATTAAGTGCCAAAGAGCAGTATAATATAGTGTATAATATTGTAAGCTCCAAGGCCAGGCTGACTAGACCTCTTACTGACAGTGCAAACTCTCCAAGACACCAACTCCTCCACTGGAAAGTGGGGTTTACAACAGGACCTCCCTCACAGACTTGTTAGGAGAGCTGAATACCAGCATCATACAAAGCGCCTAACACACTCAAGGAAATGGTAGTTGTTACCATTACTATTACTCCTGGCCACGCACAAAATCAGACAAAACTTACAAAGGTGCTTTGAGGGGACAAACACCACTCCCACATCAATATGGAAGGTGGGGGGAGCACAGGGGATCTGAAAAGTCCGATATGCCGCTCATCAATTCAGCTATTGTGAGAGAGTGTAAGAGACTACAGAAGTTGCCAGCTCACTTGCACACATTTGAACATGGAATAGCTCCAGAAGCCCTGAGGCTCGCCAGCTTGTAGCCACCTCATTTTTTTCTTTTTGCCTGAGTGAACATTATATATAAATGATCACACCGCAGAACCCATACCTGAGAAAGCTGTTAGTTCAGTAATTCACCTTTTGTGCTTGCATAAAACAGACATGCCTCCCATAAGCTGGCTTGAGAATCCATTAGTTTTGAGATGCAGTATTTTATGCATATCTGATAGTCCCAAAATAAGTAACCTGAGCATATCTCTGAACTGAAGAGTGTGGGCGAGGAGAACACCCATCCATACAGTGCTTCAGAAAAGTCCACAGTGAACACCCAGAAGGGGCAGGTTTTAGGAGCAAGGAATAAACTTCCCTCCCAGGGCAGGACATGTGTTTTCAGTGTAAAAAGGGTAAAATTTAGCAAATGACACTGCCCAGAACAAGAACTGTTCCCAAAGAAAACCGAAGTAGAATGACAATGTGTCAAGTGAAATCAGCTTTAAACTCCAGCTCTGGGACAGATAGAATGGTAAGTGAAGAGGGTTGAAAGCTGGTAGCAAGAAACAGAAAGTAATCACAGATAAAATGACTTATATGTATGGGAGAAGAGTCTAAAAAGCACTGGCCAGAATTCCTTTGCCTCCCACTTCAGTCAGTATCTATAAAAAAGTAGAAGTAAAGTAAGTCCCATCTGACTGTGATCCTATGGACTATAGCCCACCAGGCTCCTCTGTCTATGGGACTCTCCAAGCAAGAATACTGAAGTGGGTTGCCATTCCCTTCTCCAGGGGATTTTCCCAACCCAGGGATCAAACCTGGGTCTCCCACATTGCAGGCAGATTCTTCACCGTCTTAGCCATCAGGAAGCCCAGAATCTATGGGCTTCTACAATGGATAGTTTTACAGAGGGTTATTCATTAATTCATTCGTCTATCATTTACTTGTTGAATATTTTAAAGAGAAATTCTCCATCTGACATTCCTGTATAGATATACTTGTACACTAGACCAAAAGAACAAAATTACCAGAGTAATAGGTTTTCAATTGATGAAAACTCTAAACAGAAAAACAGTTGCAGAAGGTGCACTGTGTTCCAAGACAAGGCACATTCCCTACAGTTGTCATGCACTCTCATGTATTTATTTCTCTTTCACCATGACCTGAGCACTACCTAAGTAGCCTTCAGGCTGAGTCTCAGAATAAGACACTCCAAAGAGCAGACCAGAACCCAAGCAACAGCCTGAAACCAAGCCCAGCCAAGACCAACAAAGCAATACAGGTTCATAGCTGATTCATAAACCTGTGAGTAAGAAATAAGTATTGCTATCTATAGGGAGTTCGTTGCTGTCAAAACCCTATCCTGGCTTTCTCTGCCCACCAAAGCCGAATAAAAAAAATATAGAGACAGAGTTTGGAAGAAATAGAAACATTACTTTCATTCTCACCTGGCTGAGAGGGAAGAACAGAGCAGGCTACTGCCTCAAGAACTGCTCCCCTCCCTCGAGGGAACAGAAAGACTTCATGTAGCCTGGGTCTCATGGTGTTAGGGTAAATGATAAGTCTCAAAGTAACGAAGGTCTTGCATTCTTCTTGCGTTGTTTCAAAATAGTCATAGCTGGCTTCAGGTAGCCTGGTAATTGGGTATGTTTGTCTCTGGTGTATTGTACTGTACCAGAGTTTCTTTCTGAACTTTGAAAAGAAAGAAAACTACAAGAGGTGGTAAGCAGCAGTCTGTTGTTTAGCTGCTATTCAGTTTTGTTCAACTGCTCAGTCGTGTCCGACTGTCTGCAACCCCATGGACTGCAGCACACCAGGCCTCCCTGTCCATCAGCAACTCCCGGAGCTTGCTCAAACTCATGTCTATCCAGACAGTGATGCTGTGCAACCATCTCATTCTCTGCTGTCCCCTTCTCCTCCCACCTTCAATCTTTCCCAGCATCAGGGTCTTTTCAAATGAGTCAGTTCTTCCCATCAGGTGGCCAAAATACTGGAGTTTTAGCTTCAACATCAGTCCTTCCAATGAATATTCAGGACTGATTTCTTTTAGGATGGACTGGTTGGATCTCCTTGCAGTCCAAGGGACTCTCAAGAGTCTTCTCCATCATCACAGTTCAAAAGCATCAATTCTTCAGTGCTCAGCTTTCTTTATTGTCCAACATTCACATCCATACATGACTACTGGAAAAACCACAGCTTTGACTGGATGGACCTTTGTTGGCAAAGTAATGTCTCTGCTTTTTAATAAGCTTTCTAGGTTGGTCATAACTTTTCTTCCAGGGAATAAACATCTTTTAATTTCATGGCTGCAGTCACCATCTGCAGTGATTTTGGAGCCCCCCAAAATAAAATCTGACACTGTTTCCCCATCTATTTGCCATGAAGTGATGGGACCAGATGCCATGATCTTAGTTTTCTGAAAGTTGAATTTTAAGCCACCTTTTGGACTCTCCTCTTTCACTTTCATAAAGAGGCTGTTTAGTTCTTCTTCACTTTCTGCTATAAGGGTGGTATCATCTGCATATCTGAGGTGATTGATATTTCTCCCAGTAATCTTGATTCCAGCTTGTGCTTCTTCTAGCCCAGTGTTTCTCATGATGTACTATGCATATAAGTTAAATAAGTAGGGTGACAATATACAGCCTTGAGGTACTTCTTTTCCTATTTGGAACCAGTCTGTTGTTCCATGTCCAGTTCTAACTGTTGCTTCTTGACCTGCATACAGATTTCTCAAGAGGCAGGTCAGGTGCTCTGGTATTCCCATCTCTTGAAGAATTTTCCACAGTTTGTTGTGGTCCATATAGTCAAAGGCTTTGGCATAGTCAATAAAACAGAAGTAGATGTTTTTCTGGAATCTCTTGCTTTTTCAATGATGTTGGTGATTTGATCTCTGGTTCCTCTGCCCTTTCTAAATCCAGCTTGAGCATCTGGAATTTCACGGTTCACATACTGTTGAAGTGTGGCTTGGAGAATTTTGTGCACTACTTTGCTAGCGTGTGAGATGAGTGCAATCGTGTGAGATGAATGCGATCATGTGGTAGTTTGAGCATTCTTTGGCACTGCCTTTCTTTGAGATTGGAACGAAAATTGACTTTTTCCAGTCCTGTGGCCACTGCTGAGTTTTCTCAGACTACAGATTAGGAACAGTTAAAGTAAAAAAAGTTATGAACCATGAGGCCTGCTCGCTGTTCTCTTTATCATCTTTATTCTCAGGAGAGAAAAGAGAGACACACTCATTCCTCTTTGTTTCCTTTTCACTGCAACAGGTTGTTTTCTACATAGTACCACTGTAGCAAAATCCATCTAACACAAGTCCCAAATTACAGATTCTTCACATAAGACCTAGAAGTTCAACTCAGTTGATAATTGCACTTCCATTGTTAGTACCTAGAGGCTAGTGTACCAGTTAAGAAACTACTTCCCTCATTCAATATTGTATGAATATGGCCTATATTTGGCAGACAGTGCCACTCATTATATAAGTAATCTGAAGTCCAGAAACCAGGATAATACACCCGTGGGTGCCATGCCCTGTATAACCATTTACGGGTGTTACTCCTTTTTTAATACTAGTGCTATCATTTATAAAGGACTCACTGCTAAGTAATATATCTATATCCATGTCTGTAATCTCATTGCGTGTTTTAGTCACTCAGTCATGTCCGATTCTGTGACCTATGGACTGTAGCCTGCCAGGCTCCTCTGTCCATGGGATTCTCTAGCAAGAATACTGGAGCTGTTAGGGAAAGCACACTGATTGAAACCACCCATCCTGGTCAGGCACCATTGTAACCATTTGTGTGATTTATTTTATGACAGGAGGTCCTAAAAAAGAATACAAAACTAATAAGCCACCACTAACCGGAAGAGATTAGAAAAGGTCAAAGGGAAACAGCTCCTGTCCGACCACCTCCCAGAATCCTTCTTGCAGGCATCCATCTTGGCTGAGCAATACATGTGCCACCAGGAAGGACTCTGAGTCAGATTGACTGGCCAAAGACAACCTGGAAATTAACCTCATCACCATAAAACCCAAGACTGCCAGCCACATGGCGGAGCAGTTCTCCTGGGTTCCCTTACTCTGCTGTTCTCTGCCCTGGCACCCCTTCCCAATAAAATCCCTTGCTCTGTCAGCATGTTTATCTTCTCAGACAATTCATTTCCGAGCGCTACACTAGAGCCCATCTCAGGCCCTGGAAGGGGGTCCCCCTTCCTGCAGTACAGTGGGCAGCCATTCCCTTCTTCAGAGAGTCTTCCGGATCCAGGGATTGAATCTGGGTCTCCTGCATTGCAGCCAGATTCTCTAACATCTGAGCCACTAGGGAAGCCCTCTCTGGGTTGGGAAGATCCCCTGGAGAAAGGAATGACTACCCACTCTAGTATTCTTGCCTGGGAAATCCCATGGACAGAGGAGCCTGGCGGGCTACTGTCCTTGGGGTCGCAGAGTTGGACACAACTGAGCAACTAACACTCATTAAGTCCTCAAAACAACTAAATGAAATAGTTCTTATTATTATCTCCATTTTATAGAAACTAAAGCATAAAGAGGTTAAGTTTCCTGAGTCAGACAAATATAAGCATGGAGCCAAGATTTAAAGCCAGATCCTCAAAGTATACTAAAAAGCTATTGTTTAGAATCCATGGGGCCCACAAAACTATTTATATTTTCTGCTATTCACCCAATCTCCATCCACAGACAGTTCTTCCTCCCACCCTTTGCTCCTCGTAAGTTCAGTTCGGTTCAGTTCAGTTGCTCAGTTATGTCCAACTCTTTGCAACGCCATGGACTGTAGCACGGCAGGCCTCTTTGCCCATCACCAACTCCCAGAATTTACTCAAATTCATGTCAACTGAGTCGGCGATGCCATCCACCCATCTCATCCTCTGTCGTCTCCTTCGCCTCCTGCCCTCAATCTTTCCCAGCGTCAGGGTCTTTTCAAATGAGTCAGCTCTTCGCATCAGGTGGCCAAAGTATTGGAGTTTCAGCTTCAGCATCAGTCCTTCCAATGAATTTTCAGGACTGATTTTCTTTAGGATGGACTGATTGGATCTCCTTGCAGTCCAAGGGGCTCTCAAGAGCCTTCTCCAACACTACACTTCAAAAGCATCAGTTCTTCAGCACTCAGCTTTCTTAATAGTCCAACTCTCACATCTATACATGACTACTGGAAAACCAATAACTTTGACTAGACAGACCTTTGTTGGCACAATAATGTCTCTGCTTTTTAATAAGCTGCCTAGGTTGGTCGTAACTTTTCTTCCAAGGAGTAAGTGTCTTTTAATTTCATGGCTGTAGTCATCATCTTCAGTGATTTTGGAGCCCCCCAAAAATAAAGTCTGCCACTGTTTCCCCTTCTATTTGCCATGAAGTGATGGGACCAGACATCATGATCTTAGTTTTCTGAATGTTGAGTTTTAAGCCAGCTTTTTCACTCTCCTCTTTCACTTTCATCAGGCCTCCTGTTCCTCATCAGGCGCCATTAATTCGAGGCTCTGACACAGGTTTGAGGAGCTCTGTTGTGAACGGATCCCAAGTATTGTCCTTATGTAAATAGTCTCATGATGACTCAGAGGTGATCTGGCTTGACGCAGGAAGGTGAGTTGTGACCTAGGATGCTTCTGTCAGCAATCTGGTTACGGACTATTGATGAGTTTCTGGTTCTCGCAAAAATTCACCATTGTTTTTGACCTTTTTCTTTCCCTGGAAAGGCTAGGCTTCCTATTTTTCCTCTTTAGATACTCACTATCCCTTGTCTCCACTTTTCTCTTTACTGCTCTTACAACTTGGTGTATTTTTCTTTGGCTTATAATCTTTACTTTTACTGTCCACAAAATTCCTCAAGGGCTTCTAAAAGCTTTTTACAGTTCTTCTGTCTTTGAAGGACACAATTAAAGGCATATTTCACACTGGTGGATCAAACACTGTGTTGGAAAAGAAACAATCCCTCCTGATATTGTTTAACCAAAAGAAAAGAAGAGTAAAATCTTTAGATTATAAAGATAATACATGGTCATTGTAGAAAAATTGTAGGACCATGGTTCTCTAAAACTATCCCACAAAAAATATGGGGGCCATGGTCAAGCACACTTGGGAGACAATGGATGGTAGGTGGCCCCATCTTGGAGATGCATATTGGTTCATTTAAATATTTTAAAAGATGTGCAGCAATCTTTCATTTTATTTACCCAGCATTTCCCAAAGATATTTGTGCATGCATACCTTTTTGGAGGAACAACTATTAAGTCCCACAAAGTTAGTATTTTGATAGTGAGGGTCTTGGGGATTTCTAATCGGATGCCTCTTAACTTCTCACTTGAAATCAGTTAGTTTACAGATCTAGGTCCAGCCGCTCTAAAAACAAGAAATTTCCATTAAATCCTGTGGAAAAATCTAGCTGAAGTTAAAAGAAGAGATGCCACCATATGATTCTCCAGATTCCATTAAAATTCCTAAAGAAATAAAAATAAACTAATAATGACTTAGTTTATTAAGTTATTTCAGTTTGTGTTTGACAGTTGAACACATTTCATTCTCATCACAATCCTATTCAGTTCATAATTTTGTGCCCGTTTTACAGGTCAAGAAACTGAAGCCAAGAGAGTGTGAGGAACTTCAAGGGCATAGGACTCCTGTCCAAGACCATACTCTCCAGAGCAATTACGTTTGGTTCTAGTCAGTCTCTTTTCCTAGCAGCTGACAATGGGCATAATAGCTTTCAGTGTTGAACTAAAATCAGTGGTCTGGAGCTAAAGTTTTCATCCTAAAACCACTAGCTGTCTTCTCAGTCATTTAATTATGCCCAGCACAAGATTCATCTTTTTTCATTTTTATCATCTGGCAACATCTTGTTCTGAATGCATCTCATGTTCATGCATATTTGGAACATAAACTAAGTCTCTTTTTCTGTCTTATACATTAAAATCTCTCCACTTAATATATTGAATTTCAGCCCTTTTATTTGGTACATTAAAAGATGTTAGGAATGCAAAGTTGAAAATCCATTTTAAGATAGAATACTGAGTAGCAGATCACAGACCATCTTCCCTTGAAAGGAGAGGAAGTGGAAACAGAGTTGGCATGCTTTGTGGATTTCATTAGGGAAAAGATGAAGAAATAGAAACTAGAACTCACTGAGGCATTTCAAATCAAATGCTTTATATGTTATTTATTCTTTGAAGTCATCTTTGAAACAGTTACCATTATAACCATTGTACAGACAGAGTAATTGAGAGTCACCAAAGAAACTACTTGTCTACTCTATGCATTTAGTAAGAGTCCAAGAGTTGCATCAGGAGCTTCCTGAATTTCAAGCCATATAGTGGCTGTCACATCCAGGTACCACTTCCAAGAGAAATGACCCCAGATATAACTCTTGACCAAGGGACTTTTGCTCCATGTGGGCTGCTAAAGGCGAGGTCAGGGTAAGAATATAACTGTTGCCCATAATATTCCTTTTTTTATTCCTATTATTCTGGCATGTTACTAATAACATCCCTTTCATTCCCCAAATTATCCCCATTAAATGATAAATTATAAGGTGTTACCAGGTTATATAATTGAGTCCACTTCTCAAGAGTAAAGAACTAAGGGAGAGCACAGCTACCATCCCAGAAAGAAAACATCAGAAACTACAGGCCAAGGGCCCTGGTTATTTTAAAGCTTCATCACTTGCTCAGGATTGCTATTCTCACCCCCTGGGGTAAATAGCAACAACCTGTTGAGATGAATATAGTAAATGAATTTGTTTTCAGGGACAATAAAGAAAAAACTGGAGAAGCAACATTTTCATCATATTCCAACTGCAGGCAGAGGAGAGCAATGATACTGGAAAGAAGGAGTCATGCTGAAGCCTGGGGAGAGCGGGAGACTGACTTGGCCCTGAGAAGAGCCCTAAGCTGAACTGGAGAAATTTAGCACAGAGCCCCAACCGCTAACTCTAGGACAGCTGGGGCGATGGGCAGAGAGGCAAGGTGGGGGTTCTGTTACAAGATATTTGCAGATGGTCACTGTGGCAAGGCTGGAGGACCACCTGGAGGAAGCTCACAGTGAGTGAGACACCCTAGGAAGTCTCCCATCTGAGCCAGGGAAGTGGGGCTAGTCTGACAGAATCTTCCAGCAGGAGCAAGTCACGGCATTAGCTTCCGTGACTCTCGTTAATCATTCTGTTTGTGTCCCGGAGGTCAATGACCCAGAAATCCTTGCTTCCTAGCCTCTCCAACACCCTGACCTCTGGACAAGCATCCGTGTGTTTTCTGTCCTACCTACTACTCCAAGGCCACGCCTGCAATCAGCCCAGACTTTTCCATTCTCCCCCTTAGATTTCTAAAAGGGCCTCTCATGACTTTCCATTTCTTCCTTTCCCAAAAACCCTAGCCTGAGGTTCTGACCAAGGGAGCTGCTGTGCCCCTCTTAAACTAGTGGAAGGAAAATAATTTACAGAGCTGATCAGGAGCGAAGCAAATGATTCTGTGGAAACATTTAATTCAGTCTTGGCAAGCCGTGCCATCGGTTTGGAAAACCAGAGCCGCTGCGTGGTCAGCCAGCAACCAGAGCCATGCTTTGCTAGTCTCCTCCGGAAGCCTATTCACTGGGCCATGGAAAAACAAAAAGGATAAAAAAAAAAAAACTAAAGAAAGGTAGAGCTGATACTCTCTTCAGCAGTCTGGAAGTAATGATGACAACAAGGCTTGTGAGTAACTCTTGTTAGCAAGACTGGTACAGCAGGCAGAAATCTGGTTCAAGACTGCTGGTCTGGCTAAGCATTCTGACAATGGCCAGGCAGACTGCACCCTGCCTCGAGCCCGGGGGCCTTGATGGCTCCAGCCTGGCCTAGGGGAGCTCTGAGCACNCAACAAGGCTTGTGAGTAACTCTTGTTAGCAAGACTGGTACAGCAGGCAGAAATCTGGTTCAAGACTGCTGGTCTGGCTAAGCATTCTGACAATGGCCAGGCAGACTGCACCCTGCCTCGAGCCCGGGGGCCTTGATGGCTCCAGCCTGGCCTAGGGGAGCTCTGAGCACCACTCCTTCTAGATCCACCTCTAGGGCCCTCTCTCCCCAAACATGAAAATGATCTTAGCTCTAAGTGGAACGCTGATCACTGTTAGATCTCCTTGCCTTTGCACTCACCACTAAGGGGAGTGGAACTGATTTATTCACAACTCAATGTGTCGTTTCACTCAGAAAAGAATCATCTGGTTTTTGAGTGATTTGCGAATCCACTGTGGACCTGGCAGTCTGAATCTGGTCAGGGACGTTCAGATACCTTAACAGAATCAGTAGATTCACAGCCTGACACTCCCATATCCTCCTTTCCCACGGCCAGTGCTCCAGCTGACCACTCCTAATGAAAGGGAGTTGGCATGTGACTAGAAACACATACGACCTTCCCGTCTCATCCTGCACATCAACTTGGCATTGACACTGCTGCTATGGCTAGATGGTTTCATCTGACAAGGAATGAGGGATTGGCCCAAGGTTAGGCAGTCTGAGAGTGACAGAATCTACAGAACGGTTCCAGACACTTGCTATGTTCAACTAGCCTTGAATGGGACCACCACCCCTCTCCAACTTGGTCTCCATCACCTGGCCTTCAGATTACAAAGACTCTTGGCTTCTGCTACTGGTCCTCCTAGACGCCTGCCCTCAGCTTGTCCCCTTCCTTCTGAGAACTGACACACAGGATGCAGTGATTGCTCTGGTTCTAACTGTTGCCAACACAGCAGTGAGCTGTGAGGGTTAGGAAGCATGAACGCTGGCAAACCTCTCTGGCCGAACTATTGGGAATCAACACACACAAGGTACAATACTGACATCATCACTTCAGGGGAAAATTGTCTCCTTCATTTACTTATCCCTTTATTCTTTAACTGCACTCACTGTCTGAGCTCATATGGTTTATGTCAAGATCTGTGAAAGAAATGAGAATACAAAAATGAGAAGACCTGGTGCTTTCCTGGAGGAGTCATTCTAGAAGGAGAGATGCAGTGCCTGGCTCTGGACTAGGTTCTCTCCTCTCCTCTGTGTCACCGTCCCCAGAGACCAGGAATCCCCCATCTCCTCCTCCTCCTCTCTCTGGAGCTCCTAGCTTATTCCTGGAAGGCCTCTCTGGAGCCGGGCTTTGGCACAGAACAGAGTGGCCTTAGCCAAGCCTGCCGAGGGCTACAAAGGCCAATGCATGGGTTTTATTGCTGATTCTATAGGAAAACAGGGATGGGGAGGGCTACATAGCTAAAGTTTTCTCTTCCTTGGTCACTGATTGCTGTTTTCCATTTTCTCCTGCGATGGCAGCTAGAAGTCCTACTGGATGTCTTTCTGACAAGCAGCTTTGATTTCTGAAACTTATTACCTCCCTGACCTCCATGAAGGCTACTAATCGTTTCCTCAGTTGTAGGTATGGAAATCCCGTGCTTAATCCAGACGGCCAGCACCTCAGTCCAGCTCAAATTCTCTCTTTATTTAAAGTGGAGTATTTTTGCTTTACAAGGTTGTGTTAGTTTCTGCCGTACAACGAAGTGAATCAACTATGTTTTTGTTCAGTCGCTAGGTCATGCTCCAACCCTTTGAGAGGCCATGAACTGCAGCATGCCAGGCTTCACTGTTCTCCGGAGTTTGCTCAGACTCGTGTCCATTGAGTTGGATGCATGACGATGTGTGCAAACACACATCATGCATCCACTGATGATGCCAGACAACCGCCTTCTGTCACTCCCTTCTCCCCTTACTGTCAATCTTTTCAGCATTGGGATCTTTTCCAATAAGTCAGCTCTCGGCATCAAGTGGCCAAAGTATTGAAGCTTCAACTTCAGCCTCAGTCCTTACAGTGAATTTTCAGTTTATATCCTTTAAGATTGCTAATTTGATCTCCTTGCTGTCCAAGGGACTCTCGAGAGTCTTCTCTAGCACCACAGTTTGAAAGGATCAATTCTTTGTCTCTCAGATGCTAAAGAATCTGTCTGCCATGTGGGAAACCTGGGTTGGAAGATACCCTAGAGGATGGCATGACAACCCACTCCAGTACACTTGTCTAGAGAATCCTCATGGACAGAGGAACCTGGTGGGCTACAGTCCATGAGGTCTCAAACAGTCAGACGTGACTGAGCAATTAAGTGCAACACAGCACAGCTTTCTTTATTGTCCAAATTTCACATCTGTATATGACCACTAGAAAACCCATAGCTTTGACTATGTGGACCTTTGTTGGCAAAGTGATATCTCTGCGTTTTAATATGCTGTCTAGTTTTATTGTAGCTTTTCTCTCAAGGAGCAAGCATCTTTAATTTCATGGCTTCAGTCACTGTCCACAGTGAATTTTGGAGCCCAAGAAAATAAAATCTGCCACTTTTTCCAATTTTTTTCCCCATCTATTCACCATGAAGTGATGGGACCAGTTTTTTTGAATGTTGAGTTTTAAGCCAGCTTTTTTACAATCCTATTTCACCTTCAACAGGAGGTTCCTTAGTTCCTCTTCCCTTTCAGTCATCAGTTCAGTTCAGTTCAGTTCAGTCACTCAGTCGTGTCCAACTCTTTGCAACCACATGAATTGCAGCACGCNTTGACATACTCCTTTTCCTATTTGGAACCAGTCTGTTGTTCCATGTCCAGTTCGAACTGCTGCTTCCTGACCTGCATATAAGTTTCTCAAGAGGCAGGTCAGGTGGTCTGGTATTCCCATCTCTTTCAGAATTTTCCACAGTTTCTTGTGATCTACACAGTCAAAGGCTGGTATAATTTGCATACCTGAAGTTGTTGATATTTCCTCCAGCAGTCTTGATTATAGCCTGTGATTCGTCCAGCCTGGAATTTCTCATGATGTACTCTGCATTCAGTTTAGTTCAGTTCAGTCACTCAGTCATTTCCAACTCTTTGTGACTCCATGGACTGCAGCACACTAAGCTTCCCTGTTCCTCACGAACGCCCATCACCAACTGCTGGAGTTTGCTTAAACTCTTTTCCATTGAGTTGGTGATGCCGTCAATCATCACATCCTCTGTTGTCTCCTTCTCCTGCTGCCTTTAATCTTTCCCAGCATCAGANACTCTTTGTGACTCCATGGACTGCAGCACACTAAGCTTCCCTGTTCCTCACGAACGCCCATCACCAACTGCTGGAGTTTGCTTAAACTCTTTTCCATTGAGTTGGTGATGCCGTCAATCATCACATCCTCTGTTGTCTCCTTCTCCTGCTGCCTTTAATCTTTCCCAGCATCAGAGTCTTTTCCAATGAGTCAGTTCTTCTCATCAGATGGCCAAAGTATTGGAGCTTCAGCTTCAGCATCAGTCTTTCCAATGAATATTCAGGACTGATTGCCTTTAGGACTGACTGGTTTGATCTCCTTGTACTCCAAGGGGCTCTGAAGTGTCTTCTCCAACACCACAGTTCAAAAGCATCAATTCTTGGGCACTAAGCCTTCTTCATGGTCCAACTCTCACATCCAAACATGAATACTAGAAAAACCATGCTTTAACTCTATGGAACTTTGTCAGTAACATAATGTCTCTGCTTTTTAATATGCTGTCTAGGTTGATCATAACTTTTCTTCTAAGGAGCAAGTGTTCTTTAATTTCATGGCTGCAGTCACCATCTGCAGTGATCTTGGAGCCCAAGAAAACAAAGTCTGTCACTGTTTCCATTGTTTCTCCGTCTATTTGCCATGAAGTGATGGGACCCGATGCCATGATCTTTGTTTTTTGAATGTTGAGTTTTGAGTCAGCTTTTTCACTCTCCTCTTTCACTTTCCTCAAGAGGCTCTTTAGTTCCTCTTCACTTTCTGCCATAATGGTGGTGTCATCTGCATATCTGAGGTCATTGATATTTCTCCCAGCAATCTTGATTCTAGCTTATGCTTCATCCAACTCAGCATTTCATGTGATGTACTCTGCATAGAAGTTAAACAAGCAAGGTGATGATATACAACCTTGATGTACTCCTTTCCCAATTTTGAACCATTCTTTGTTCTATATATGGTTCCAACTGTTGCTTCTTATCCTGCATGCAGGTTTCTCAGGACAGGTAAAATGGTCTGGTGTTCCCATCTCTTCAAAAATTTTCCCCCAGCTTGTTGTGATCCATACAGTCAAAGGCTTTAAAAAGTGTAGTCAATGGAGAAGAAGTAGGTTTTTTTTTTTTTTTTTTCTGGAATTCTCTTGCTTTCTCTATGATCCAATGGATGTTGGCAATTTGATCTCTAGTTCATCTGCCTTTTCTAAATCCAGTTTGTACATCTGGAAATTCTTAGTTCACATACTGTTCAAGCCTAGCTTGAAGGATTTTGAGCATTACCTTGCTAGCATGTGAAATGAGTGCAATTGTATGGTAGTTTGAACATTCATAAATGTTCCTCATAGCTTCCCTCATGGCTCAGTTGGTAAAGAATCCACTTGCAATGAAGGAGACTCTGATTCAATTCCTGGGTTGGGAAGAAGGGATAGACTATCCACTCCAGTATTCTTGGGCTTCCTTTGTGGCTCAACTGGTAAAGAATCCACCCGCAATGTGGGAGACCTGGGTTGGATCCCTGGGTAGGAAAGATCCCCTGTAGAAGGCAAAGGCTATCCATTCCATTATTCTGGCCTGGAGAATTCCATGGAATGTATAGTCCATGGGGTCACAAACAGTCAGACATGACTGAGTGACTTTCACTTCACCTTCACTTTGAGCATTCTTTGGCATTGTCCTTCTTTGGTGTTGGAATGAAAACTGACCTTTTCCATTCCTGTGGCCACTGCTGAGTTTTCCAAATTTGCTGGCATATTGAGTACAACACTTTAACAGCATCATCTTTTAGGATTTGAAATAGCTCACCTGGAATTCCATCACCTCCACTAACTGTGTGCATAGTAATGCTTCCTAAGGCCTATTTGACTTCACACTCCAGGATGTCTGACTCCAGGTGAGTGACCACACCATCATGGTTTTCCAGGTCATTAAGACCTTTTTGTACAACTATATATACACACACACACACACACACACACACATATTGCCTCCCTCTGGACCTACCCCCCCATATCCCACTGTCTAGGTAATCACACAGCACTGGGCTGGGCTCCCTCTGCTATAGAGAAGCTTCCCATTAGCTATTTTACACGTGGTAGTGTGTGCATGTCAATCCTAATCTCCCGATTCTTGCCACCCTCCTTTATCCCCACTGTGTCCACATACCCAGTCTCTATGTCTGTGGCTCTATTCCTGCCCCACAAATGGGTTCTTACTGATAAGTAAATAAAAATCTGGGAAGGGATTGATTAGGTGAGGGCAAAGGAGACTTCAACCAGCTGGGCGATAGATGGCAAGGAGAAGATGGGAGTGAGACTGAAAGAGAAAAATATGAGGGGAAGGCAGCCAAAATGAAAAGCGAGACATGCCCAAGGAAGCACTGTAATGCAGTGATTCTGTCTGGAGCCAGTCTGGCTGCCTCACTGCTCCCTTTCCTATAAAAGGTATGGAGAGCACTGTCTGCCCTCTGATTGCCTGTGAGATTGAGCTCATGACAGTAGAGAAAGGACAGAGGGAAAGGGAGGGAGAAAGCCACCAGGACAGAGGCCCCTTATAATGAAGCCTGCAGGACAGAACACTTGCCTAAATTAGTTTCCATCAAAACAGCTTCGTGTGTGAAGGATAATGTTGTTTCCTCATTAGTGGTTTTTGTCTGTGATAATTAAGCCTCCACATTCGATTCCAGATAAATGTCCCTAATTGACATCATCCATTCAGTTCAGTGGAGACTGGAGAAGAGAGGAGAGGAGAGGGAAGAAGACTTGAATCACAAACACTTTATTTCCTGCCGAGGCTGTAATGATAAGAGTGGGAATTATTGAGGGCTACAACAGGCAGAAACACAGTCTATGCAGAGCCAGCTGCCTCCAAATTCTGCTGTTCTCTGGGGGACTTTAATTTTCAAATCAAAAGCCTTAAGCTCCCAGCACCAAGGGAAGTTCAGTGACCTCGTCATCTCACAACATATACGCAATCATATCATAAGGATTTCAGGGAATTTCCCAGAAGGCTATTGTTCACTCAGGGCCTTCTTGCTGTGACTTTGAGCTCTGGCTAAACTCTCAGCATCTCATCACTGTCTCAACTCCTGCTGCTGCTATTCTTACGCTGCTAGATGAATCCCCAGTGGCTAGGACAGTCTTTCCTCTTTGCTTCACCTACACTTGCGCTTTCCACAGTTTTATGAAGGCTTGAAGAGAACACAAACTCTGCCACAGAATATTTCTCCATGTTCACCTCCCATTTAGGGCACTGGCCTCTCACTGTATTTTTATAGTCCCTCTTTTTAGGACTCATTTGACCACCTAATCTTCCAGGCAAAACTCATAAATTTCTGTATGGCTTTCTAGGTAGGATAAATTGTATCTTTTTTTTTTTTTTTTTCTCATTTCCCTCCCATCTAAACCAATCTAAGATCTGCTGTTTCACACTCCCATTGGTCCAGGACTTCCTATTTGTTTTTCAAATTCCATTTTAACAGGATGGTGTCCTCGGTGTCTTCATGCTCCATAACAATGACTGTTGGTGGCCTGCTCCTCTTCACCTATCTCCTCCCTCAGGTAATAAGCAGGATGCTTGAACTCAGTAGAGCGTCCTTCCTTCCCATATTGTTGTGGCTTCAGGGTCACTGGGCAAATCATGAGTATCGGATGGACTTTTCAATTTCCCCCCTGCTGTTTACTGGATGCATGTGTTTGGGCAGATCACTGCATTTATCTAGCTCTTCGTTGGCTCATCTGTAAGGAGGGAGACCTCCATCAAATGGGTGATGCACATAGCATGCTAATATCCTAGCTGAGGTTTCCAGGTTACAATCCTAGGTACACAGCTATTGAAGTAAAAATGTTCTCTGCCAAACAAAAAGTGATGCATTCCCTGTATCTAGAATTTTCAGTTTATACTGATGGAGACTTGTGGCCTCTCTGCAATTCTCCTCGCACAGGCCTCTCAGAGAAAATGCGATGGAGAGAAAGCCCCAGGTATCTAGGGATTCCTGGCTATCCTCTCCCTAATTGAATAGTCTTTCATCTGTCTCCATCCGAGGGTTGTCTGCATTTAAATATGCTTCTGTTTTAAACATCCTCAGACCTGTGGGAGCTTGTTCTAAAAGAAATGAGTGATAAACTCGCCCATATCTTCTATATATATATATATTAGCGAAGTTTAAAAAAGTCAGTCACCCAGCCTGTCAGGATTTATCTCTTAGAAATGACAATAGGCTGTCTTGGGCTTTAAAACATCTAATTTGTAACTGATCTATTTTTATAAAGGGCAGGGGAGGGAATAGTAGGGGAAGGTATATAATCTCATTAAAATTCTCACAACTATTTAATGAGGATAGAGTGTCTTCATTTTACAGTCTATGAAACAGGGGTTTGGAAAGATTAAGCAACCTTTCCAAGGTCACACTACATGTTAATTAGGAACCGGGACTATAAAGCTAGCTTTCTCTAACTGCAAATCCCATGTTCTTGGCACTGGATACAGACACCCCACTGATACCACCGGGAATAGATGCTTTAAGAAGGAGATACAAAACAGAACATAAAAAGCAAAGACTCTTCCAAGTTTAGATATAGAGAAAGGATGGACAACAAAAATGACAACAAAAGCGTCATAAGGGATCATACCTTGGTTTCAGTAGCGTCTGCATACTTAGCCAGGTCCCTATACTTCCCGGTAACTTCGCCAGTTACTTCCCCAACTCAATACTAAGGCACCTACTTGCCTTTCCTCCTTTCTTCCCTAACAGCATGGCTTCCTGCAAGAATCTGAAATCCAAAAATCAGTACTCTGATGAAAATTTTACCTCTCTTCTCTCTTAGGTTAAGATTCATTACAGACATGGAGAAGCAGGTCTCGAGGAGGAAGTTGCTTATTTGTGTTAAGAGAAGTCTTGTGGTTGAGCTCTCCAAAAGGCTCGCATTGACACCATGTCTCCATTCATCAGATTCTTGGAGGACTGGAGGAAGAAGCACATGTGCTAAGCCTCCCCTCAGTGATTCTGGAGATCTTGATAAGGACACTCAGATCTGAGATGGCCATGACTAGCTTCTTCTTGGCTGTGCTGGCACCCTGGCCCCGACACGACACAAAATGAACAATGAAATCGCAACAGACCAAGAGTACAGCATCCTTCAGGATATGTGCCAGGCTCTGGAACCCACTCTCTCTGCACAGTCACCTTCCCTGTAGACATAAAAGGCAGCAAGTGATTAGATTCTTCTGCCACCCATCCCCCTGGAGGATCATTTCTCAGAGCAAGTTTGTCTACTCTGTACCGGGGGCTGTTTTAGGTATGAGAGTTATGTCAATAAACAAAACAAAGTCCCTACTTCGATGAACTAACACTAAATTGAAAAAAGAGGAAAATAAACATAAAGGAATAAAACTGTAAGATTTTAGACAGAGAGAAAAATGAGGAACCAAAAATGGATTGTTGGAGGGAAAGGTATTATTTTAGATAAGATGATAAAAAAAAATACTTTTTTTGACCAGATGCTATTTATGCAGAGACTTAAATGAGGTGAGGGAGTGAAACAAGCACATTCATGTAGAAATAGCATTCTGGAAATAGTGAACATCAAATACAAAAGCCTTGAAGTGGGAATGTTTCTGGCAATTTGGAAACAGCAAAAGAGACCAATGGAGACCAGAGTGTCTGAAGAAGTCAGGAAGGGAAGGGAAGAACTTTATGAGTTCAGAAAAGGAGAAAAGGGCCAAACATACAGACTTTTGCAGGTGTTAGAAAGGATTTAGGATTTTATTCTGGCTGAGATGAGTTATCATTAGATTTTAAAAGGAAACAGGACATGGCTATGATAAGAGTTTTTAAGATTTTTTTTTTAACTGTGGGACCATTTTTAAGTCTTTTTTGAATTTGTTACAATAGTGTTTCTGTTTTACGTTTTGATTGTGAGGCATGTAGGATTCTAGCTCCCCAACCAGGGATCGAACCCACACCCCCTGCATTAGAAGGTGAAGTCCCAGCCACTGGGCCCCCAGGGAGGTCCCTATGATAAGAGTTCATAAGGGTTTGCCCTGGCTGCTGCCTGCTGTGTGTGTTGTGTGCTGGGGGTGGGGTAAGAAAACGGAAGAAAGGGTGAGAATGGGAGCTCCATCAGCAAGCTATTACTGCAGTCTAGACAGAAATGTTGATAATTTGGACCAGGTCATTGCGGGATGGTGAGAGATAGTCAGATTTGGAATATATTTTAGAAGTAGGATCTACAGACATAACCGATGAGTGGAATGTGAGGTGAAGAGAAAGTATGGAATGGAGGATGACTCCCAGGCATCATGCCCTTTCATAAACTCTTCTGCAACTTTCCATTCCAGCAGCTGCTGTGACAACAAGCAGCCACAGTGGGGCGCCTGGCAGTACCTTGGCCTTGCTGTTCTTTGCATCTCTTTGCATCTTTGCATCTTTGCATCCAGCCTTCTGCCCTAGGACATTCAGTACCTGTGGGAACCTGAAAACCCAGAAAATTCACACCTCAGGGGCAACATCTGACCCATGGTGGTTTGGAAGGTGGGTGAGAAGCACACCTCTTCAGAGAGTACCTACTGGAACTGTAGAGAGGCCCCAGAAGCCCACAGCAGTAACCATCTCAAACATACTCCCTTGGATCAAATTTCCCTCTTTCCATTCTACTGTTCCAATAAAATGTCTTTGAGTCCCGTTCCCAAACTAAACTTTCTCCAGGCAAGCTCTTGCCCGAAGCTCTACCACCAGAAACTGACTTCATTGACTGAAATGTAGGGGACTGAAGGAGGGGAGAATCGAGAGGGGAGGATGGATGCGAAGTGTTTAGCTTTGATAAGACATATGATGAGTTGCCCATTACACTGCCAGGTGGAGATGGTGAGGAGGAAGTTGGATGACCTGAGTCTGACATTCTGAACACAGCCTGCAGAAAAGACTAGGCTACTTCTTTTCAACAGTCCCATGTTGAGGTGTGGCAGGTGCCCCCACTTTCACAGACTCCACCAACAAGAGTCTCTGTGTCCCACTGTTCCCTGGGTGAGTGACTCTTTTCCTGGCCCCAGGAGCTGCTGAAGAGGATGCAATGACTGGTGGAAGGAGCAAAACAGCAGCATGCCCTGTATGGTGATAACAGCTCTCCATGCTCCACTCATTTGATTCTAGCTCCAGCAGACCCTGTATCCTCACAGCAGACAAGCGGTCACATTAGAGTGAAAGCTTGCTAGAGAATGTCAGCTTGGCCCCATTCTGCAGAGGGTGTTGTTGGATGGGACCCTTTCCCTCTATGAGGATCCCCACTGAGGTTTCAGGGAAGGGAGAAAGAAGTGAGATGAGACAGTGGGGGGAGGTGGAGAAGATGAAAGATGAACAGATATGTCCCCAAGAGAACCTCTGGCATCTCCCGGTTTCCCCTCCCCCATCCTGCACCCCCTCCCCACTCCCCAGCCTGAGTCTGGACTACTACCAACAAACTGCAGAGACAGGACATGGCTTTTGTTTTCATTTGCATCTAATTGGCCCAAATGAAAACTGCAATTACTGAGCAATTACACATCCCCATATGCTTCAGGGATGCTGTCCCTGGCACATTCGCTATCCCCATTTGGAAAATTCACCCATAAAAGCACCAGATTCGCCTGCATTGTATGTGGAAATCTGCAATTCCATCCTTTGTGTAAGGGATAAAAATTCACCCTGGGGGTATCAATTTTAATAAGGCTTAATTAGACCAATTTGTAGTAAGCTGAGATTTCCACTCTGCAATTTGACAAGCAGCTTGAGTTGGTTCACTACATTTTTATGCTCAGGAATTTTTGTATCTCAAACAATAGGTCAAATAGAACATAAAATTCTACCTGAAAGACTCCTAAGGGCATAGTGAATTTCTGTTGTAATTTGTGTGTGTGTGTATCTGCATGTGTTGTTGTGTTATATTTTTTAGGAGGTCCTTATTGATGACAAAAATGTGATCTTCGGGAGCTGAGTAGTCCATCCGTCAGGGAGATCCAGGAAGGCAGATAAAACTGGTCTCCTCTTGTTAAGACTTTGATAGTAACTCAGGTGCTCTTTCCTACAGTGTTGGGGAAGGATGTCAAATACCAACATAGAATACAAACACTAACTAAAATTTGCTTGACATTGGATGGAGAGTTAAACCACCTTGCCAAGGGGTGGTAAATAAAATTTATATTTTATCCTTGGATCAGAAAATGGATTGAACCATATTGTCTTTAAGATATTCAACAAAGTCTATTTTACTGAGTTTCACTTTGATGCCTTATCTCTAGAATTTCACCCAGGACCTTTAGAAGGAAAAGTGTTACAAAATTTGTTCATATTTCTATGGGGAAATAGCTGAAGTCACTCTTCTTGAGAAAGGGGATGTGGGTCAGGATACAAGAGGAGAAAAAATGGAATAATACTTTCTTTTTTCAATGAATTTTTGACCTTAGAAATTCTAGATATGTGGTCCGAAGATGGAAGGGGTTCCCTGGTGGCTCAGGTTGTAAGGAATATCCAAAAAGTGTTTCAAAGGGCATGTGGCAAACAGAGCCAGTCCTCTCTGCCGATCTACTAGGTACCGTCTACATTACATGGGCATCGCTGGGGCGACAGAATGTCCATCTAACTTTAAAATATTTTCCCTTCTATATGATACAGTGTCTTAAGGGCTCACATTAGAACTAAACTACTGGTTAAAGATATTAAATGCCAGAAAACTCAAGGTAAGAAAACGAAAATATTGTTCCTAAAACTGATAATGCATAGACCTCAGAGTGGGTCAACTATATCTTTGACAAAGTAATTCTTGAAGGACTAGGACCCAGGACAGCTACATTTTTTCAAAGTGCCAGGAAATGACTGGAACATAAATGCTGTCATTAGGAAGGCCAGTTTGGTAGGGGGTTGGGGAGATGGTAGAGAGAAGCTTTAGGGAGAGGAAGAGAGAAGTGAGAAAAAGGGAAAAAACTGAAAAGCGAAGGAAGGAAGCACATATAGAAGGGGTGGCACAAATTAATAGCTGAGATAGCTGTTTGTTTTAATTCCTGCTGAAAAAACCTCAGGAAGATTCATTATGATCTGTTCCTCTAATAGAAGAATAGGAATTGGCCATGCATTCTGTAATCCAGTTGCTTGGGTCTTTGGCTTTAGATGCTGAGACTCTGTGGTCTATGAGGGAAATCTTTCTTCTTTCTACAAGAAAAGGAATATGAGCAGAAAGAAGTAAAAATTATTATGTACTTATGCTTGGAGGAGCAGAAACAAAATTGCATGCATTACTGATACAACGATAATAAATATTACTATGTGAGAAAAGTAATATACATATATATTATTTAGGCAAACATTTCCATACACTTGCTGTCGTGAAACGGATAGCCCAAATGAAAGGGCCATATGAACAATAAATCATGGAATCAGTTTCAAGGAAAACAAGTTTTGCTTTGGAAAACTACATTCAAAATATATGCACTTGAAATCAGCTAAATATGAACATTCTAAACATTCAATAAATTAGAGTAGATAGATCTTGAGTTCAACAAGATATAAAAATTCCAAAATTTGAAAAAAACAATTACTCTTTTTTAAGATAAAATAATGTGTATATACCATATGTTCAGTGACATTTTTTTCCTTAAAGTAAAACTGAAGGAAATAAATGGCAAATTCAGAGAGAATTAATACAGAGAAAGCCTTTCCTCCCTTGCTGTGCCCTCTCCTTTCCTACAACAAAAGGGTGATGCTGGTGGATCCACTCTGACCCTCAGGAACAGTTCAGACATAGCGAACATCTCCCAGCTCAAATGGATACTCCAGTTCCTCCAGGATGTTCCTCTCACCATCTTCTTTATCGCCTTTAACCAAAGCAAATCAACGTCTGTGGCCCAAGGCAATAGCAAAGCAAAGAAATTCATGGCAAGACAATCCTGCCACTAATCGACAGGAGATCTCACGAGGCAAACTCAGACTGGTTTAGGGTCTCAATTCACCTGCCAGGGTGGAACAGCCTAGCAGATCAACCAACCATTAGAAGGATTCTCCCCCAGTGCATCCTGGAAAGTCACAGATCGAGGTCGCTGTGTGGATCTGTGATAGAAATGAAATTGCTCAAGCTGAGCTGCTCTGACCATGAAGACAGATATGTTCCAAATGTCATCCCATAAAACAGAGTGGAGGATGCTCTCCAGTGGGACCAAATAGTCTGTCCCCTGTCCTCCTGGAGTTTTTTGGGGATGGATATGAGTGGTAGATGCTGTGGAGAAAGCTGTCTTTTAATTCTATTTCTTCACACTTCAGTTTCCTATCACGTCTACTTATCTCTGAGAAGTGAAATGATGAAGCCAGTTTTCTAAAACAACCCTCCCAGTCTGACTGTCTTCATGAGGGCAATGGGAATTCATGCAGAGTGGCGAATTTCCTTTGAATCACAGACATGTGCAAGGCATCCAGCAGGGACACGTCACACCACAGGCTGCCAGGGGAGCCTGCAGAGTGTGAGAACGGCTCTGGGCAGCCTTCCTGCTGCCTCCTCTGCCCCGCTAGTCTTGTTTAAGCACCCAAACCAGATGGAGCTGTTCGGGATCTGATTCTGTAAATTATATGTAGGAGCATGGTGACAATGACAAGATAACAAACATTACTTATATTCTCAGAGCCAAAGTGAATTTTTTTTTCATCACCACAAACAGATCCTAAAGCCCCAAATTTCACTGCTGAAAGAACCCTCAGAGGAATTACTCAATAAGCCAAGTTCCAGTTTGGAGGAAGCAGAAAAGAATTTTATGTCAGTTTTCAAGGCATAAACTTAGTTATGACATAGAGTGGCTGAATCATGACAGAAGTGTTCCAACTGGGACTCCGGGTGAGCTGTTTCCAGGCATTTTACCTGTAGGTGTGATCTAACTATTTGGACCCTGAGCCCTACCCCTGCCATCAGGCCACAGCCACGTCAACAAAAGCAGTAGTTAAATGAATAAGCAGAACTTGGACCAGTTCTGTTAAAGAACCCAGTGCTTAGAGGTCTGAAAGATGCTTACTCGCTGTATAGATAGGACGGTCTCATTAGAAGCCTCTTCACTCTTCCCTCTCTAGGTTTTCAGAAGACACATCAAGGAAACCTGAACACACCAGGCATAAGAACAGAAGGAGCTTATAACAGGATGACAAAGTATCCTCAAACCCTGCTTGTGCTCCCTCCACTAGATATCAAGGGAAGTTCGATAAGACCTCTCAGGGTGTGTGAATTGTATTGCCATGACTCAAAAACGTTCTGTAAATCTGACACATCCCATTGGTACTCAAGCCCTATTGTTCTCTGCACTCCAGACTGCCTGCTTGTCTTTCTCCTCATCCACAAGTCACTTGTGCCTTAAGCTCCAAGACTGCACTTGCTGATATACACACACACAGACACAGATATAGACACAGACACACAGACAACACAGACACACAGACACACACACACACACACACACACACTTCTTTGTGTACATAGAGGGTATTCAGCCTAGTAAGGCTCATCACAGAACTCACTTTCTCTGGCAAGTTTCTCAGACACTTCCCCCAAACAGAAAACCCCAAATTGGGCTTCCTGAGGCTCCCACGACCAGCTTCTGCCCCTCTGGTTTCCTACCCGTCATTCACCTTGGATTCTTTCTTAGTGGCAGTGCTCAAGATGTTTGTTGAACTGAACAGAACACAGCCTAGATTTTGATTTAAAATAGAAATATCTGTAAATCTGCTCTCCAGCCCATATTCCTTATGTGGCGGACTAGCCCTGCCACCACCCATCACTTGCCTGTCGGCCACCAACCTTCACAAAATTCTCTCCTTGTTTCCTCCCACCTCCTAGTTTGGGAGCTCATCATCTCTCACTTGGAGGCTCCTCTGTCCGTGAGATGCTCCAGGCAAGAATACTAGAGTGGGTTGCTATGCCCTTTTTTAGGGGATCCTCCTGATCTAGGGGTCTGCAAACCTGAATCTCCTGCTTCTAATGCATTGAAAGTAGATTCTTTATCTCCTGAGTCACCAGGGAAACCCATTTACTTTAGTAGCCAAAGGTTATTTTCTGAATACACTACGACATGATTCACTTTCAGAGGCTCTGCCATAAAAATAAAACTCAAGCTTCTTGGCATGACCATGGGGCCCTGCACACATGTGTACCCTTCGTCTCAGGCCATACTACATGTGGTACAGCCACAGGTACCGAATCGCTGGCTGCCTCGGTGCTTCGCTTTCCCTCTACCTGGAACACCCTTCCCCCTTTCCTTAGCCAGTCACACTCTGAATTATCCTTTAATTCAGGTGCATCCCTACATGCAGATTTCTCACAATGTTTTCAAAGCTGGTTTGCTCAAAATTCATCTGAAAGGAAACACAATAAAGACAGATCATGCAAGTGTTCACCATTCGATTGGTTTAATTAAATCCACATAACAATATAGTTCTAAAGCCCCAAATCTCCCCTTAAAGGACTGAATGTCTGGGTTCTTAATTCAGGATCAACATAATCACCAACATTTGTTTCTTTTCCCTGATAATTCTTTCTTGGCCACTTGAACTTTGTCATTTTTCAAAAATAAAACCCTGAGTTCTTAAACCGTTTGTACTTTAGGATTTAGAATAGGAGACAGTTTTTGCTTGCTCTTGAGGGTTATGTTTGCAGGAGGTAGCTAATTAAAATATCTTGGTGCCTGTCCCCTAAGGCGTCTCTTTCTCCCACACCAGGAGTGTTCAGACTCACTTTCTTAAAACTTGTCAGATCCAGATGAATTTGAGTGACGAAGAACAGCAAAGTGAACAGAAACTCAGCAAGGAAAAATCCACACATAGCTATTGCAACGATGAGACCATTTGATTTTATCTATGCAAGAAAGATGTATAGGTAAGCTACTAGGTCACTTTTCTTAATTAGGATAATGTATTCATGGACATTTACAACATTACTCTTATTCCTTCTTGTGTGTCTGAAATACTTCATAGCAAGAAAGAGCTTTCCAGTAAAAATGGTTTCTTCGTGTTCGACAAAAGGTAGGGAAGAGTCAGTCACTGGTCCTTCTCATTTTGAGGGGAGGTGCCCTTTCAAAGGCCAGTGGTATATTACTGAGTCCTAGCTTATACTGCTCACTGCATGACAGGCAATAAATCTAGAGATGAATTGTTGGGGCAAGAAACAGCAGCTTTATTCAGAAATCCTGCAGACCGAGAAGATAGTGGACTAATGTCCCAAGGAACCATCTAAACTGAATTAGGAATCAGATTTCTTTTATATATACCAAAGGGGAGGGGGTATGACTAGTTGTTGCAAACTTCTTGATGTCGGAATCCATTTTTTTGGGGGCGGGGGGCTGTTGTTGAACAAGGAATCAGACTTCTTTTATATAAACCAAAGGGGAAGAGGGTGTGACTAGTTGTTGCAAACTTCTTGATGTCAGGATCCTTTTTTTTTTTTTTTTTGCTGTTGTCAAATAGGCCAGGCCACAATGTTCCTATAAACCACCACCAAGACAAATGTTATTCTCTGTTCACAACTTTCTCTATGAATGGAGACGAGTTATACATGTAAAAGTCAGAGCCTTGAGAATGGGGTATCCATATATTTCAGTCTACAGGCAACATTCTTAATGCAAAAGCAATAAAATATGAAATGGATCCAATATGTAGTCAGATTTGTTCTTCTTATTGCACTCAGGTGTTCAGGAAACAGTGAGTTTAAAGGGGTGGCTTTTCCCTGGTGGCTTAGACAGTAAAGAATCCACCTGCAATGTGGGAGACCTCGGTTCGATCCCTGGGTTGGGAAGATTCCAAGAAGGGAACGGCTACCCACTCCAGTATTACTGCCTGGAGAATTCCATGGAGAGAGAAGCATAGCAGGCTATAGTATAGTCCATGGGATTGCAAAGAGTCGGGCACAACTGAGGGACTTTCACTTTTCACCTGAAGAATTGATAATTCTCAATGTGTTTGGATTAGTTGGTGTCAGTAATAACCCTCTTCTTCAGGAATAAAAAAAATGTATTAAGATTAAAGCTTTGATAAGGTATGTGACACAACCTTATAACTGAGCCCCCCAAATGGATGGAAGCAGTCCATGAAGAAGAGCCTTCATCATTTTAATCATGGACAGCCATGATTAAAAGTGTTGGGAAAGAGGCTATTTAGTCTTATTGGGTAGAAGTACTCAGTTCTTGGATCAGTCATGAGCAGTGAATAAATAACCTACAATTTTCCCTTCTGCATCCCTCTTTCATGGCGAAAAACCCAGTGTGAACTGGAAATGAATTTAAAGTTACGATAAATGAATGAATAAATGAATAAAAAAGAAGCCAACCAGAAGAAAGCAACTGATTTGCCCTGCCCCTCCTTTGAGAACAGTGGGAGAAGTAAATGAGATTATGAGTGTAAAACAGTTCGGAAAACATGTCTCAGATTTCTATTCATGTTATCCCACTAGTGGTGGAGTGAGTGTCTAGGCCTCCTGATCCTCAAATCTGTCAGATACTATCAAGCCTCTTTATGTTTTGGAGAAGCAAAAGTATGGGCCAAGATCTTAAACAATGTGGACAAGATTACAAACCACACCTGGAGCCCAATTCTCTTACATCAAAGTCCCTTTTCCAAGTGCAGCCCTGAAGTGCTGGTTCCTTGTGTCCCGGATACTGAGGATGGTCAAGACCCAAGCACAACAATGACAACCATGTTCCCTGATGTCCCAGCCAGTCACTATTAAACTGTGTAACTTATTCAAGTTACTCAAGCAGCTGGAGATGCCCCAGTAAAAAATCCAAACTAATGCTTTAGCTGTCATGAATATATGAAACAGGAACAGAAATGTCTTAACAAGCAATGGCAATATGCTGACTATCAAAACTTTGGAGGTTTGTTGTTAATTACTAATAATACTCTTTATAAAAATGTTATTGCATGGTATATAAAATATTTCTAAATAAAGCTGCTAAAATGGATGACCTGATGTTGCCATTTATAAAGTATAACATACACATTTTGAAATAGAAAATGCCTTGTTGTAAAACTTAAGCTCTTTATTTACTACAACACAGAACATTTTATTTTTGGACATCAGTGGGTTTTATTTTGTTACATTCTCACTTATTCAGTGGAAAACAAAAGTCAGGAAAATCACATGGTGACTAGTAGTAACCTATCAGGAAATGGGAGCAAGCATGTAGACCATTCTTTGTTTGGATTGATGTTAAATCAGCTGATCAGTAAAGCCTTCTTTCTGTCTCATAATTAGGACAGATTCCCTGCTGCAAATAGTGTTGGACTAGGGGTCTTCTGGAAATAAAGGCTTTCACTTTATACATGGAATAGTCACAAAATATAGACAGCTTACTTTGACTCAGTTGGATTTGTTCATCCTAAACTGCCATGAGATTCAGAGAAATGGATATTTTCTTGTATGTTGTGCAACAGTTCAGATATCTGCTCACACCCAGGTAATCGAACAAGACATCCAGACACTCCATCATCTCAGTGTGGGACAGAGGTGGCCACATCCATCACACACACATATATAATTAGGAGACTTGGGGAATATGCTAAAAGGGCAAGAAATCATTTGCTTCTTTGGTTATGCTTTAGTGACGAATGTACATTTCTTGGTAACCAGCCAATCAGTTTTGGAAATAATATTAGACCATGACCCAATAAAGTCTAACAGCCCATCCCTTGCTTACATGCAACATTAGAGCCTGTCGCCAATCGCTAGCCATCTCTCTCAGGCATACTTTCCTTTCTCAGGAAGCAGAAATAGCCCCAAGTAAATTTGCCCTTCTCCAGAAAAAACACACTCCCCATTCAACAGCAAATCCTGATCCAAAGAAAAAATTAATTCAGGCAGGCAATTTTGATCTCTTAGAAAACTTTCCTTAAAAATGACAAATGTGTGTGATGGGAAAGCCATCCAATATGTCTGCATGCTGCCTTATTAAATTAAAAACACTTGATTTATTTATACAATGTCTTCAATGGCTTACAGATTAGGATCCTAGAAACAATACATGTCTTATAGCAAAAAATATACATATAATAATCCACCTATAGTTTATATAAATGATGAAATGCTTCTGAATATATCTATATATGTACACATATATACTCTGTGTGTGTGTTTGCAGAGTCAGCACACAAATACTGCAGTCTTTCATTGGCTCTTCCACTTCAGTGTCAAGGACACTAGGTTCAAAGTCTGAAGGAACGGAACAAAGGTCACCGCTGAGGACAGAGGACTGGCTTGATGCACCTTCCTTTGTGAAGGACCAAATTTGCTGGGCAGTGACACCCAGCAACGCACGGCTTATTGCAGGGGCCGATCTCATTCCAGTTGTCACAGGTCTTGGCACATCCTGGGCCACAGGTGTCATACACGGCCCCATGCTTACACTGGGTGGCTGGAAGAGAGAGGGGATGGAGGTGAGAAGTGAGGACACAGCCAGGTTAATTCACCCTCAGCCCCATGCCATCCCCGCAGGCTCGTGGCACTCATGGCCCAGGTCTCCCCCCAGCACAGGGGCATATCTGCCTCCTAACAGAAGAAGACAAGAACCAGCACTTCCCAGATCACCTGCACCTGGGAAACAGGAAACACCCACCTGCTGAGCCAGTGAACTTCAAAATGAGAGAAAACGAGAAAGCTTTATTCCCAGGTAGGAAAGACTATACATTAGGAAGAAGACGTGAAGGCGCTCAGTCACATCTGACTCTTTGCGACCCTATAGACTATAGCCTACCAGGCTCCTCCGTCCATGGGATTTTCCAGGCAAGAGTACTGGAGTGGGGTGCCATTGCCTTCTCCAGAGTGTCTTCCCAACCCAAGGATCGAATCCAGGTCTCCCGCATTGTAGACAGATGCTTTACCGTCTGAGCCACCAGGGAAGCTTTACTGATACATGAGTAAAGCTACATGTAAATCTATGGGTTACCTAGGTATTGAGAATGGTATGAAAAGTTAACTCCAGTTAACTTCCGGTTGTCGAGCTGCAATGAATAGGAATCATTGTTGCAACTACCTTGATATTCAGATATACAGAATTACACATACAGGAAATGCAATTTCAATCCCTGGGTTGGGAAGATTCCCTGGAGGAGGAAATAGCAACTCACTCCAGTACTCTTGCCTGGGAAATCCCATGGACAGAGGAGCCTGGTGGGCTACAGTCCATGAGGTCGCAAAGAGTCTGATACGAAGCGACTAAACACCACCAACAACAACTCATACAGGGAAAATCTGCCAAGGATATTAGAAATGTGTGACATACTTTAATCTAGTTATCATGTGTTGAATTAATCAATTTGAAACTAGTTAGAGCGAGAGATGGGTAGAGCCCAACAGAGAAAATTTAGATGTGTGACTGGGGAGAGGGAAGTAGCTGGCTGGCTGGTCAGAGAATATGAAAATGATGATGTAGCCAAATCATAGCAATTTTCTATCTTTGTTCAGTTGGCGCTAAAATGATTTTGACAGTATTCTGAAACTTACTGAAAATTCATGAATAGATTTGTCAGAAAAAGAAAATACTGCCAACATTCTGGAAGTTTTATGACACGCAGACTTTTCCATCTGAGTTACTTTCAATGACAATCAAAGGTGGCACCCCTCATTCTCAGGAGGAGGGATGTTGACACATGTAAGAATTTAGAAGAATCCTCTTGAAGAACAGTAATAACCATCCAAACTCCATCGGTAGCTGTTTTTGTCTGCAGTTCATGGCACACAGCTCCTGGAACACCTGGAAATCTCCAGAGTGTTTGCATGCCAATAGGGCTGGTGGTTGGGGAACCCAGACAGCCTCAGAATGGGGACTGCTCACCAGAAAGATCAAAGCATGATTAAAGGCTTGGAACTTTCAGCACCTTTTGCCAGGGATGCAGACAGGGACTGGATATTGAGCTTATCACTTTCAGTCAATGATTTAATCAACTGTGCCTACATAGGATCATCTCCATACCAATCCCTACATGACTAACGACAAGAGTTCAGAAAACTTTGGAACAGGAGGACACATTGAGGTGCTGGGATTATGGTGTCCCCGCTCTACTGGGACAGAAGCTCCTGTATTTGGGGGACCCTTCTGGAACTTACTCTCTGTGCCTCTTTATCTGGTTGTTCATTTGTATCCCTTATAATAAATGGCTCAGACAGTTTATTAGAGAATCCCAGCTGCAATGCAGGTGACCCAGGTTCAACCTCTGGATTGGGAAGATACCCTGGAATAGAAACTCACCCCAGTATTCTTGCCTGGAGAATCCTAAGGACAGAAGAGTCTGGCAAGCTATATCCATGGAGTAGCAAAGAACAGGACACAACTGAGCAACTAACACTTTCATTTTACTTTCAAGAGTAAGTAAGTGTTTTTCAGAGTTTTGTGAGCCCTTCTAGAAAATGATTAAGCCCAAAAGGGAAGGAGGCTGTGAGAACAGTTCTCTGCCCCTACTCTGTAGCCAAGTGGAGCAGAGAGAGGGTAACCTAGAGACTCAGTACTTGGCAACCAGCATCTGAAATGAGGTGTCTTATGGGACTGAGCCCTTGAATCTGTGGAGGTTGATGCTAACTCTGGGCAGTTAATCTCAAAACTCTACTCAATGTCCTATGGTGACCTAAATGGGAAGAAAATCCAAGAAAGAGTGGATATAAGTACACATATAGCTGATTCAGCCTTCCCTGGTAGCTCAGCTGGTAAAGAATCTGCCTGCAATGCAGGAGACCCTGGTTTGGTTCCTGGGTCAGGAAGATCCCCTGGAGAAGGGATACGATGCCCACACCAGTATTCTTGGGTTCTCTGGTGGCTCAGTCAGTAAAGAATCTGCCCACAATGCAGAAGACCTGGGTTTGATCCCTGGGTTGGGAAGATCCCCTGGAGGAGGTCATGGCAACCCACTCCAGTATTCTTGCCTGAAGAATCCCCATAGACAGAGGAGCCTGGTGGGCTTCAGTCCATGGGGTTGCAAAGAGTCGGACACAACTGAACAACCGAGCACAGCACAGTACACAGCTGATTCACTTTGCTATGCAGCAGAAACTAACTCAGCGTTGAAAAGCAATTAACTTCTTGCAGACACCTTCTCTCTCTCGGGCTTCTTTACCTCCTCGGTAACACTAAAGGTTCAAATTGCCTCCAAGACCCTTTCCCTGACATTCTTTTCTCTTCTCATTAATTCTCTTCTCCTACCTTCCCTTCTTCTTTCTTACCTTCCCTCCTTTTCTCTCTCTATCAATTAGTACAATATTAGCTCTAATTTCCAGTCAAAACACTCTGAAATTGCTTATCATTAGCTTGGATTCTCTCCCCAAACCAATCATTTTCCAAGTCCTAATTCAAACATCGTCTCCTTCAAGTAGCTTCCTGGATCTCGCCAAGATGCTCGTCCCTGCTCTGCATCCAGCAGCACTTCTCACATTATAGCTACCTGTTTACTTGTTTTAATCCCCCAGTTACTGTGCATCTGTGGGCTTCCCTGGTGGCTCAGCTGGTAAAGAATCCACCTGCAATGCGGGAGACCTGGGTTCGATCCCTGGGTTGGGAAAATCCCCTGGAGAAGGGAAAGGCGACCCACTCTAGTATTCTGGCCTGGAGAATTCCATGGACTCTATACGCCATGGGGTCGCAAAGAGTCAGACACCACTGAGCAATTTCATCTCATTGTGCATCTGTAGTTCCTATTTGGAGATGCTCACAAGGGTCTCCTAAGGGTCTTTTAAAAGACATATATTCCCCAGTCCCTTCCCTAAAGATTTTGCTCTGTGTCTACAGTGGAGCCTTGGGCAGCTGTAAATTTTAAAGGTTCCAGGGGTCACTATAACAAGCACCCTTGCTTGAACAGAATGAACCACCAAAGCTGGGGCTCCTGAGGGCAGAGTCCTTGTCTTCCATGATGTAAAGTTCTGGCACAAGGCCAAGCACAGAGGAGCAGCTTAATAAATGCCTGTGCCTGTTGGATGATGATTTAATCTTAATGAAGCTCCATCCATCATCTTGATTCCCAATTTGGATTACATTTGTCTGGCCTTGAGCTCATTTTCCACTCTGCTGCTTCCAGAATGCCTCTTTCAACTCACTTTTCACTCCAGGTACTTTATTCCCCTCAGATCTCACAAAGATCCCTCCTACTATGAAAACTCAGCACAATTTCCTGTCTCTCTCACCCACGTTCTTTCCTTTTCCCTCCTTTTCCATAGACATGCATCCCCCACGTCTTTTCCTCTCTCTGACCTCTTAAGTCTTTCTTCTAACTGCACCATGTACTTTCCTACTGCTTCTTTGTGACATCTTACCTTTGACTACTGAACAGATATTTTCTTCACCATTTGTAGGTAGAAAATGCAGAACTACTAGGGGAAAAGTGGATTATTTTCACCATTGTCATTCAATTCAAATTAAATCAATAAACTTTTATTGAGTATCTACTATGGGGCAGGCATCCTCTTAGGCCAGGGAATCTGATGTGAATCGGATATCATCTCTGAGCTTTAGTCTCAGGAGCCAGGACTTAAAACCAAGTGGGTGATTTAAGCCAGTTCTAATGAGGTGGATGAACCTATAACCTATTATACAGAGTGAAGTGAGAAAGAAAAAGATAAATATCATATTCTAACACATATATACAGAATCTAGAAAAATGGTACTGAAGAATTTATTTACAGGGCAGCAACGGAGAAACAGACATAGAGAATAGACTTATGGACATGGGAGAGGGGAGGGGAGGGTGAGATGCATGGAAAGAGTAACATGGAAATTTACATTATCATATGTAAAATAAATAACCAATGGGAATTTGCTCTATGGCTCAGGAAACTCAAACAGGGGTTCTATACCAACTTAGAGGGGTGGGATGGGGAGGGAGATGGGAGGGATGTTTAAAAGGGAGGGGAAATATGTATACCTATGGCTGATTCATGTTGAGGTTTCATAGAAAACAAAAAAATTCTGTAAAGCAATTATCCTTCAATAAAATAATAAACAAATTTAAAAAAATGGGTGAAAGAGACACAGAAATGGATTTTTAATTAAATGCAAGATGAACACATTACATAGTGAGAATGAAGTACAGTGGAAAAGTCAGAGAGACATCAACTCAACATTGAGGGCTCCTGAAAGATGATGCTGTGAAAGTGCTGCACTCACTATGTCAGCAAATTTGGAAAACTCAGCAGTGGCNACTCATTGGAAAAGACTCTGATGCTGGGAAGGATTCGGGGCAGGAGGAGAAGAAGACGACAGAGGATGAGATGGCTGGATGGCATCACGGACTTGATGGACATGAGTCTGAGTGAACTCCGGGAGTTGGTGATGGACAGGGAGGCCTGGCGTGCTGCGATCATGGGGTCGCTAAGAGTCGGACATGACTGAGCAACTGAACTGAACTAGGGATTTAGGAAAACTTCAGAAAATAGATCCCACTTAGATATTAAAAAAGACACTGCCAGACAGACAATGGCAGAAGTTTTCCAGAGAGAGCATGGTGCCAGGGGAGGGGATGGGGGAACAAAGAGGGTACAATCAGCAACAACAAGCAGCCATGACCCAACCAGAAACTGGAGGATCCTTGATTTGTTGGAGGAAAAGCAAGGAATTTGAGAATGAGAGTGGGAGGAGACAAAGGCAGAGAGGTGGGCAGGGGCTGTAATCCTTGAGGGAGTCTTAGAAGGGTTTTAGGGAGATAATATGATTAAATTTGCCTTCAATTTGGCACAACTTTTATACACTCCTAGAAATTTAATCCTGACTTGGATCTTGTTTTATCCTCCATGCATCCAATATTTTTCAAACTTGTAAAGGGCAAACAATACTTACTGACAACATAAATGTGATCTGATTCATACACATGCATTTGAAAAGGTTTCATTTGATTAAATACATGTTTTAAAACCTAGAAAATTACCAGAGTGGTTAGGGTTGTGCTTGTGCTCAGTTATCTCAGTCATGTTCGACTCTTTGCAACCCTATGGACTGGAGCCCGCCAGACTCCTTAGTCCATGGGATTCTCCAGGCAAGAATACTGGAATAGGTTGCATGCCCTCCTCCAGGGGATCTTCCTGACCCAGGGATTGAACCCAGGTCTCCTGCATTACAGGCGGATTCTATACAGCTGAGCCACCAGGGAAGTCTGTGGCTAGGGTTAGCAGGTATATATTCTTAAGGGGGCACATAAACAGCTATTCTGTAAAGCATGCAAGGAGCATGACATGTTACTTTACGTGGTGGTCCATGAAGGCATTGCGTGTTGGCATTATCAATGCAGTTAGTAAGCATAGATTTGTGCCCTTTGGGACTCAGCTGTCCCCACACCCCTCTTCTGTGCTGAAGGTTACAGTGCTGACCTTATCTCCTAATCCTTTATAGGAGATGTCTAGTCACCAAGGAGGATATCGGTGTATATAAGTAGAGCAGAGGTGCTGCGGGAAAGGGGCTAGAATCACCTGGAGTCTGCAGAGTAAAGCAAGGAGGAAACTCTCCACAGAAGCCAGCAGAGTATCTCATTTGCTGCAGAAATACACACATCACTTTGAATACCCCAGAATCTTTCCTGCTTATAAAATGTATTCCTGAAAGTTCAGTGACAAGTAGCAGAAAATCTGCTAAGGATGGCAAAGTAAGACATAGGAGCAAGACCATAGGAAAGTTATTGAGTCAAAAGGTACCAAGTAACAATGATTAGGAACAGGTGAATAGAAATTGGAAAGGTCCACACAACGTAACATAACAGCAGAAGATAAGATAGTTAGATAGCATCACTGACTCAATGGACATGAATCTGAGCAAACTAACAGAGAGTGGAAAACAGAGGAGCCTCATGTGCCATAGTCCACAGGGTCCCAAAGAGTCGGAAAAATGACTTAGTGACTGAATGACAACAACAAACACAACAAATATTTCTTTTTTTTCTTCATTTTTTTTTGTACAAATATTTCAATAAATTCAGTATCAGTATCAATAAGTTCAGTCGCTCAGTCGAGTTCGACTCTGTGACCCCATGAAACACAGCACACCAGGCCTCCCTGTCCATCACCAACTCCCGGAGTTCACTCAGACTCACGTCCACCGAGTTGGTGATGCCATCCAGCCATCTCATCCTTTGTCGTCCCCTTCTTCTCCTGCCCCCAACCCCTCCCAGCATCAGGGTCTTTTCCAATGAGTCAACTCTTCACATGAGGTGGCCAAAGTACTGGAGTTCCAGCTTTAGCATCATTCTTTCCAAAGAACACCCAGGACTGATATCCTTTAGGATGGACTGGTTGGATCTCCTTGAGTCCAAGGGACTCTCAAGAGTCTTCTCCAACACCACAGTTCCAAAGCATCAATTCTTTGGTGCTCAGCTTTCTTCACAGTCCAACTCTCACATCCATACATGACCACTGGAAAAACCATAGCCTTGACTAGAGGGACCTTTGTTGGCAAAGTAATGTCTCTGCTTTTCAATATGCTGTCTAGGTTGGTTCTAACTTTCCTTCCAAGGAGTAAGCATCTTTTAATTTCATCACTGCAGTCACCATCT
>SJYA01000696.1:1593231-1703107 GCA_006410615.1 Neotragus moschatus | reverse complement strand
TTTTTTTTTTTTTTTACAGTGTACCTGCTTATTTGTGCTCTCCTAATAATTAAGAACAGGGGCTATAATGCAAATTGACCTGGGTTTGAGTTCTAGCTTTCTTACTTTCTAGCTCTGTGATTTTTAGAAAATTACTTAAATATTCTAAGCTTTAATGTCCTTTACTGTAGAATGTGGGTAATATAGATTAGAGTGGGGATTAAATAAGATAAAATGTAATATAAAGTGCCAGAACAGTCCTTGGGGCAAAGGAGGTGCTTAGAAAATAGTACATATTCATATAAATGTTCATTATTAAACTTTTATAGACCTTCACAATAGCCCTCTGCATATCATACTGTGTTTAGTAATTCCTGTACTAAACGAGAGTTTCATTAGTCCTTCTCACCGCAGCTGATGGGCATACGCTTTGTGGTAGTACCATGGTAACACTAAAATCCAGCCTTCTGAGAGATGTCACTTGTTTATTCCGAGTTTCTTGCTTGGCTGGCTTATCTATTCAACTTACAAGCTTTTTACTCTGGAAATTTTCTCTTCTCTATATTACGTGGTCTTAAGTGCTGTCATAAGCCAAAAGATCTGAGAGCTAAAAACAAGTAAAGAGTATTCTTAGAGTCTTCAATATTCCAGATGAAACAGAAATGAATCTGCCGAGAGATGCTGCACATCTNCTATTCAACTTACAAGCTTTTTACTCTGGAAATTTTCTCTTCTCTATATTACGTGGTCTTAAGTGCTGTCATAAGCCAAAAGATCTGAGAGCTAAAAACAAGTAAAGAGTATTCTTAGAGTCTTCAATATTCCAGATGAAACAGAAATGAATCTGCCGAGAGATGCTGCACATCTCCATAAATACCACTGTCAATCTGTGGAAGTTCAGTGTGTATGGGTGTGTGTGTGCGTGTGTGTGTGTGTGTAACATGGTCTCCTGCAGCCAAACATTGACAGTTATACTTCACTCAGATGGTTCCACTAATTTTAAGTGATAAATGGAACCTTTCAGAAGTCATATTCCCTTTCCATTAGAAAAGTAATTTTAGCTACTGAGATTTAGTCCCTGAAATCAGGATCCTGGGACAGGAGGAAAGTGTAGTCCTCAAATGCACTGGGTGCACTGAACTGGTGTTAAATATAGCTCAGCGTCAGTAAGAGAGGGTTCACATATTCTGTATCTGATATGATCCTTGCCACAGCATCACAGCTAATAAAATTAACAAAGTTCTGCTGAGCTCAACGTTGCACCAGGAAGAATGGCTGGGCCTTGAGGCACATATTTTATTCATTTCCTGGTCGATTCAAAGGAAAGTGTTAGTTGTGTCTGACTCTTTGCGACCCCAAGGACTGTAGCCCACCAGGCTCCTCTGTTCATGGGATTCTCCGGGCAAAACTACTGCAGTGGATAGCACTCCCTTCTCCAGGGTACCTTCTCGACCTAGAGATCGAACCTAGATCTCCTACACTGCAGTCAGATACTGAGTTCCAGGGAAAACCCAAGGGGAAGAGGAATCGAAGTAGACAAAAGGAGACGGGCATATTCAAGGTGTGCTGGAAGGACCACCCCTCTCAGAACCCCGCCCTTCCTGTACACCCTGCACTGAAGACGGAGGTAAGTCATCTAGTCCCACATGTTAGGGGCCTCAGCCACACCTTAATATGAGTTTGTATCGCCTCGGCCCTCCTCTGGAAGGCAGCATTGACAGAGAGGTACTCTTGCCATGGAAAGGGAACTCAGACATAGACTGGACTTGGGCTTTCAGAGGAGAGAGCAAATCCAAAAGGGAAGTCACAAGAAGATAAAAGGGTTTGAGTGCTTTCTAAGGACACAGATTAGTGACTGTGTCAAGGGGTGGCTTGAGGAAGCTTTAGTGATCCTTAAAGCCTCATCATTCTACTCCCCAAAGCCACACACTAAGCACACAAATTAACTTCGTGGTTTCAACTCTCACTGCAGGTCAGAATCACCGGAGAGGTTTCAAGTGATACACAAGACCAGTTAAAGCAGGATATCTGGGCTTGGGGCCCAGGCGTAGTTTCCTGGTTTATTTTTTAAGCTCCCAGAATGACTCCAATGTCGAGCAGATTGAGATCCACCATCTAAGTGAACATGATGCCCTGAAAATAAGACTCAAGGCAGTTCTTCCAACCAGCTGACCACTCTTGCTCTCCACCAATGTATATATTAAAGTTAGCAGTGCCACGAATTGCCTTCTTTTCCAATTTTGGAGTTAAGTTTTCTTGGATTCATGTAGAATGTTACAAACCCCAGTCTCTCCATTCTAGGCAAAACTGGTCCTCTAAAGGAAAACACTTGCCAACTCTTGTAGCAAAAGACAGTCATCTTAGCTTGCATCTAAGAGTAGCATTACTACTATCTTGGAAGAGCTGAGCACTCTTCTAGATGTTTCACATGTGTATTACTAATGCTTATAACTCTGCAGAGTAGATACTACTATAAATTTCCAAAATGTATCTAGAATCTCTCTTCTTCCTCCACACACTGCCTCCATCTTAATCCAAGCCACCATTATTTTGTCATTCCAACTACTGCAACAGCCTCTTGCCTTCAACCTTGCCCTATTCAATGTATTCTCTAAACAGGGTGGTCTTTGAAAAGCAGAAGGAAGGTCGCTTAAATTCCATCAGTGGCTTCCATCCTTCTTGGAATAAAAGCTAGACTCCTTCTCAAGACCTGTGAAGTCCTGCATGCAGGACTTCAGCTCCAGCTTCAACTCCACTCTCCTCTCGAGCCTTTCTTTCCCTTGCCTACTGTGCTCACACTGACTCACTTCCAGTTTGAGAGCTGCTGTCTTATACAAATACGATTCTTCCACATAGAACTCTTGCCCTGACTCCCTTCAGTTCTAGAATGTGCAGCTGGACTATCACATCCAAAGAGAAGTTTTCTCTCCTCACCATTTAAGTAGCCATCCACTCTGGCTCCATTTATTCCCTTTTGCTCTATTTGTTTCCTTCACCACACTCACCACACTTAGCAAGTATTTATTGTAGAGTTACTAGTTTTGTCTGGTTCTCCCACTATGGCGGCACTTCAATGGCAGGGATCTCACCCCATCTCTCATAGTCACCAAAGTACCCACAGTGCTTTGTTCAATGCCTGGTACTTAGCCATTTTGTAAAAAATATTTCTTGGATGAACAAAGAAGCCCATTTTACAGATATCAAATAAGCTAAGTAACTTGCCTGAGATCAAAGCGCTATAATGACTATTACAGCAATCTGTCTCTCAGAAGGAAAAGAACATTTTACTGGTGTTTATATAGAAGCTTCTCTCTCAAAAAAAAAAAAAATCACACAGGAAGCAACAGTTAGAACTGGACATGGAACAACAGATGGGTTCCAAATAAGAAAAGGAGTATGTCAAGGCTATATATTGTCACCCTGCTTATTTAACTTATATGCAGAGTATATCATGAGAAACGCTGAGCTGGAAGAAGCACAAGCTGGAATCAAGATTGCTGGGAGAAATATCAATGACCTGAGATATGCAGATGACACCTCTCTTATGGCAGAAAGTGAGAAAAACTAAAGAGCCTCTTGATGAAAGTGAAAGAAGAGAGTGAAAAAGCTGGCTTAAAGCTCAACATTCAGAAAACTAAGATCATGGCACCTGGTCCCATCACTTCATGGCAAATAGATGGGGAAACAGTGGAAACAGTGTCAGAGTTTATGTTTTTCGTCTCCAAAATCACTGTAGATGGTGACTGCAGCCATGAAATTAAAAGATGCTTACTCCTTGGAAGGAAAGTTAAGATCAACCTACACAGCATATTAAAAAGCAGAGACATTACTTTGCCAACAAAGGTCTGTCTATTCAAGGCTATGGTTTTTCCAGTAGTCATGTAGGGATGTGAGAGTTGGACTATAAAGAAAGCTGAGCACCAAAGAATTGAGGCTTTTGAACTGTGGTGTTGGAGAAGACTCTTGAGAGTCCCTTGGACTGTAAGGAGATCCAATCAGTTCATCCTAAAGGAGATCAGTCCTGGGTGTTCTTTGGAAGGACTGACGTTGAAGCTGAAACTCCAATACTTTGGCCACCTGATGTGAAGAGCTGACTCATTTGAAAAGACCCTGAAGCTGGGAAAGATTGAGGGCAGGAGGAGAAGGGGACGACAGAGGATGAGATGGTAGGAAGGCATCACTGACTCAATGGACATGAGTTTGGGTGGACTCCAGGAGTTGGTGGTGGACAGGGAGGCCTGGCATGCTGCAGTTCATGGGGTCTCAAAGAGTCGGACATAACTGAGTGACTGTACTGAACTGAACTGAACTATACTGAAGAACTTAAATGATTGTAACTGTCCTGGATCTCCTTTGTTCCACACGTAACCTAAACCACAGCAATCACTATCCCTGTACGAAGCACCTCAAGCTGGTAGCTTGAGGTTAAGAGGATTTTGCACCAGTGGAAATCCTTAAATTGTGCAAATGTGCTCATCACAAAGCACTTCTCTTAAATGTTTTCTATCCCGCCCAGTGAGAAGTTCCTGTGTTTCATCAAGTTGAAATCCAGCTGGGCCACTGATAATGCCAAGGCAGGATGTGACCATTCATCTATCATCAAATTCTCTTTTAGTCCTATCTTGGAAATGGCTACCCACTCCAGTATTCTTGCCTGGAGAATTCCATGGACAGAGGGCCTCGCGGACAACAGTCCATGGGGCTGCAGAGTCAGACATGACTTAGTGACTGAGCACATTACTAGCTTGGGCACTGGAGTTGAGTTTCTGAGGGTTGGATCTGCCAGAAATTTCTCACCTGCACAGTTCTGCTGTGGTTCCCAGTGGACACGGATGCCCTCTCTCTGGCAGGCCCGGGTATATGCCAGGAATGATTCGCAGTAACAGTTTTTATGGACTGGACATTCACACATGTCTGTCACGCAGGACCTAAAGGACCAACAAAAAGAAGTGAACATTCGAAAATACCAAATACCAAGTATCCTAAATACAACTTGAAGAAAAGCGGTGGGTGAGTGAATGTCAAACCTTGTTTGGACATTAAAGGCTGCTATTTTAAATTGGAAACCTAAAAATGATATTAAAAAAGACTTCATGAAACCCTACTGGATACCTCTGAATAATGTGACATCAGTTTCCTTTTCTTCTAGAGCAGGACTGGTCAATAGAACTTTCTTAATGATGGAAATAATCTAGTCTCCACTGTCCAGAGTTATAGCCACTCATCATATCTGGCCAATTAGCACTTGAAATGTATCCAGTGAGAATGAAAAACCAAATTTTTTATGTAAAGAGTTACAAATGTCTATTTGTTACCATGTTGGGAACACAGCTCCTAGAACACAGCCCTATTAAAGGCGCTGGCATTTTGTGAGTAGCTCTGATATATGAATAATAAGTGCTATTACGATATAACTGAAATAGAGACCAATTTGATGAGAGGATCAAATCCCTTGGCTTTCTGAAGACATTCAGTTAGGATTCACTTTTCCAGTATCTTAGAATCAGTCTTTTGAGGAACACTGAACCTCATTCTTTAGAACGTGGGGTGACAAATTCCAAATAAAGCAAAACTTTCAGGCCACTAATTAGACCGAAAAATATAGGAGATTGAGCCAAGGTCCTTGTTTTGGTTTTTACTCAGTCACTCAGTTGTGTCTCTTTGCAACCCCATGGATTNTCTTTTGAGGAACACTGAACCTCATTCTTTAGAACGTGGGGTGACAAATTCCAAATAAAGCAAAACTTTCAGGCCACTAATTAGACCGAAAAATATAGGAGATTGAGCCAAGGTCCTTGTTTTGGTTTTTACTCAGTCACTCAGTTGTGTCTCTTTGCAACCCCATGGATTGCAGCTCACCAGCTTCTTCTGTCCGTGGAATTTTACAGGCAAGAATACTGGAGTGGGTTGCCATTTCCTATTCTGGGCAATCTTCCCCACCCAGGGATCAAACCTACATCTCTTGTATCTAGGTAGGTTGATTCTTTACCACTAGTGCCACCTGGGAAGTGCCTAAGGGGCTTAAATTTAAATATGGAAATGATTGGCCAGGATGTAAAGAGAATTAAAGTGTGTTTCAAACACAAACTAATATATTTTCAAACACACTGACGTTGGAGACATAATAACCTCACACTGGACTAAGATATAACAGTTTACAAAGGCGTTTGTCATTCTGTCTGTTATGAGTGCTAAATAGGACATAGTACAGTCTCTGTTTTATTTAAAAAAGTCATTTTACAAATAGACCCAAAGTCACACTGCTGCTGCTGTCGCTTCAGTCGTGTCCCACCCTGTGCGACCTCATAGACGGCAGCCCATTAGGCTCCCCCATCCCTGGGATTCTCCAGGCAAGAACACTGGAGTGGGTTGCCATTTCCTTCTCCAATGCATGAAAGTGAAAAGTGAAAGTGAAGTCGTTCAGTTGTGTCCAATTTAGTGACCCCATGGACTGCAGCCTACCAGGCTCCTCCACCCATGGGATTTTCCAGGCAAGAGTACTGGAGTGGGTGCCACTGCCTTCTCCGCAAAGTCACACTAGTAAGTGACAAAAAAGTGAACTAAATTACATCTCCTGAGACTAGTGCTCTCTTCCCAGCAAGTTTTGTTGTTGTTGTTTTAGTTGCTAAGTTGTTTCTGACTCCTTTGCAACCCCATGGACTGTCTCCTCTGTCCATAGGATTTCCCAGGCAAGAATACTGGGAACTGCCATTTCTTTCTCCAGGGGATCTTCCCAACCCAGGACAATGAACTCAAGGGGTGTACTGTATTGGCAGACAGAGTCTTTATCATTGAGTCACACGGAAGCCCTGCAGCAAGTTTATTGCCTAACAATTTTGACTTAACATTTTACACCCAAGATTAGACTACCCTTATTTTTTTTTCATACTCTGTTCAGCGAAACCACTTCTTTACAGAATCTAATTCAAGGCTGGAAGCAGAAAAAAATAATATTCAAGATTATAAATAGCACTGATTGATGATCTTGAAAAGTGATCAGGACATGGTCATCCAGTGTTCTTACACAAGCATTCCCTCTTGGTGTGAGAGGTGTACACACCTGATTATAGACAGTGACCAGCTTGCTCTGGATAGAATTGCCTGCTCTGAACAAGAATTAAATGGCAGAAACCATATTAAAAGATCAATAGACTCACCGTGTACCTTCAAAGTTATTACATTTCAACACTCAAGGCCACAGCCTTGGGAAATGGGAACTAAGCTGGAACAAAAGAGAAACAAGTCTGAAACCTCAAGAGCGCTTTCATTACATCCAAAGGAAGATTGTTTGACGCCTGATACTTCAGACACAATAATCAGGACAGAAAAACTGCTCTCTCTGCTCTCTGCAATAATCAAAGCTGTAATTCTTTACACCTTCCCCACTTGTATTACAGAAAACCTGTGAAATCATGTTCAACCATTTCTGATATTAGACACACATGTTGTGTCTTTAAAGTAACGTGGAGCCTCCGGGTTTCCAAGAAAAGACAAATAAAGCTTGTCCTTACAACAGCCACTAAATGTCTGAGAAGGAACCCTCCTCAACATTATCTCCTTTGTTGTTTCAGTTTTCATTTCAGACTAACCCACGCCCACCACATCTGCGCTCAGACTTCACAGCACCATTTTTGGCTGCTCCAGTCCTACCCTCCGAGTCCACTTCTGCTTCACGTGTTTCTCACCCTCTTTCCTGGCCCAGGAGTATGGGTTCCCTTGCTGTTGTACTCAGCTCCCAGGGACATAGCATGAAGGGGATGGAACCTCATGAACCTGGCAAAATGGTGGTACTTATGTGGGAAAAATCTCAATCAGAGGAAATGCTCCCACTGATTTGAAAGAATGTCTAATGTAATTCTATAAAACTGTTCGGACAGTCAGCAAACAAAATTTAATTTGTTTGTGTGAAAGGACTGCTGGCTAGTGTTTTCCTTCTCTTCTCTATATTTCTACCAGTTGTTTAAAATAAATTCTGAACAGTTCAATTCAATTCACTGAGACTGCTGAGAGACATGTTCAAAGGACATATTTAATAACTGCTATGTACACATAATCTACCCTACCCACAGACTACTCTGGACTCAGACACAATCAATAATACATCTACCCTTTAAAACTAAGGACGATTTGAGCTTCTTCTATTACTTGGCACTCATGAGAAACAACATTTGAGGGAAACACATTTGTCAAAGTCAGTCCTTGACTTGAAATATGTCACATATTTTTAAAGGCTTGAAAGATGAGTCTTGTCACAGAAGTTAAAACTATAAGATGTCTTTTTTCACTTGTCAGGTTGACTGTTACATAAAATTGTACCCAGAGTTTGTAAGAGAATGAAGAATTAGACAGTCCGTACTCTGCTGGCAAAAGTGTAAAAGTGTAGCGCTTATGTTGAGCACTTTGCTCTACTCAGCCTTCATATGAATTATTACATTTACTCCACACAGAACCAGATGTGAGGCAGGTGGTATTACCAGCCCACTTAACAGAGAGGGAAACTAAAGCCTGGAGATGTTAACAATTTCCCCAAGGTCTCGTGGCTGATGACAGATTCAGAACTTCAGAACCAGAACTGTAACTCAGGCCTTTCTAATCTCAACTCTCATGTTCTTAATAAGATTAGAAGATCTTTCTAGAGAGTAACTTGGCAATACTCACAAATAGCCCTAAGAAACATTTTTATCCTGATAGGGAAATTTCACACCCAAGGAAATAGTAACTCATGTGGTTCATATATAAGGGTGTCATCACAATACTATTAAAATGGGAAAAAAAAAAAAAAAGAACCCAAATTGCCTACATTAGTTACATACATTTTAGGAGACTTCCACAATGAAATATTCTACAGACATTATGATGGTGTTTATGATGTTCATACTTATTTATTTATTTATTTTTTCTTACATGATAGTATACATGTTTCGGTGCCATTCTCCCAAATCATCCCACCCTCTCCCTCTCCCTCAAAGTCCAAAAGTCCATTCTATACATCTGTGTCTCTTTTGCTGTCTCACATACAGGGTTATCATTACCATGTTTCTAAATTCCATATATATGAGTTAGTATACTGTATTGATGTTCATTTTTAAACTCAAGGAAACATTCAGGAAGGATTAATGGAAAAAGACCAAAACTGTTCCAGTCTTGTGTAGTCACACGCGTGCTTATGTGCTAGGTCGTGCTTATGTGCTAAGTCACTTAGTCGTGTCTGACTCTTTGCAACTCTATGGACTATATCCCACCAGGCTCCTCTGTCCTCGGGATTCTCCAGGCAAGAATACTGGAGTGATCACACGCAGAAAACGATATACCCAAATATTCACCGCAGTTAACCCTGAGTGCTGGCTCTTTCTCTTATTTTCCTGTATATTTTCTACAATGAACATGTACCACTTTTCTAAAAAGATAAAATCACAGTGTATTTTTCAAACAACAAAAGGAATGTCATAAGACATATTAATATTTAAATCCAAATATAGGAACTAGAGTGAGTGAAAAATAAAGAATGGGAGAAAAATAAAGCTTCCATTTGTAGATTTTAGCTATTAAATATTTCTCCAGCTAAGATCTTTCTAATCTGTACATCAGAGGCCTCCTGACATAGGCTGTGATTTGATCCACTTTGTGTTGTCCTCAGATTTCCACCTCGTTGATCTAATGATGCTGTGAGCTTGACATCCAGGTGGATGGAATGGATAACAGAATAATTATGCATGCTTCTGCTGATAACAAAGGGATTTATTAAGGGGAAAATAAAAGCATCTTCACAGACCCGTCAAATTTCAGGGAGGGGCAAAACTATTGTTATTCAAGTATTCAGTTCATGCTATCACACTTAATACTTCAGCATGAGTGAAATCTAATTTATGACACAGTGGAGCTGAATTTTTATATGATAATAGAAGATCATGGACCTTGCCTTAGTCAGTATTCACCAATACTCTAGGTTTATATTCATTTTACGGAATTAGTAGCAGAATGTTATCACTTTCAGTAGTTACTGAGATTTATGGCTTTGGTTTTTCTGCTTTAATGGAGTTATTCTGTCAGTAATGTTCAGTCTGATGCTGAGTTCCTGGTCAGGAAACACCGTCGCCCATTGTTCCAACGGGAAACCACAGGATCCACTTCAAATGAGCTTTTCCAGGAAAGCCCTGCAGGTAGAGCACCGGCCCGGCCCAAGCAATCCCTGTAAAGCATACTTTCTGCCATGGGAGCTTTTAATTAATGTACCTAGAAATGCTTTTCTAATTTATCCTCCCTGCCCTTGGCATCTTTCCTGACAGCAGAGAGGTGCAGGCAGGACTCTTGTTCCATGGGGTTTGCACAGCTGTGCGGTGCAGAGATAAGGAAAAGGATGCCAAGGGCTATCACAGGGCCCCAAGCAACTGGCGCCGTGCTGTACTGTAATGTCACATACCAACTGCCTCCCTTGTCTATCCATTTTACGTGCATGTGCTGTGTTCCATGTGTCAATAAGATCCTTTGAACACCTTTCCTCATAGCACCCAGCAGAGTACACGTGTCAGCACCTACCTGTGGTCCCTTCCCTCCCTGAAATAGGACTTATCACAGTTTACTTACAGGGGAGCCTCCTCATCTTTTTTCCCATGTCAAGTCACAACCACTGCCTCCTGCAAAGCTCTAAGATGGTAGCTACTATCCACATTGGAGCCATTTACATGGAAATTTAAGTTAACCATGATTAAACTAATCTAAAATTCATACACTAGCCATACCTCAAGTGTTCAGTGGCCATCTGTAATTCGTGACCACCATATTGGACATTTCCACCAGTTCCATCACTGCAAAAAATTGTACTGGTACTGGACGGTGGGACCAAGAATGCAGCTCTGTCTGTATTTGAAAACCACTCCTGTCCTCTCCAGAGGGATTTATTGATGGAGTGAGATTAAGGCCTCATCTACAGAGGAAGTTCAAATTTCTTGGCCTCGATGTCAAGGTCCCTAGCCATTTAACATCCCTCTTTCTTTCCCATTCATTCTTTCATCCAGTCATATGGGGCTGTCTCATTAACCATCAGGCTTCCTTCTGCCTTGTTTTTGCCTCGAATGTGCCTTTTTGTTCTCCCACTGGAGAAATCAGATGCCTATCCTTTAAGAAAGGTCAAATTCCTCTGTGGTGCTCCCTGACTGGCTCAGGAAAAGTTATCCCGTCTATCAGGTCCTGTGCCTTCCAAATCTTTATTCTTGTACAGACCTTCTGAATCCTTTTGGTCTCTTTCTCTGTTTCAGCAGCAGAACTATATCTCACTCATCCAGCCAAGCACTGTCCCTTGGACACACAGCTCATTAAACATTCAGTGACTCATCCCAAGAGTAGATGAGAATGGCCTGATAACCTTCGCACAGCTTCCACGGGGTTGGGCAGTTGGACACTGATATCTGAGAGGCATGAATTCCATCCTTGCTCCTAATTTGCTAGTCGTGGTGTGGGAGCTGCTACCCATGGCTACCTTGGAACAAAGCTGCTTCTACAAGAACCTTTCCAGTGTCATTTTGATTTTGAACTTCTGGTGCCCCTCTCCTGTATCCCAGAGGACTTTTTTTTTTCATTTAGTGAATGGTGGGGAAAAAAAGATTTTGATGAGAGAATTCTGCATTTATGACACATTTTCGGAAAAGCACATATTCAGTCTTATAGGAACAACCTATAGCTCTTCGTGTTATTAAAAAGGCAAGCCTCCAACACTGCTAAAATCAAAACATCAAACACCTCTCTGCTTCCTAGCAACAGCACACCAAGTGATTTTCCCTCTGCTTTTTCTGGCAGGAGGGCCACGCCTGCCAGAGAGAAGCAAGTGCTCATGACTTTGCTACCCAAACACAGTTCTGAAAGACAGATATATGAACTACTGAGAACTCTCCACCCGGCTTCTGGGGGAACAGATAGGCAAACCAAGAGCCAGCTCCACCTAGGAGCCAGATTCAGAGCTCCGGCTTTCCCCTCCACCACCATGAAGGGTCTCTGTCTGGGCTATTTGTTCAATCTGGAGGTTAGTTGTCCTGGGAGCAACAATAGAACAGGACTGGAAGGTGACTAGAAAACCACACTGGGGTCCTATGGCTTTCCTTACTCCATGCATTTGGAGAGTTCACAGAAGCAAGTAAAAGCATCTCAGGCTTATTAGTGCCTGGGAATCAATGAAAAAGGGAGATGGGAAAGGCTACTAGAGACAGAGTCCTGACTGGATGGAGTGTATTTAACTACCAAGAGACTACTTTAAATTTCACAAAATACTTTAACCCTTGACATTCTGTGTTGACTTTCCTAACCTGAGTTACATGGAAGTAACTAGAGGTAGCAGCCACAATCTGAAGGCATATCCATGTTGCATTATACCTAAGAAAACAATTCCAAACCTAACTCCTTAGTTCTCCTCAATACCATATAGGCACTCTTCAGTTAAGTCCAGTCACTTAGTCGTGTCCGACTCTTTGCGACCCCATGAACTGCAGCACACCAGGCCTCCCTGTCCATCACCAACTCCCAGAGTTCAGTCAGACTCACATCCATCGAGTCAGTGATGCCATCCAGCCATCTCATCCTCTGTCGTCCCCTTCTCCTCCTGCCCCCAATCCCTCCCAGCATCAGAGTCTTTTCCAATGAGTCAGCTCTTCTCATGAGGTGGCCAAAGTACTGGAGTTTCAGCTTCAGCATCATTCCCTCCAAAGAAATCCCAGGGCTGATCTCCTTCAGAATGGACTGGTTGGATCTCCTTGCAGTCCAAGGGACTCTCAAGAGTCTTCTCCAACACCACAGTTCAGAAGCATCAATTATTCAGTGCTCAGCCTTCTTCACAGTCCCACTCTCACATCCATACATGACTATTGGAAAAACCATAGCCTTGACTAGAGGGGCCTTAGTTGGCAAAGTAATGTCTCTGCTTTTGAGCTTTAACAACAACAACAACAACAACAACAAACAGTACTCTAACCTAAAAGTCAGGGTTCAAAGATTTGATAATGTGAAATGTAAAGTAGCTTTACTGACTGTTAATAAGTGTGTGGGGCAAGTCTGCAAAGCCAGCCTACTGCTCCTTCCAGACTCTTCCTGGGCCAGCCACAGTTGGCACCACCCTGGCTTAACTATGAATAAGAATATCTGAAAGTTTAAATTGGTTCCAGGTGGCCTCGGGTTGCCAGGCTAGAACAGCAAGGTCAGGCATTTCTGGATGATCTTGTGCATTTCATGAAATCTATCTGAGGAGATGGGGCAGGAGAATCTGGGAGGCCAGCTGTGTCTCTGGTTGTGGATCTTGAATTTATCTGCAATCCAGCTTCACCACCGACACACACACACACACACACACATTAGACCTTGAGCTTACTCCTTAGTATGAAGAATGAACTCACTGAGCCTTGCTTATTCCAGGCACTAAGGGAGGTACAGAGATGAACAAATATGGATCCCAGCCAGAAGGGAAAATTGCACAGATACTAAAAACCAAACTCGAAATGATGTGAGGCCTTTAATGGCAGACAGCTGGAGCAACGGGATGAAAGAAAAATGAGTGTTAGTCGCTCAATCATGTCCGACTCTTTGCGACCCCATGGACTGTAGCCCACCAGGCTCCTCTATCCTCTATCCACGTGGATTCTCCAGCAAGAATACTGGAGTGGGTTGCTATGCCCTCCTCCAGGGGATCTTCCCAACCCAGGGATCCAACCCAGGTCTCCTGCCTTGCAGAGAGATTCTTTACCATCTGAGCCACAAAGGAAGCCCTTGGATACTGAACAATGTGCTAAGTTGCTTCAGTCATGTCCGACTCTTTGTGACCCCATGGACTATAGGCCCCCAGGTTCCTCTGTCCAGGCAAAAGTACTGGAGCAGGTTGCCATTCCCTTCTCCAGAGGATCTTCCCTATCCAGGGATCGAACCTGTGTCTCTTATGTCTCCTTCATTGGTGGACAGGTTCTTTACCACTAGTGCCACCTGGGAAGCACCAGAACAATGGGATCCTCAGGTCTAATTCCACGGGGCAGGCAAGGGTGTCCAGAGACTTCACAGAGTAGGAGAGACACAGGAACTGGGTCTTGAAGGATCTGTGTAATTGTGTTTGTTTTGAGAACGAGGAAAAGGAAGTTTCAGGCACAGGCAGGGACCCCAGTACAAGCCGAGAATGAAAATGACCAGATTTGAGATTTGATAATCATGTGATCCAAACTCCAATATTAAAAACAAAACCAAAAATGATACCCGATGTGCAGTCATGTAGCCTGCACCTGAAAACCTGACTTTCTCACAGAACAGCCTGGCAGGTCTGGCCTCAAGGCATTTCTTTCTTTGAGGGGTTCAGAGCCTCATAATCTGCAGCCTTAACTCTTCGGTGTGACGCTTGGAGCCACACAGACTCTGTCAGTGCGCTGGAACCCATGCTGACTCTTCTGCGATCTTCCCAAGCTCCGCCCTCCCAGTCCTGCGTGTTTTCCTCTTCCTGCCTTCAGTGTCCTTCCCTCTGTAACTGTTCTCTTCCTGCTTTGCAAAAATAAAAATCAAAATACTAAAATAACACAGAAATAACCTACCAAACCAATTTGATAATTATTCACAAGGAACCCCTTTGATTGCCTGGATTCTGTTCCTGTCGTGCATACTCTGCCTACTTATGTATATTCCCGATTTAAAACCTAGGGATGCTACATTTGCAACTATTTTAGATTCTCCAGATACTGAATAATATTGATTGCTTTAATCCTTGTAACACTTTCCAGGAGGCGAATGCCGGGACCTACACAGCAGAAGTCAGTCTTACAGAGGCATCCCAGAAATAAGCATCAGCCTTGGGCACCCTTCAAAAGCCAGAGATGGTTTTAGTGGAGTAAGAGGCATCTGTGGACACAGAGATCTACTCGAAAGAGTAGCAATGCTTATGATATTCCTTAGATGCTAATTTCCCTCACTCTTGCTTTGAACAGAGACCAAACAATAATCAGGCATGTTCTGGAACCTAAAATATTTTCTCCCTCGATAAGGCCATATATCAGATCATATGTGGAAACTATGGTTCTTATGCTCATAGTTAAGTTAGCTTGTATCTTAGGGGTAGGGAAGGTGTGTGCACCATTCTATTTGCCCCACATCCAGGCTCTATGACTTTAAAGGGGCCAAAGACTCTATACCCACTGACAAGGTTGGAAATACTCCTCTTAGGAAAGGCGAGCTACCTTTACTTGAGTGCGAAGCACTGACTCCACGAGGGAAAAGCTAATGAACAGAAGGTATGTGAATTGTCACCCTTCAAGGAACAACATTTCAGTTTGGGCAAAGATGCCTCACATCCAGCTGGGGAGAGAAGAAGCCTGGTCGCTACCCCCCTCTAGTGGCCAGGAGTTAGAATGTCAAGTAACCTTAATTGTTTCAGCATTTAGCTTCTTATCCTTTCAGTTTAGGGGGCGGGGCTGGCTGATAAGAGGACATAAGAATGGCTTCTTGTCAGAAAATCAATCACTTTTCTCTTCAACACGTTCAATCCATCATTGCCATGCTCACTGTGAAACAAGACTGGTTGCATGGTGCTCAGTTGTGTCCTACTATTTGAGACCCCATGGACTGTAGCCTGCCAGACTCCTCCGTCCATGGGACTCTCCTGGAAGAATACTGGCGTAGGGTTGCCATTTCCTCCTCCAGGGGATCTTCCCAACCCAGGGATCGAACCCAGGTCTCCGGCATCTCCTACATTGCAAGAGAATGCTTTACAGCTGAGCCACCTGGAAAGCCAGGTTGGCTGGTGGACTAAAATCCCTGAATAATCATGAATGGCTGCATGGGGTGCCTCCCTAGGAGGGAGAGGATATAGACTGGAGCACTCTGTTGCAGGGTGGGTGAGGTGGAGCACCAGTGATAATGGTCTAAAAGCTTTTCCATTTTTTGTACCATCTCATTTTCCCTATGTACTGCATCCAGCTTCATATACTTTTTTTTTTTAAAAAAAAAAAAACTGTATGTACAATTTAATAGGGTTCTTTTTTTGTTTTTTAAGTTTTTAAAAAATTTTTGTATTGGGGTATATCCAATTAACATATCAAGTACAAAAGAATACTTGTTAAGCAGGGGAGAAATCTTCTCTACCACGTCTGAGACAGTAACGCAATCAGAGGCTGAAGATACCAATGTGATGTCAATATTTATCCATGTTCTTACCTCTTCATTGTTAAAAAAGCAGTGTCCCTACAGTACCAGTATTCCATGACTATATATAAATATAGACTAAAGCTAGGTAATATTCCTACTCGGAAAAGATCCTCCAGGAAATGAGAGTGAAGGTTCTTTACTCAGAAAATCCCAGTATCTCTTCTTTGGGGTGACTAGTCTCATCATATTTTTTACCCAATATTGACAGATACACACCATGTTTGAAACTGTTCCATTCAAATTGGCCAACACTCATTGACTGTCTGTGTATAAGATAACACTGCTTTAAACTTGGGACATTCACAGTGTGTTGGGGAGGGCAGGGGAAGACAGGCAAGTCAACACAATGAAGGAGGCTGAATCTGGATCTCCTTTAAGTGCGGGATGGCTCTGGAGAGAAAGCCTCCTTAAATGATACTTATGGGGTGGGGCTGGGGGTGGAGTGCTCCCACAAGAGACTGAGGGTGTTCACATAAAGCAGTTATTCGGGAATAGGGAAGGAAGCAAGACCAGGTAAGGAGCACTGTGGAGTCACCACCCTGGTGAAAACCCCAATTTTATCATTTGGAGTGCTTCCCCTTTCTATGCCAGGTTTCCTTGTATAATCTCTCAAAGGATTCTCATGAAAAATAATGGAGAAAACAGACTCCCACTGCTACAACCACCATCCCTAAAGAGGAGAGGGAAGTCCAAACACATTTGGAAACGAGGGGGAGAGGTAGCAAGGGCAGAATCCCCCATGGTCACCTTCCTAGCCCATTGTGAGGATTCTGATTCTCAGAGTGAGGAGGGTGTGGGAAATGGTGTGTCGTTCTCTCTTATTCTAGGGTGGCCTCCCCTCTCCTCTGTGCTCAGGGTCTCCTAGCCCCTGCAGCTCCAGGATGGGTCTGCCTGCCCAAGAGGGCAGCTATCCAGTGAGCTTCTCCCAAGGGTGGTGAGAAAAATCCATGAAAGCAAAGGAGGCATCTAGCATCTGGAGCCCCAGCCACACACAGCCACACACAGCAGCCACAACCAGCCCAGCTGCTTCAAAGGGGCCGATCCATCCAGAGCCTTTTTCGCATTAGGCCGTGGATGGCTGCCAAGCCCCACAAACCCTCCACTACGTGTGCTAATAAAAGGACACAGTGGTGGCTGCCCCCAGAGGAGGCTACCTGGTGGTGAACCTTTTCAGATGGTGGGTGCCTTTCATCAAGTGTCCGCCGCCTCGCCCCCACCATCAACCAGCATTCACATCCAATCACTGCTCAAAGAAGCGCTTTTTGCACTCCATCCTCTGTGCAGCTTGGCTGCCCAAGGAAAACATAGTCCACTGAACCTAAAAGGAAAAATGTCCTTCTGAGGGGCCCAGTTCACCCCCATCAGAACCGGGCCCCATGAGATGGCACGCGGCCACTCTCAAATCACAGAAAAGAGGTTCTGGGATCAGATATTCCCCAAAGGCAAATCATAAACACCCTGGGCCCACTGCTTCCTCACCTGCTTCCCCCTCCCTCTGTCAGAATGACAACACCATTGTATAAGCCCCAAAGAGTTGGAATGTGAAGCATATTTCCTAAAAGCAATTAAGGAGACTATTACCTGAAAGGCCCCACAATGTTCACAGCCCCAAAAGTGAAAGACACTGGGCTAAGTCAATATTTCACGAATACCTGCTATATGCCAGTTCAGTTCAGTTGCTCAGTCATGTCTGACTCTTTGCAACCCCATGAATCGCAGCACGCCAGGCCTCCCTGTCCATCACCAACTCCCAGAGCTTACACAAACTTGTGTCCATCGAGTTGGTGATGCCATCCAGCCATCTCCTCCTGCCCCCAATCCCTCCCAGCATCAGGGTCTTTTCCAATGAGTCAACTCTTCGCATGAGGTGGCCAAAGTATTGGAGTTTCAGCTTCAGCATCATTTCTTCCAAAGAATACCCAGGACTGATCTCCTTTAGGATGGACTGGTTGGATCTCCTTGCAGTCCAAAGGACTCTCAAGAGTCTTCTCCAACACCACAGTTTAAAAGCATCAATTCTTCAGTGCTCAGCCTTCTTCACAGTCCAACTCTCACATCCATACATGACAACTGGAAGAAACATAGCCTTGACCAGACGGACCTTTATTGGCAAAGTAATGTCTCTGCTTTTGAATATGCTGTCTAGGTTGGTCATAACTCTCCTTTCAAGGAGTAAGCATCTTTTAATTTCATGGCTGCAATCACCATCTGCAGTGATTTTGGAGCCCCAAAAATAAAGTCTGACACTGTTTCCACTGTTTCCCCATCTATTTGCCATGAAGTGATGGGACCAGATGTCATGATCTTAGTTTTCTGAATGTTGAACTTTAAGCCAACTTTTTCACTCTCCTCTTTCACTTTCATCAAGAGTCCTTTTAGTTCCTCTTCACTTTCTGCCATAAGAGAGGTGTTATTTGCATAGCTGAGGTTATTGATATTTCTCCCGGCAATCTTGATTCCAGCTTGTGCTTCCTCCAGCCCAGCATTTCTCATGATCTACTCTGCATACAAGTTAAATAAGCAGCGTGACAATATACAGCCTTGATGTACTCCTTTTCCTATTTTGAACCAGTCTGTTGTTCCATGTCCAGTTCTAACTGTTGCTTCCTGACTTGCATAAAGTTTCTCAAGAGGCAGGTCAAGTGGTCTGTACTCCCATCTCTTGAAGAATTTTCCACAGTTTATTGTGATCCACAGTCAAAGGCTTTGGCATAGTCAATAAACGGAATGAAGCAGGGCAAAGGCTAATAAGAGTTTTGCCAAGAGAATGGACTGGTCATAGCAAACACCCTCTTCCAACAACACAAGAGAAGGCTCTACACATGGACATCACCAGATGGTCAATACTGAAATCAGATTGATTATATTTTTTGCAGCCAAAGATGAAGAAACTCGATACAATCAGCAAAAACAAGACTGGGAGCTGACTGTGGCTCAGATCATGAACTCCTTATTGCCAAATTCAGACTTAANTCTATGGAGTCGCACAGAGTCGGACACGACTGAAGTGACTTAGCAGCATACCTTTTATTATTATATATAAAATTTTGGTAAGCACCTTTGGGCCTAGACACTTTTGTGCATCTCTGATTGGTCATTTGGTTTTTAAATTTCAACTTTATTGGAAAGGGAAAAGAAAGGCACAGAGAAATTAAGCAGTATCTGATTTCACACTTCTGAAAAGTGGAATCCAGCCTTCAGTACAAATTATCTAAAACAAGGTTTCTCAGCCTGGATCACTGTTAACATTTTGGACCAGTCACTTTGCTGTGGAGGATGTGCCTGAATACTATAAGATGCTTAAGTTTTNGAAAAGAAAGGCACAGAGAAATTAAGCAGTATCTGATTTCACACTTCTGAAAAGTGGAATCCAGCCTTCAGTACAAATTATCTAAAACAAGGTTTCTCAGCCTGGATCACTGTTAACATTTTGGACCAGTCACTTTGCTGTGGAGGATGTGCCTGAATACTATAAGATGCTTAAGTTTTCCTGGCCTTTATTCCTAGATGTCAGTAGTAGCCTCCATCCATGTATTTATGACAATGGAAAATGTCTTTGGATGTCCATCCTGTCCTGGAGGTGGCAGGATGGGGGAGAAGTGGATCATAAGAACTTTCCCCCATTGAAAATCACTGTATTTATTTTAACTGACTTAGTTCCATTATAGCCATCAACATTATACACACCTGACTTTGGGAGAGGAAAGAAAAAAATCAACGTATAAACATACCTCTTTTTCAAAAACTGCTGGAGGTTCATAAGAAAGCAACAAATATTGTGCATTATATAAAACTATCAAAATCCTCAACTAAAAGGAAATGCAGCCAAATGATATCCAAAAATGTACAGGAAACAAGTACCAGCTTTGTGCCAAGAAGCACAAAGCTGAAGGTATAAAAGACAGTCTTTTAATAGCTTGCAATATAAGACACTTCTCAGTAACTCATTGAAAAATGAAGATAAAACCTTGAATAGAGACAGATTGATATGTGAAGAAAAAGAAGGAGTGGAGGTTAATGAATTATTTCTAAATCAATATAATGTAATAAAATTCTCTCTTATGTGGAAATGAGANCTTTTAATAGCTTGCAATATAAGACACTTCTCAGTAACTCATTGAAAAATGAAGATAAAACCTTGAATAGAGACAGATTGATATGTGAAGAAAAAGAAGGAGTGGAGGTTAATGAATTATTTCTAAATCAATATAATGTAATAAAATTCTCTCTTATGTGAAAATGAGAAATTTGCATTTATGCCCAGTGAAATATAGATGAACAGTGATTGTGCTTATTACACCTGTCACAGAGAAAGAAATCAGGGCACATTATCTACTAGTTACATTTCTTCAAAACTGATTAACCTTAATACATTTTTCCCTTCACTGATCTTACAGAGTTTACTGAATATAGCATGTCTTGATTAAAATTGCCCACATCTTAATTCAAGTCACCCCTTTCTTTAACTTGTATATCTTGGATCACTTCTTTAAATTAACTATTTAACCAATGGGAATAATGCATTTCCTTAATCATGAGATTTTTAAAAACTCAGAGAGTTTCCAAAATGAACTTTTCATAAAACTAAGAAAAAGATGTTAAAGTTTTTGCCTGTCTGTATATTTGGGATGGAAATTCTATGAGAATAAGATAGAATTCTTTAAAAAACCTCAGAGGCAAATTTTGCTGATGTTTAAAAGTGCTATGTGTCTGCAGTTTGAGACTATTTCATCATGCTTTCTCTAACTCAAGCATTTTTAAGCTTCCATTATTTGGAAATTTGCAGGGGAGGGGTGGGGAACAGGGTCCTTAAATGGATATTTTTGTGCTTGCTAACTCAGTATTGGGCTGTGTTTTGTTACTTGCCTACTTAGCGACTGATTGAATGTTCTTAACAGTTGATCTGATTTTATCATTAAGAGTAGTAAAAACACCTAATTATCCATTTTTCAGTCCACAGTTTATAAAGAAATTGAGACCTCTTGTCTTTTCATTAGGGTCAGATCTACTACTGTTGTGGCCAAAATTGCACAACAGAAATAGGTGAGAATTCTTTTTCATTTTGGGCTTCTCTGATGGCTTGATTCATGGACCTAAATTGATTTATATACCTAACATTCCAGATTCCTATGCAATATTGTTCTTTACAGTATCGGACTTTACAAGCTGGTTGTCTGAGGAGCCTTACAGATAGCTGAGAAAAGAAGAGAAGCAAAAGGCAAAAGACAAAAGGAAAGATATACTGAGTTTGAATGTAGAGTTCCAAGGAATAGCAAGGACAGATAAGAAAGCTTTTCTCAGTGATTAGTGCAAACAAGTAGAGGAAAATAATAGAATGGGAAAGACCAGAGATCTCTTCAAGAAAATTAGAGACACCAAGGGAACATTTCATGCAAAGATGGGCACAATGAAGGACAGAAACAGTATGGACCTTAAAGAAGCAGAAGATATTAAGAAGAGGTGGCAAGAATACACAGAACTATACAAAAAAGATATTCATGACCCAGATAACCATGATGATATGATCACTCACCTAGAACCAGACATCTTGGATGTGAAGTCAAGTGGGCCTTAGGAAACATCACTACGAACAAAACTAGTGGAGGTGATGGAATTCCAGTTGAGCTATTTCAGATCCTAAAAGATGATGCTGTAAAAGTACTGCACTCAACATGCCAGCAAATTTGGATAACTCAGCAGTGGCCACAGGACTGAAAAAGGTCAGTTTTCATTCCAATCTCAAAGAAAGGCCATGCCAAAGAATGCTCAAACTACCGCACAGTTACACTCATCTCACATGCTAGTATAAAGTAATGCTCAAAATTCTCCAAGCCAGGCTTCAACAGTATGTGAACCATGAGCTTCCAAATGTTCAACCTGGATTCAGAAAAGGTAGAGAAACCACAGTTCAAATTGCCAATATCCACTGGATCATCAAAAAAGCAGGACAGTTCCAGAAAAACATCTATTTCTGTTTTACTGACTACACCAAAGCCTTTGACTGTGTGGATCACAACAAATTGTGGAAAATTCTGAAAGAGATAGGAATGCCAAACCACCCATCTGCCTCCTGAGAAATCTGTATGCAGGTCAAGAAGCAACAGTTAGAACCGGACATGGAAAAACAGACTGGTTCTTAATTGGGAAAGGAGTACATCAAGGCTATTGTCACTCTGTTTATTTAACTTACATGCAGAGTACATCATGCAAAATGCCAGGCTGAATGAAGCACAAGCTGGAATCAAGATTGCTGGGAGAAATATCAATGATCTCAGATATGCAGATGACACCACTGTTATGGCAGAAAGCGAAGAAGAATCAAAGAATCTCTTGATGAAAGTGAAAGAGGAGAGTGAAAAAGTTGGCTTAAAACTCAACATTCAAAAAACTAAGATCATGGTCTTGTCCCATCACTTCATGGCAAATAGATGGGGAACCAATGGAAACACTAGGAGGCTTTATTTTGAGGGGCTCCTAATGCTAACTGCAGCCACGAGAAGAAACTTACTCCTTGTAAGGAAAAGCTATGACCAACTTAGGCAGCATATTAAAAAGCAGAAACATTACTTTGCCAACATAGGTCCATCTAGTCAAAGTTATGATTTTTCCAAGAATCACGTATGGATGTGAGAGTTAGACTATAAAGAAATTGAGCAATGAAGAATTGATGCTTTTGAACTGTGTTGGAGAAGACTCTTGACAGTCCTTTGGACAGCAAGGAGATCCAACCAGTCAATCATAAAGGAAATCAGTCCTGGCTATTCATTGGAAGAACTGATGCTGAAGCTGAAACTCCAATACTTTGGCCACCTGATGCGAAGAGCTGACTCATTTTAAAAGACCCTGATGCTGGGAAAGATTGAAGGCAGGAGGAGAAGGGGATGACAGAGGATGAGCTTTTTCATTGCAAATCTATAAGATTGTATGAAGAACAGAAACATGGGACCCAAGGAGGTGTCCAATGCCACATGAGGAGACCAGGGAACCTCTTAGAGTAATTCACCAGAACAGTGAATTGTAAGCACATCATTTCTTTGCCAATGAAGAGTTCTTGATTATTAAAAGTGAAATGCATGTCTCAATTAAAATTTTTTGAGAAATGCTCCATCAGAAATATTCTTTCCAGCTTCATAATAGTCTTGAGCTATAAAACCAGTACTTATGCTTTTAATCAATAATCTCTTGGGCTTGTGCTGCAAAAATCAGAGTAAATTGATTTCTTGTCTATGTACACACAAAGTGAAATCAAAAATATAAAGCCATCTCCCTGGCATCATCAGGGATAACGATGGATTCATTATTTGACTCATACCCACTCTATAGTATCTTGAACTACATAAATAATAATGTGACTTTCACCTCATGCTCACACTCAACCCCTACTCTCATCTCTGGGTTAGATCACTTTCTGCTTGGCTCTCTGAAGGGAAAGTATGTAGTCTGTCATTCAGAGAAAGAAAAAATCAGTGTATTGAAGCAGGGCTGAAATTGCATATATTCTGCTTGGATGAACAAAAAATAAATTGCTCTTGTTAGCTCTGTCTAATGTAATATAGCTAGTTAAACATCGTACACATACACTTTTTCAGAATTAAATTACTTTTTCCAAGTTTCTTTCAATACAGAATAAAAAGAATACTCACTAAGTTAACACAACACATATGCATGTACATACAACTAACAGGACTATGTTATTCAGTCACTAAGTCATGTCCAACTCTTTTCAACCCCATGGACTGCAGCACACCAGGCTTCCCTGTCCTCCACTATCTTCTGGAGCTTGCTCAAACGCATGTCCATTGAACCAGTGATGCCATCCAACCATCTCATCCTCTGTTGTCCCCTTCTCCTCCTACTTTTCATCTTTCCCAGCATCAGAGTCTTTTTCCAATGAATTGGCTCTTCTCATGAGGTGGCCAAAGTATTGGAGCTTCAGCTACAGCACCAGTCCTTCCAATGAATATTCAAGGTTGAAAGTATGCCACATATTCCCATCTTTAAAGCACACTGAAGTAGTTAGATCTGAGTTTGTAGAATATTTTTAAAAGTTTCTTTAATTAATTAGAATGCATGCTCTAATGTGATAAATGCGTATGTCGGTTATAAGAGAAATTCTACAAGGAATAAGTAAGAATAAGCACAAATCTAGTTGTTTTTAGAACCTGCTGAGATTCAGTTCCTCAACAACAGATCCAAGAAAAGTGTGAGACAAAATAAATGTCCTATTTTCTTTCTTGTGCTTGGAGATTAAGTTGAATAGGTGACTTCATCATTTTCTTGCACTTTTTTGCAATTCTGGGGCAATTGCCAATGACAAGTTTTTCTCAACTATTCTAAGGAATCAATTCAAACCTTGTTTACACAAAAATGTCCAGGAAAAAAAATATTTAGCTGAAATATAGTCTCTCTCTCTCTCTCTCTCTCTGGCCACTCCTGCCCATTCAGAGATATTAAGACTTTTTTCCTATGGCAATTAATACAAAATTGCCCACATCCATCATTTTTAATGCAAGTAATATTCAAACCCATCAGGGAAATATATGAAAGATAAATACCCAGACTGCTTAAGGTGGTCTCAAGGTCAAGCTCAATAATTCAACAGAAACATTTACAAGCATTGCAAATTGCTTATAATTTGCTAGTAAACTTTTAGAACATTCTACTGTAAATAAGTCTCATCCCTGGATTTTTAAATGGCCAATACAAGTTTTGACAAAGAGACAGGCTTGAACTAGGTTAAATGAAAGAGAACATATCTGTTGCCAGAGAAGATCAGAGGTAGACAGACTCCCCAGTGCCCTTTACCACTAGAGGTGCTGAGACGAGACTACTTAGCATTAAGCTTGCACTTACTTTTGTTTATGGAAGACACGAACAGTGTGAGGTTTGTGAAATATGTCACCTCTGAATTTTTTAAACAGAAGATTTATCAGTCGGACAAATCTAGAAGGCAAATCGCAGGATCTTAGCCAATTTCTAAATTGGACATCCATTCAATTTTATAACAGATTTTGAAGAGGTCAATATGTTGCTTACATGGGATGATGATCCCTGAGCACAGAAACCTTAAGTAAAAACTAAGATGAAATGTGAAACCAGGACAAAATATCGTCCTTCTACGAGAAAGTAGTGAAAAGCACTGACATAGTGGTATAGACAGTGGAGGAAAAATAAGTGTTCCTTTTGGGGAGCTCAAAGAGGGAAGCTTTGTGGATGAAACCTCCAGGGAAGTCGATTAAAAGGAAAGAGCAAGTATTAACGCTGTCATACAATTTTAAAATAGCACCAGATGAAAAAGAACCATCGGTTGCTTTCATGCTTATTTTTTTCCATGAAGAAAAGTTGTATCAGCTCTGGTGGGGCAGATCAGATGATTTTAGAAACCACATCCTCATTACTCAGAACCAGATTCCACCTTTCAGTATTTCAGTATTATTAGTTCTGTCCCCAATTTCTTCCTTTGAAACCACTGCATGTGTTCTCAGTGGTCCAGTGACCACTGCTGATGCTAATCATGGCCCTCATTTTCATAACCATAGTAATGTTGAACACAAAGTAGGTCAGGCAAGAGGGGGAAAAGTTACAACTGGGGAGTGGGTCAGTGTGTGCTAGAAATATTCAACACACACATTGCCTTTTAAAAATGGCTACTAAAGAAGAGTTAAAAATAATTGCTTCACCTTTTCTGAGTGTTTAATTAACATGTTCACTATTGGTGGACTTTGAGCCTATTTTCTATAGCAATTCACATGTTTAGAAGTTAACATTTCATGCTTTTCTTTCTGCTTCTGCATCCACCCTTCTCTGTGGTAGAATAACTGGGGCAACATCACCCAGGGAAACAAGGATATTTCCCCCCTCTCTCCTGTGCCCTTCAAACAAAGTATATTCTCCAATTCCTCTTTTTTTATTCATAAGGAAGCCCAAATGAATCACAATCCTTCTGTAGCTTCTTTGCTTTGAACTCAGAGGGTAACTTGTTAACTGAGGGTGCAATAAAGGGGGTTTCCTTTGTTTAATCTAGTTTCACCAGCGTATTGGTTATCTGTTGCCACATAACAAATAACCCCCTGGAAAAGATCATCATTTGTAATTTTTTAAAGCTTCTCTGAATCAGAAAGTCTAATGGGGCACAGTGAAGTCAGTCCATCCCTGCTCCATGGTGTATGAGATCTCAGCTGGATCTTGAAGAATGTGGCTCCAATCAGGTAACCACTTGTTCACTTGTGCATCTTGCAGCTGATACAGGTGGAGACTTGGGCTGGGCTATTGACTGGAGTATCTACCCTTGGCTCCCATGTGACCTGGGCTTTCCTGTAACATGATGGATGACTCTCAAAGGCATATGTTCTGTGATAGAAAGAAAGACAAAGAGATACTGAGAGAATCAGAGTGAGAGAAAAGCAGAAGGAATGAAGCTATATCTTTTTATTTCTGATGCTCAGAAGACACACGGGATCACTTCCACTGTCCTCTACTGCACAGGACAGTCACAAGGGAAGAGAAGAAAAACCCATCATCCATATGAGTGGAGTGTCAGCCACATTAGAAGAGGAGCATATGGTATGAGATAGTATTGGAAAGACTATCACCACCAGTATTAGAATGCTATTGTGTGTTTGACTTCAGTTGACTTCTGATGTGTGCTCAGTCAATCAGTCACATCTGACTCTGTGACCTCATGGACAGTAGCCCACCAGGCTCTCTGTCAATGGGATTTCCCAAGCAAGAATACTGGAGTAGGTTGCCATTTCCTTCTCCAGACTCCTGGAGGAAGGATAAATTATTAAGTCCTCAATGCACAACTATTTTCAGCAATTATTTCAGTTTCACAGTCATTATCTAACAAGGCAACATGCTAGGAAGTGTTATAAGAGTATTTGTTTACACTAAGATATAGAATCTGTCTTCGTAGATCTAATAATTTTAATGGCTTACATTTCCACAGCGCTTTAAGTTTTCAGAGCTTATATCAGCTATTTTACTTTGACCCTTAAAGATTCTTATGATTAGTTGTATCTATTTTGCATATGAGTAAACTGAAATTCAGAAGTGTTCAGGGACTTACCCATGGTCATACAAGTAATGTATAATGGAAACAAGACTCACGTTACAGAGAAAGCTTCCTATTATTTCTTTATTGTATAGTGAAGGCTTTTCTATTTTTATTCCTTCCTCACTTCAGTTCAGTTCAGTAGCTCAGTCATGTCCGACTATTTGCGACCCCATGAATNAGCTATGGTTTTTCCAGTGGTCATGTATTGATGTGAGAGTTGGACTGTAAAGAAAGCTGAGTGCCGAAGAATTGATGCTTTTGAACTGTGGTGTTGGAGAAGACTCTTGAGAGTCCCTTGGACTGCAAGGAGATCTGACCAGTCCATCCTAAAGGAAATCAGTCCTGAAAATTCATTGGAATGACTGATGCTGAAGCTGAAACTCTAATACTTTGGCCATCTGATGTGAAGAACTGACTCATTGGAAAAGACTCTGATGCTGGGCAAGATTGAAGGCGGGAGGAAAAGGGGATGACATAGCATGAGATGGTTAGATGGCATCACCGACTCTATGGACATGAGTTTGAATAAACTCCGGGAGTTGGTGATGGACAGGGAGGCATGGTGTGCTGCATTCCATGGGGTTGCAAAGAGTTAGAAATGACTGAGCGACTGAACTGAATTAACTGAAGAGAATAGCTAACAGGAAGGTAAGTTCTGGCTTTAAACCCTCATACAGAAGCTGGAGTTGAGGCATGTCCTTTTAGATGTTAATTGGAGAGATTAGGAAACAGCTCCTTGGAAAGCCCTCCCCCCAGCCCCTAGGGTGTCTGTTTCCTCTTTTGTAAAATGGGGGAAGGGTGGACTCTTTCCAGCCTTAACCTGAGGCTGCAGAAGTTGAGGTATTCTCTAAGAGCATTCCTTTGGATGGCATGGCTGCAATGATCATTGCTATCTCTCTGACTGACACCTACCCTATCATGCGAAAGTAAAGTCCCAAGGTGTGGAAGCCATTCAACACAGTTTCACACCCTTTGAGACAGAAGAAGGTTATCACTTCCACCCTTCTGGGATAAATGCTCCCTCTAATGCAAGACATGCAGGAAATGGCCAGCTATTCCCTGAGACAGTCTCGACGTGATAAAGTATCTTTGCAGTCTGACATGGGACCTTGTTTTCCCAGAACTGTAACTTTATTGTCATCTCTTCCTTGAGATTTCAGATCCCAGCTCTTGTTTTCCACATTAATTCAAGCTGAAGTACAGCCTGGATCATGTTGGCAAACATTCCAAGTGGAAATGGATTTCCAGGTTCTCACTAAAAACTACCACGTTCTCACCAGCTCAATCTGGATAACATTTTGTGTCTTATGTAATGTCTATTTCCCAAAGGAATTAAAATGCCTCTGTATATCGTTCTGCCCAACACATTTGTAATAAGGACTGCTCCTAATTACCTCTTATGAGCAAGCAGAATCTGAATCCCCCCCAAAAAAATCTTTTCTTGAGCCAAGAGTATTATTTTCAAAATGGATTGAATCAGGTGTTGGGAAGCAATGCTACATTTTCTTTTGATAAATATCTGATAGGGGAGCCAGGTCTTGATGCCACAGCCCAAAAGACTGGCTCCTGGGCATCTGGAAGCCTTCCCATGCTCAGGTGCCTAAGATCAAGTCCTGATCAGTCTTCCCTGGGCAAGGATGCTGCTGCTGCTGCTAAGTCGCTTCAGTCGTGTCCGACTCTGTGCAACCCCACAGACGGCAGCCCGTCAGGGTCCCCTGTCCCTGGGATTCTTCAGGCAAGAACACTGGAGTGGGTTGCCATTTCCTTCTCCAATGCATGAAAGTGAAGAGTGAAAGTCAAGTCGCTCAGCCGTGTCCGACTCTTAGCGATCCCATGGACTGCAGCCTACCNCAGTCGTGTCCGACTCTGTGCAACCCCACAGACGGCAGCCCGTCAGGGTCCCCTGTCCCTGGGATTCTTCAGGCAAGAACACTGGAGTGGGTTGCCATTTCCTTCTCCAATGCATGAAAGTGAAGAGTGAAAGTCAAGTCGCTCAGCCGTGTCCGACTCTTAGCGATCCCATGGACTGCAGCCTACCAGGCTCCTCCGTCCATGGGATTTTCCAGGCAAGGGTGCTGGAGTGGGGTGCCATTGTCTTCTCCGTGGGCAAGGATAGTCACTGTTTATAAAGCACTTTGGTTGGCTCTCACATGATATAAGCAGGCCTCAGGGTAATTCTCTCCATCCGAAAGATGAGGAGTCTGAGGGTCAGAGTAGTTTGTTGACTTAGTTAAGAACATTTAAGCATAAGACATTCCCAAGTTCACAAGACCAGCTAAGGGAAGAGCCAGGTACACTTCTAGCCTTCTCATCAAACCACATCACACTGAAGTGTGTATTCTGGCAAAACACTGACAGCAGTATAGACTCTGGAGAATGAAGAAGGCTTCTATTTAGAGAGAAGGTGAATAAAGGTTACAGAATTTTGTTGCAAAACCATAATGTCTTGAGCTGGATGCAGGTGATTCAAAGTCAAAGGAACTCAGTGGAGAAAGAGATTCTTCTGGCTTTGAGGGTAAGAAGATCAAAGGAGGCTCTTCCAGGGCGAGACTGAAGGAGGAAATAGAACAGGCTCTATCTTGAAAGCAGGACTCCATCTTGGGCCGGACTGTGGACTTTGAGCTATATGCCCAGTATCTATGGAAACGACATACCAACGGAAAACCAGGCCCCATTGCCTAAAAGAATACCCTTATTATCTGTGTAACCAAATAGAATCATGCATTCTATTATGCTTATTGGGGTATGACCACAGGCCTATTGATAATTGTCCACTGTTAACTACCTAGGCTTAAGGCTTATGAATCACGGGTTAACTTTGATTGTATCTTTCTCTTTCCTTTGTTCAGACTAGTTTCAGGGAATTTTGGGGAGGTGGGTTTGGACACGTACGCTTAGGGAATATAAGGTTTGCCCAAAAACTGGTCGGGGTCCTTGGCTAAGAGGAGACTGACTCTCCCTTGGGCCCCCTGGTGTAATAAGCTGCACTCCACTGTCTGCATTGTCCTTCTGAGTGAGTTTGTTTCCCAGAACACGTGGCTACAACAAGACTTCTGAGCTGGTCCTAGAAGGATGGCTGAGTGTGGCACACATGGCTCACAAGAAAGTAGACAGAGAAACACCTGGTGCTTGCTCCTGAATGTGGCCCAGAGGACACAGGAAGCGCCGCAGGAGGGGAGAATGCTGCTTGCAAGGTGACCCACATGTTTGACTCTGCTAGTCCCTCTGCAGGTCAGGTCTCCTGACTTTCCAACTCCTATGGCTTCAAGTGAGGAAACGCTATGTCCAAAGTCTGGCTCCTCGGTCAAGGAGAATCAACTGAGCTACGAGGCAGACGGAAGCACTTTAGAGCGATCACAAAGGAAGGGCAGAAAGGGAGGGAGGGAGAAGAGGGGAGACACCAGAGAGGAGACCTGGGGTGGAGTCCTGGTGGGTAGGAGCTTTATCTTCACCAGGCGGTTTTCCAGATTATCTCAGCAAGTTTCTGCCGAGAGGTTTTGGTGAGTGAGTTTGTTGTGTTTTGTTTCATTGTACTTTTGTTTCAAGCTAATATGCTCAATCAGAAGGGCCTCCTGCTAGCATTATGCAGAGGAGCTCTCAAACACAATAGCTGTTTGTTTTTTTTATTTTCGCTTTTGTGATTCTGGTCACTGGGATTTTGGAGTTTCCAGACAGACTGACAGCTCATTCTCCTGAATGTGACCCAGAGGACACAGGAAGCGCCGCAAGGAGGAGAGAATGCTGCTTGCAAGGTGGCCCACTCTTCTTTTGAGGCTCAGTTTTAATATCTCCTTTCCCACCAGCCCTCCCTGGGCCTTCATGTCCTTCCTTGTCTTTCATGGTCTTGATAACAATAGCCCCTGTACCGTAGGTGTGTGTATGTGTGTATATAAAAAATACATACTTATATATATATCATACACACACACACACACACACACACACACACATATATATATATATATATATATGTATGTATGTATGTATGTATACCGGAGAAGGCAATGGCACCCCACGCTAAGAGTCAGACACAACTGAGTGACTTCACTTTCGCTCTTCACTTTCATGCATTGGAGAAGGAAATGGCAACCCACTCCAGTGTTCTTGCCTGAAGAATCCCAGGGACAGGGGAGCCTGGTGGGCTGCCGTCTATGGGGTCGCACAGAGTCGGACACGACTGAAGCGACTTAGCAGCAGCAGCAGCAGCATGTATATATACACCTACCCATTTATAGGGGTTTTCCGGGTGGTGTTAATGCAAAGACTCCACCTGCCAATGCAGGAGACTCAAGAGATGAGGGTTTGACACCTGGGTTAGGAGGATTCCCTGGAGAAGGAAATGGCAACCACTCTAGTATATCTTGCTTGGGAAATCCATGGAGTTGCAAAGAGTCAGACATGATTGAGCAACTGAACACACACACACACATATCTCATACACTCGACCTACGGACTTCTTGATAGGACCAGATCATAGCCACTTGAGGTCAAGGATCTGTGATGTGTTCTGTACACCCAGAGCCTACACAGCATCTGGCACATAGGTGCTTAGGAGAATGAATGGCAAGCAGATACATTTCATCCCCGTGGGGCCTTCCCATTTTCATGGGGCTCTGGACAAAATACAGCTTAAATAATGGGCCCTGAATGAATCAGGAAAGCATCCCCAACAAACTGAAAACAATTTCACAGAGTGCAGTCTAGAAACTTTTGTTCTTTTATTGCCTACAAAGTTTATTTGAAAGTCTAGTATAGAAGGGAGATCTTCCCCATTTGTCTCATGTTAGTTGACACCCCATAACTCTGCTGTTATGGAAATTAGAATATTCAGCCTGTCAATGATACAAATATCTTTGGTGATCCTTAACATTTGCAGGCCCTGATGGAAAAGACCCTAATGCTGGGAAAGACTGAAGGCAGGAGGAGAAGGGGATGATGAAGGATGAGATGATTGGATGGCATCACTGACTCGATGGACATGAGTTTGAGCAAGCTCCAGAAGTTGGTGATGGACAGGGAAGCCTGGCATGCTGCAGTCCATGGGGTTGCAAAGAGTCGGGCATGACTGAGCAACTGGACAACAACAACAACATCATTTTGAGAGCTTGCAAGGAACCCTTTATAAATCTGAGGAAGGAACTGCTTTGGTGGCCCAGTGATTAAGAATCCACCCACCAATGCAGGGGACGTGGGTTCGATCGCTGTTCTGAGAGGGTTCCACATGTCAGAGAGCAACCACACCTGTGTGCCACCACAACTACTGAGCCTGTGAACCTAGAGTCCAGGAACCATGACGACAGAAGCCACTGAAATGAGAAGCCTATTGACTGCAACTAGGGAGTAGCCCCTGCTGGCTATAGCTAAAGCCTGCACATAAATGGGAGATCCAGCACAGCCAAAACTAACTAAATAAAATAAAACAAATCTGAGGAAGTTATCCGGAGAGGGTAATATAATTAAAATATTATAATATAATTGTAATAATTGTAATATATTATAATATAATATAAAATTTTGCATTACAGGCCAGTGTCTCTCAGAATATCATTCATGTGTTTTCTCTGTTAGGACTATCTTTGAGGTCATATTCCCTTCTAATAATAGGTTTTTAAACATAAGAGCACAATTTGAGAGTAAACTGCTAAAGCCATAAAGCGAATTAGGTGTAACGTGTAATGTTAGTCATTGAGAAGTGACCTACTCTTTGTGACTCCATGGACTGGCCCGCCAGGCTCCTCTGTCCACAGAATTCTCCAGGCAAGAATACTGGAGTGGGTTGCCATGCCCTTTTCCAGGAGATCTTCCCAACCCAGGGATCAAACCCAGGTCTCCCACATTGCAGGCAGATGCTTTATCGTTTGAGCTACCCAGGGAGCCCTTTAGTGAATTAGGTAATAACGCGTTATTATCTGGGAAATCTCTCTTGTTCTATTAAAATGTCTTTATCATCAAATGTTTAGATGCTCTTGATTCTATGATAGCATTAAAAAAAAATTTTGTTTTAATCCTTGTCTCTGGGTAGTTATATCATCAGAATTTGGGGGTTGAGATTTGTATTTAAGTTTTAGGCTCCGACAATTACTCATTGAATGGAATTCCAATTATATTTTATCGTAAAATAAACATAGTTTTGTGAAGTGAAAAGCATTATACAAAAAAAAAAAAAAAAAAACATATTCCAGCTCTACCAGGTTCTGAGATTACCAAGGGCAAGTCCTAAGACAGAGAACAAGTTACAGAAAGCATAAAGGAAATGGGCCTTGAATGACTAAATGAATGGATAAACCCAGTCTTTGAAGGATAAGCTGCAAGAGTATTTTCTAATAACCAAATTACAGGAGCTCTTCAGGAAACGACTGCTTGGATGGACACATGGAATCACTAGCAAGAACTCTTCTTGCTATGTTATCTGTAAATAAGTTTTACTAAAATTCAAACTGTTGGATTAGAGATGGTTCAAAGGCACTCTCAGGCCCTCCCACCTGCCTCAGTTGCCTAACACTTAACACTCTTGAGGAGAAAATTTGGTGCAGCTGTTTTTGCTTGGTGGGAAAACAGTGGCTCAGAGACCTCAGGTGGCACTAGCGGTAAAGAATTTGCCTGCTAACGCAGGACATGCAAGAGATGCAGGTTCAATCCCCGGATCAGGAAGATCAACTGGAGAAAGAATAGCACTTCATTCCCGTATTCTTGCCTGGAAAATTCCATGGACAGAGGAGCCTGGCCGGCTACAGTCCATGAGATCACAAAGAGTGGGACAGGACTGAGCGACTGAGCGCAGAACAGAACCAGAAGAAGAATCCTTGGCTATTTAGTTACCTCTGAGAATTTATCTCTTTCTTCATCTGCAAAATGATACGCAGGAGAGACTGAGCAGGTAGGAGCAGGTGGAGGGGTGTAGGGGACAGGACACCGAGTGGTTGGTGGGACTGAATACAGAAGATCTGGAACACCACGCCTTATTCTGCCTGGCAGCAGGGAGCTGGGAGAGGCCACTGTGCTGGAGAAAACACAGAACTCAGTGGCTAAGAATCTCAGGGCTGGGGATGTAGCCTCGTGGTGGATCCTGCTACCCGGAAACATGGTAGACAACACTATTTGATTCAGGCTCATTTTCCTATTGAACCTCTGCAGAACCTCACTTCCTCCTCTATAGACCGTTCTACACTGCCATTGCCTTTGGCACAGGAAATAAAATCTATCTTCCACCTTGGTTCTCTAGAGTAAATGAGCGGATCATCTATCATGATGGCAAAAACATCTTGTTATAGGTTGCAAGTCATTTTCACTTCCTTTCTTTCCTCTGGGACTCCACCACTGAGGTGATAGGCCGGAGCTTATTATTTCCATCATGTACATAAGGAAACAGATTCAGAGAGGCAGAGATCTGGCATGGAGAAGGCAATGGCTCCCCACTCCAGTACTCCTGCCTGGAAAACCCCATGGACAGAGGAGCCTGGTAGGCTGCAGTCCATGGGGTCACTACAACACGACTGAGCGACTTCACTTTGACTTTTCACTTTCATGCATTGGAGAAGGAAATGGCAACCCACTCCATTGTTCATGCCTGGAGAATCCCAGGGATGGGGGAGCCTGGTGGGCTGCCGTCTATGCAGTCGCAAAGAGTTGGACACGACTGAAGTGACTTAGGAGCAGCAGCAGCAGAGACTTGGCAAATGTAGCACAGCTAGGGTTGAATCTCAGGTCTGTCAGATTCTAAATCCCATGATTTTTTTAAACTTACTCTCTTAAAAAAAAATTGGAGTCTAGTTGCTTTATAATATTGTGTTAGTGTCTGCTGAATAATGAAATGCATCACTTATACGTATGCATATATCTCTTCCCTCTTGGACCTTCCTCTCAGCCCATGCCCTATCCCATCCATCTATGTCATTACAGAGCACCGAGCTGAGCTCCTTGTGCTATATAGCAGGTTTCCACTATCTGTTTTACACGTGGCAGTGCACATGTGTCAAATACTGTGTATTAACGCATGTGAGAGCCAAAGAATTGATGCTTTTGCATTGTGGAGCTGGCGAAGACTCTTGAGAGTCCCTTGAACTGCAGGGAGGTCAAACCAGTCAATCCTAAAGGAAACCAACAATGAATATTCATTGCTGATATGACTGATGCTGAAGCTGAAGCTTCAATACTTGGGCCACTGACAGGAAGAGCCGACTCATTGGAAAAGACCCTGATGCTGGGAAAGATTGAGGGCAGGAGGAGAAGGGGCCGGCAGAGGATGAGATGGTTAGATAGCATCACCAACTCAACGGACATGAATTCTGAGCAAACTCTGGGAGATATTGGAGGATAGAGGAGCCTGGCATGCTATACAGTCATGGGGTCGCAAAGAGATGAGTTAGTGATTGAACAAGTGGAATCTAGAAAAATGGTACTATTAGGATTGCATTAATTAACTTCTTACTTTAATATGCCATGATGAAATTACATCTGCCTTCCGCTTGTGCCCCAATGACATGCATCAGTGTCATCCTGCCTTGGCTTGTGGTTAACTGTGTCTCTACAATTAGCTTCTGAGTTCCTGCAGAGCAGGCAGGAATATCCTTTAGCCACTTCTCTATGCCTCCACCACAAGGCTTCCCGAAAAGGAGATACACAGCCAGCGTTTATTATTTATAGGTCACTCACCAAACACTAATGCTTGCTCTGTGGCAGGCCCTGTGCTAGCCACCAGGGTTTATGTTAATGGAAGTGAGCTGACTATCCTCTATAACAGTGGTCCCTAACTTTTTTGGCACCAGTGACAGTTTTTGTGGAAGACAATTTTGCCATGGACTGGGGGCAGGTGGGGTGGGATTATTTCAGGATGATTTAAGTGCATTACATTTATTGTGCACTTTGTTTCCGTTATTAATACTTTCTATTATTATTACATCAGCTGCACCGCAGATCATCAGGCATTAAATCCTAGAGACTAGGGACTGCTGCTCTACAGGACTGATGAATGAAACCTGCAAAACTGTGCCCCATAGGGTTAACAGAAATCTTTGACTTCCACAGAACAGCAGATAAGGGAACAGATTGTTAAAAAAAAAATCCTGCTTGTAACCTGCCTTTACTGATTAAGCTTGCTTTACTGTTTTTTTTTTTTTCTTTAATTGCATTCCCTCCAAAGTTTCACATAGAGAGGTAATAATATCACAACACTTCTTAACCACTCTTATAGATAACTCCTCTGACTAGAATCACTATAGGAAAAACGGGCCCTCAAGCTGTTTTCCAGAAACCTGGCGTCAACTTCTGTCTAGTCAGGCTGACTAAAGCAGGTAGGGACCGCTGACCCTAAAACGGGGCCCGCACAGTTGTCTGATGAGTGACTTTTTGATGTCAGAGGGCCAAAGCATCCATCCTCAGATCTTGCTAAAGCACCTCCATCTTTGAACATGCATCCCATGAAGAAGCATGTAACCGGGACACATCTGCACCGAATGCTGATAACTCACCTTTTCTCTACCTCCCATCACCTTGTCCCAGGCTGCAGACAACCTCAATTCTTTATGTATAAATATCTCACGCCCTTTGCCTTCAAGGCAGTGGATCTGAGACTCCTTCTCCTGTCTATTTTGTCAATCAGCTTGGCTGTTTTGTCAATCAGCTCCTTGGTTGGCTGTCTTGAGTCAGCTCTTTCCCTGCCACAAACCTCAGCATCTCAGCGTTCGGCTTGCCGTGCGTCAGGCAAATGAGCCTGGTTCGGTTAACACCAGCCACAAACCAGGAAGGACCATGCCCAGCCCCGTGTTTTTCAAATCACACTCCAGCAGCTTGTACAGTGGAGGGGCTTGGAAGGAGAGTGATGAGAGGCTGCCAAGATAATCCAGGGGACAGGCAGGGCCATGCGCTGCTGAGTGAGTCAGGGTACCCCATCTTTAATGTCCGTCCTGATCGCCACCCTTCTTGTGACACTGGGAAAATTATCTACGTTTTCTGAACTTCAGTTTTGAACAGTTCTAAAGAGAGACTGGATGGAATTTCTTTATATTTTGCATACAAAGTCTTTTGAAGTTGAGGGTTTGTGGTTCCTGGCCTTGCAGGGGACGGGTTGGGGGGCCTCTCTGGCTACCCTGCTCCACCCCATGCTCTCATCACAGCTGACTACAGCAGTGAGGTGACTCTCCTGAAGCCTAAAAGGGGTCAGGTCAGTAACAGTAAAGGTGCCAGGCTCACCTCACAGATAGAGGGCAGAGGCCACCGGCAGCTTTGCTCACTTAGCTGGATTCCAGAATGTCTCACTGTTAAGCCTGAGCCAGAAGGAACTACTGAAAAATGCCTATTCACCAAGATAAAGACTGTGCCTTGGTGAACATTTGTACTTTTAAGCAGCATTAAAGGAAGTGAAAAGCAAAGGAGAAAAGGAAATATATAAGCATCTGAATGCAGAGTTCCAAAGAATAGCAAGGAGAGATAAGAAAGCCTTCCTCACCAGTCAATGCAAAGAAATAGAGAAAAAGAACAGAATGGGAAAGACTAGAGATATCTTCAAGAAAATTAGAAATACCAAGGGAACATTTCATGCAAAGATGGGCTCAATAAAGGACAGAAATTGTATAGACCTAACAGAAGCAGACGATATTAAGACGAGGTGGCAAGAAGACACAGAAGAACTGTACAAAAAAGATCTTCACGACCCAGATAATCACAATGGTGTGATCACTTACCTAGAGCCAGACATCCTGGAATGGGAAGTCAAGTGGGGCTTAGAAAGCATCACTAGGAACAAAGCTAGTGGAAGTGATGGCATTCCAGTTAAGCTATTTCAAATCCTGAAAGATGATGCTGGGAAAGTGCTGCACTCAATATGCCAGCAAATTTGGAAAACTCAGCAGTGGCCACAGGACTGGAAAAGGTCAGTTTTTATTCCAATCCCAAAGAAAGGCAATGCCAAAGAATGCTCAAACTACCGNCTTCAAGAAAATCAGAGATACCAAGGGAACATTTCATGCAAAGATGGGCTCAATAAAGGACAGAAATGGTATGGACCTAACAGAAGCAGAAGATATTAAGAAGAGGTGGCAAGAATATACAGAAGAACTATATCAAAATGATCTTCATGACCCAGATAATCATGATGGTGTGATCACTCACCTAAAGCCAGACATCCTGGAATGTGAAGTCAAGTGGGCCTTAGGAAGCATCACTACGAACAAAGCTAGTGGAGGTGATGGAATTCCAGTTGAGTTATTTCAAATCCTGAAAGATGATGCTGTGAAAGTGCTGCACTCAATATGCCAGCAAATTTGGAAAACTCAGCAGTGGCTACAGAACTGGAAAAGATCAATTTTCATTCCAATCACACAGAAAGGCAATGCCAAAGAATGCTCAAACTACCGCATAATTGCACTCATCTCACATGCTAGTAAAGTAATGCTCAAAATTCCCCAAGCCAGGCCTCAGCAATACGTGAACCATGAACTTCCAGATGTTCAAGCTGGTTTTAGAAAAGGCAGAGGAACATCCGCTGGATCATCAAAAGAGCAAGACAGTTCCAGAAAAACATCTATTTCTGCTTTATTGACTATGCCAAAGCTATATGCCAGGTACATTGCAAATATGAGCACATATAATTCTGATTGCAAAATTTTTAACAGAAGAGAGAACTAAGACCCAAGAGGTCAAGTAGGCTTTTGTCTGTTTGCTTGTTAACATCAGATTGTTTGGTAAGTGGTAATGCTGGGCCCATGCTCTCTGCCTTATATCAAAATGTCTAATATATGGCATGCTGCTCCTTCCATGAAATATTCTTTCTCCTACCCTTCTCCTGGTTAAAACATACTCCTCCTTCAATATGCAAGTCAAAAGCTTTCTCAGGACAGCCTTCTGAGATTCCCAAGCTAGTTATTGTGCTGTGCTCAGTCGTGTCTGACTGTTTGCGACCGTGTGGACTATAGCCTGGCAGGCTCCTCTGTCCATGGCATTTCCCATACAAGAACACTGGAGCGGGTTGCCATTTCCTTCTCCAGGGGATCTTCGACCCAGGGATCGAACCCATGTCTTCTGCATCTGCTGCAATGACAAGCAGACTCTTTACTACTGCACTACCTGGGAAGCCCCTCCCCAGCTGGATGAGGCTGCTGTTGAACTCTCCCGTGGTGTTCTTAGATGGCCCTTGTCACAGCCTGAAATCATGCCTCTGTGGGATTGACGCTTCACTCCATCCACCCCCCTACACTTCCAGGTGGGCAGGTTTTGCTCATCATCTTTTGCCAGCTTTGGTGCAGGGCCTGGTTGTGAGTAGATGCTCAAAATCTATTTTTGTGAATGAATCGTTTATAGATGTTTTATAGTCCAAGTCCAGACAAAGTGATTGCTAAGATGACAATGAGAAGCAGATGGTTAAACAGCCTGAGAAAGTTTCTAGGAGGAATGAGCATCTTGTGGATTTCAGTATTACCCATGGCCCGGGGGAAGTGGATCTGAAACTGGCCACTGGATTAGGCAACTAGGAGATGAGTGATGGCCTTAGGAGAAATAGTTTCATGGGAGTGATGAGGACAGAAATCATCCTGGCATGTTTTGAAGGTAGACAATATGTGAGGCATTGAGTGAAGACTATTCTTTCGGCAGTTGGCAGGGAAGGGAAGAAGAGAAATGGGGCAATAGGTTGAAGGGAAGTGAAGTGTAGCATGTGCGCGCACACGCGCGCGCGCGTGTGTGTGTGTGTGTGTGTGTGTGTATGTGTGTGTTAGGATCAGGGAGATTTGAAATTGCTTTACACCAGGGAAAAAGATATCCAAGAGATGTTGACATGAAAGCAATGGAAGGGTTAGATAACTGAGAGAGTAATGTCATGATGGAAATAGGTGAGAATGGGGTCAAGAATGCAGGAGAAAGATTGTCCTTTTCTTCACTTATAGTCGCAAGTAAATTTCTGAAAAAAAAAAAAAAAAATCCGGGGAAAAACCCATAAAAGTTCCTACGTTTATACAAGGCACAGTGGCGGAGGGGGTCAAAATCAAGTTTACCCTATAGGTCAGCAGGTGGATGAAGACCAGGGATGCAGTGCAAATATCTAGCAAAGAAAGTGAGTAGGATTTTATGACATTTGCAAATGGTGTTTCCAGGTGAAGAAGGAGTCCAGACAAGGGGCAGGAATACTGCCTTCTGGACAATTCTGCTGTCTTTCAAGCCAAGCCCTTGGGGACCCACGGCAAATGAACTGAAGTAAAACTAAGCCAAATTTTTAATCAGGCAGAAATTTAGAGTTGGTAAAATTGCCTTTCAGCTCCTATGGAGAAGGAGGCAATATGGCAGGTTTCTAGACTTTAATTTTACATTTTACAATCTAACATTAGTGATAAAACATCTTCCCCCAAACTGGAGGACCTAAAATTAAGAATTGTTTCTTTTTATGGCAGGTGGTGGTAAGAATGGACTTTTCTAGATGCTGTCTCCCTAGATACTTTAATGCTCCCAACTATTCAGTAAAAATCTTCACAGCAGTCATTGTGGGAACCCATCTTGGTTAAGACACTGAGAGCGCAAAAACTCTACCATTAAGCTGGATGACTCATTAACAGTCACAGAATCAAAGAATCAAGAGTTTTAAAAGACGTAGTGAACATCCACTCCCTGCAGAAATTCCTTTTATAACATCCCTGACAGATGGTCATACATCTGCATCCTGTCTGTGATAAGAGCTCAGTAGCTTTTTAGGAATCTCATTCCTGGGATAAACAATTATAGCTTCTTTTTCAGGAAGTTTTCTTATATATTAAGTGAAAATGTGTTCCATAACTTCTACCCACTTGTTCAGAGTCTAGCTTCTGTTGAACTATGGTATTATTTTATTCTATCCCAGCACTCATATATCTTCTTCAAATACATGAAGAAAAACAAAAATGTTCCACTTAAAAACTAACCCTGGGGGGACTTCCAGAAATACTCCTATTGTACCATTTTTCACTTCCTACGCTTTCATTTCCTTTTATATCTACCAACTCAAGAACGTCCAGCCTGAGTATAAACCTTCTTTCCCTTTTGTTTATTCTCTCAACAAATCTCTACTGAAGAGGGCATTGTACTCAACCCCAAGTTAGGGGCAAAGATGAAAAAGATGGGGTTTGCTACTCCAAACGACACAATGTGCTGAAAGAAATTGTAATGAATGGAGGAAAATGATGAGTGTGATAAAAAGCTGGTTAGTATTAGGAAGTGAGTTCAGCTGTGCAAGAGAGGTTATTTTGGTATGGAAGACAAGGAGTGAGAAGGAATTATAAAAGAGTTCAAGGGAGAGTCATCCCTTGAGTTATATCTTGAAATAAAGAATAAGTCTGGGCTTCCCTGGTGGCTCAGTGGTAACGAATCTGCATGCCAATGCAGGAAGCATGGGTTCAATATCTGGGTCAGGAGGATCCCACATGCCTCAGAGCAACTAAGCCGATGTGCCACAACTACCATGCCTGTGCTCTGGAGGCTAGGAACCACAGCTACTGAAGTCCACATGCCCTAGGGCCCATGCTCCGCAATAAGAGAAGCCACCGCAACGAGAAGCCTTCACACTGTACCTAGAGTAGCCTTGGCTCATCACAACTAGACAAAGCCTGTGTGCAGCAATGAAGACCTAGCACAGCCAAAAATAAATAAATAATAAGAGTAAGCTTGACCCAGGCAAAGCAGAAGAAAGAGCTTTTCTGAAAGGTCATATTTCAGAAATAGTATCAATACTTTTGTTTGAAATGCCACATGTGCCATTTGGGGATCGCTTAGCATTGAGAAGAGGAACAGATATTGCAGGACGTCAGCTGGAAAGGCAGGCTGTGCCTTGTGTGCCAAGCTAAGAAGAATGAGCCTAATTTGAAAATCAGAGGACTCATTCATTAATTTGAGCAGAAAAATGATAGAATACAAAGCACTCAAAAAGTGAGCTGATAGCAGTGTGTTAGATGGGCTAAGGAGGTGGAGATGGGGGATTAAATGGGGAGTTAAGTAGCTATAGAAGATAACTCAGCCAGGGATCGCTAGAGAAAAACAGACACAACTAGGGACCAATCTGGGGGGGAGCACCAGAAGAAACTGAGGGATGATGTAAAGCATATGAGATAAGAGGAGTGTAATCTGCAGAGTCTGTAAAAGGATCTCCTGTTGGGGAAAAAAGAGAAAAGAAAGGATCAAAAAATGTCTCCGGAGATTTGAACCTGGGTTTAAAGTCTATCAACAAATACAAGGAATGCAGGAAGGGGAGGTGACGGTGGAAAGAAGGAGAGACACCAGGTTTACATTTACACAATCTGAGATTCTGGAGGAGCATTCAGACAGTGATGTGGTGGTAAATGGTTAGCAACTGGCTCTTGGGGGGAGGGGTGCAGAGGAGATGACAGCATCCCTGATTTGTAGCCTATGCCAATTTCTCTGGTGTAAATTCTCCCCCTGCAGCTGCTTTCAGGCTACCAACATGACATCACTGATGATTAAACATGAAGTTGGGAAAAGATTCTAACATGTGGCTCTAGAGAGCCAGCTCCAGCACACCACTGCACCCGGTAAAAATGTTTAACAGATGTTTGAGAGGGAAGTCAGGAGTTGAGCCAAGAGTGTTCCTTATTGCCCAGTAAACAAAATGTGATTCTTTATAAGACAAAGTTAACACCATGGCTACAGACAGGCTTGAGCATCCCTACTGCTGTGTTCTAATGTCAGCCAAAAGCCACAAATAACTTCTCTCATTCTCTGTTACCAGCATTCATGTAAACACCATAAAAATGAGTGCTGACAGCAGCCAATGAGTTTATGTTAGTTTTATTCTTCGTAATGTCCTAGGAAGATTCCTCCTTTAAGATTTACTATTGTTTTGCCTACCATGAAATGCTAACTAAGTGTTTTGCTAAATCAATTTAAAGGTTGCTTTGTTTCCCTGCCACCTTCGCAAGTACCTCTGGGCTAGTCTGACTCATGTTTTACAATGACTCGTAATAATGCTGCTCAGTCAATCACAGAGTGCAACTTGGATTAAAAAAGAAAAAAAAAACTAGAAGCTCCTCTTTTTCTCTTTCCAGGTATATAAAAATCTAGCAACATGACATTACTATTGGGGCAGTCAATGATGCTATGAGGTTATTGTATGGAAGAAGAAATATAAAAGGTAAAAAAAAAAGTGTATAGCCCACATGAAGGTAATGGTTGAAAGTCACACTCTGGGGAAGAATATAGGAGGAAAGAGGACAAAAAATGCATGGCCAAAAAGGATTTTACTATGACTCAATGGTGAAAGTTATAATTTCTCACCTATAACTTTACAGTGACAGCACAGATACTATCATATGCCTTCTTCTAGATACAGCAGGCAGTTAAGTATTTTTGTACAACCACCTCTTATAATAATACTTACAGGGACATAAACTCTTCATTCCCCACATAGCAGCCAAGTGTTCTTCTAAAAGTAAAAAACGAATCATAGCACTCCTCCAACCAAAAGTTACCAAAGATGTCTCATTACATTAAAAATATAATCTACCTATCACATGCCTGTGATATCTAAGCCTGATTTTAAAACATGGTAAAACTGAATAAAATAACATTTATTTGATACAATGAATAGCATCTATTTCAACTTAAGGAGCCAGAATTATTCTCAATAATAAAATATAAGAAGTATGTCAATCAATTAAAAAAAAGGATGCCTTCCATTACTACCATTAACAGTATTCTTAAAGTTATATCATCTAAAACTACACAAACTGTCAAACAATAGATATAGATTTTAGAAAGGAAAGAGCAAAATTACACTTACTTGCAAATGATATGATTGTCTGTAACTAGGAAGCTTCAAAATAATAAGTTGTAAAAACAGTTTTACTAAATGCCAGTAATTCTTAGGAAATATGCTGTACATAAAAATTCAATTCATAACAACAAGTCAAGGTCACAGAAGATTTTAAAAAAGCAGAATCTATATGAAGCAAACAACAAAATGTGCATATTTGGGTAAGTGAAGAGTGATTTCCTTAGATAATACAGTTGACTTTATTTTTATACTTAAAAATTGTGCATTCTGTAAGTATTCATAATGTGGTAACAATCAAAATAATAAATTTAAAGAAAATAATTTTTTAAATCTCTTTGACTGCACAGTGGAAACTGGAGTGAAGAAGCAGAACTTGTGTCAATAGCGGGGGACAAACGCACTTAGAGGCAGAGGGCGAGAAAGTGGAAGCACAAAGATGCTGACAGTCTGCACCAAAGCAATGATGGTTACTATTGCAACCAAGTGGACTTTAGATATATTTAAGAGCACACAGCAACATGACACAGAAAATAATTGACTATTTGAGCATGAGAATTAAAGGAGAGAAAAAAATTGACAGCTTATACATTCCACAAATACTTGCTGAGTACCTTCTATGTGCTAGGCACTAAATTAGTCCCTGGGAACTATGCATAATTAAGTGAGAAGACATATTAGTTCTGCAACCTGCTAGGAAAGAGAATAGATTTTTTAAAAATAAAGTTTCAACCCACAGGTAACCTATAGGTATTTCTTTAAATACAAACCAAAAAAAATCGAATGTAGACCTTAACTGGGAAGTATGAAGAAATTATGCTTTCAAATTAAAGATCACCCAGAGGAAATCTGCCAAGTGTTTAATTAATGGAGAAGAATGTAGAAACTGCAGGAAAAGATAGACTTAAAACTAACTTGTGAATTTGGCTCAAATGCAGAAACCAGAACCATAATTCGGGAGACTAGAAAGTGAAATAGCAAAGTGAAAGAGAATATAAGCCTCTTGACCATGGGACCTCAATCCTGATTACACCTTAGAATCACCATGGAGCTTTAAACAACCCCAATGCTGGGGCCGCAACTAGCAGAGATTCTGACTTAATTGGTCCAGATGTGACCAGAGTGTCAGCAAACTCCCAGGTGACTCTGGCACAGCTCTGATGTGGAACCCCAGATGCTGATTCTCATCACTAGTATATCTTGATTCATGTTCTAGATTCTGATTTCAATGAAACACAGCTAAAGAGGCCCTATACTTAGCATTCATAGATCACACTAGCCCCTAATTCTCCATAGGAATCACCATAATCAATAAATTCACTTTTTTATATAGTAGAGAAACTAAGGAAAGGTTTTTAGAATCTTCTCCAAGCCTAAAAGCTTTTCCAACCTTAAAAGTGCTGAAAGCACACTGTAGTCTGATCATTTTCTTCTACCTCTGTTGTATAAATAAAATTATGGGGTCAAAATATAAGCCTGCTCCTCCTAAACTTGCACTGAAATAATTTTACTTAAATTTAGAAATGCTGGTCTGCACTGGGCTCTTACAATTGTATTAGTCTATGCAATATTCTATAAAGAAAGAATTCAGATGCCAAAGAATGCCATATAAGAACAAAACAGACTGGAGTTTCTAGAAACTCTAAGATAGAGTTCTATTTGCCCACTAATCTTTGCACATGAATCAGTTAATTGCTGAGGCAAATGTTATTTAAGATCTCGGATGAGAATCATCCCTACGTACATATCATAACTTAGAAAAATGAACAATACTGGTTATTATTAGAGACATTTCAAAGAAGGTTCTATAATCTTATCCCTCAAAGTCCTTTACTTACAACTGTCCTTCAACTAAAGGTCACTGCAAAACCAGAATTCTTGAAGGAAGGAATGAAGGAGTTAAGGGCAAATGACAAAGCTGCAAGAGGTTTCTGGTTAACAAGGCTTTATTTCGAACAAAAGTGACCTCTGTTTCTCCTGGCTTTGCCCGCAGGCCTGGCATTGTATGCAGGTAGATTCACTAAGGGGCTAAAGGATCAGCTGTGCTCTGTTTCACGTTCTTTCTACTTGGACTGGCAGCCTTGACCTCACTTGAGGCTTCATCTGATATCTGAGGTTTTTTTTTTTTTTTTCTTAAGAAATGTAGAATCTCAGTCCTGAGATTCCCAGGTGGCTCAGTGGTAAAGAATCCACCTGCCAACGCAGGAGACACAGGAGATGCAGTTTTGGTCCCTGAGTCAGGAAGATCCCCTGCAGGAGAAAATCCCACGAAGAGAAAAGCCTGGCAGGCTACAGTCCATGGGCTTGCAAAAGAGTTTGACACGACTGAGCACACAGAGAGAATCTGAATCTGAACACACACAGAGAGCATCTCAGTCCTACTCCCACCCATTGAACTGTAGTCTAGAGCCCCATCACACTCCTACCTTCAGAGCATGTAATTCATGTACTGCACTCAAAGAGCAGTACAACATAAGGCTAAGCCTGAAGGACATCCTCCAGAGTATAAGGGGGAGAAAACAGAACTTCTGTTTATATTTATTATGATCCTACTTTGTTTTAATTTATATTTTTACAATTTACAATGTACATGCTGTGCTAATATTGAAATACATAGTAATTATAAATGATACATATGCGTGTGTATACTATAATATACACATGTATGTAATATCTGTATAATATACGTGTGAAATATAAGAGTGAGTGTTTAAAGACATTCAGAAACTGGTTCTCTCCTACTGACCCACTCACTGGTGTAGTGAAATTAGCTTTGAGAAATGTCACAAGTTTATCTGTTTCTAATAGTAGTTTAAATATACAAATTTGCAATTTGCTTATTGATAAATCAGAATTCAGTTCAAAGTTATCACCATAATATGACTCTGTCGCTTACATTCTGTCATGTCCATCTATTGACCATTTATGCATCTATCCATCATTCTCCAAACACTTATATGGTATTTATTAACTACTATATTCCTAGAGCTAGGAATAAAACAAAGACTCAGACAAATACGATCCCAACTTTTAGCCATAATGACACTCTTGAACTGGGTCAACAATCAAGCAAAGTCATCATCACAGTTGGGACTAAGGCTGTGATTATAGACATAGAGCTGGGAGAAGTGAGCGGAAGGAGTAAATTTGGTCTGGAAATTGAAATGGGATTCTCTGAAAAACTGATAACTTGGGCTAATACCAAAGATAAGCAGGAGCTAAATGGAAGAGAAAGAGGAGAGGTTGTAGCTTAAGAATGGGATGGTGTATCACCCATCCTCCATGCCACAGTCAGAGGTTATCTTTATCATCTGAGGATGAACCCTGAGTTCTCACTGGGTTCGATCCCTAGTCAGGAAATTAAGATCCCACATGCCCTGGGGCAACTGAGATTTGATGCAGCCAAATAAACAGATAAATTTTTTAAAAAAGAAAAGATTGGGTCTTGATCCACTTTTACAGCTCCACTAAAGATATTTGAGTGTATTGAAAACAAATGCTTCACAATGATAGAAATCTAATGCGTGTACCTCTAAAATACTCCTACTATCAAGGCTGTTGGTCAGTTTTATTTTGTTCCTATTTTCGTGGTGATTTAGTTGTATGGAAAATACAGTTACATTCCTCAAAGACTTTGGATGTGCATCAGAGAGTTTACTAAGTGCTTCATTTATTCCCTCCCTGTCTCAATAAACATGCATTGAATACCTACTATATGTGAGGCCAGGACACTGAGCAAGGCAGGTGGAGCCGCAGCACTCAAAGAACTAAGTGCTGGGAGGGGAACAGTGAGTAATCAGGCACTCACCACGTTAAGGGTTTCCTGATGGTTCAGGCAGTAAAGAATCTGCCTGCAACACGGGAGAGGTGGGTTCAATCCCTGGGTTGGGATGATGATCCCCTGGAAAAGGGAATGACTACAGAAGAATTGATGCTTTTGAACTGTGGTGTTGGAGAAGACTCTTGAGAGTCCTTTGGACTGCAAGGAGATCCAACCAGTCCATTCTGAAGGAGAGCAGCCCTGGGATTTCTTTGGAAGGAATGATACTAAAGCTGAAACTCCAATACTTTGGCCACCTCATGCGAAGAGTTGACTCATTGGAAAAGACTCTGATGCTGGGAAGGATTGGGGGCAGGAGAAGGGGATGATGACTGACTCTATGGGCGTGAGTCTGAGTGAACTCTGGGAGTTGGTGATGGACAGGGAGGCCTGGCATGCTGCGATTCATGGGGTCGCAAAGAGTCAGACACAACTGAGCGACTGAACTGAACTGAACCAGTATTCTTGCCTGGAGAATTCCATGCACAGAGAGGCCTGGCAGGCTACAGTCCACGGGGTCACGAAGAGTCGGAAATGACTGAGCAACTAACACTTTCACTAGCGCATTAAAAGCAATGGAAACTGTGACAAGGAATGTTGCAGGATGACCCTTCTCTGAGTCCCAGTCCTGACAGAGGGAGCACTGAGGAGGACTAAACTTCGTCTGAGAAGCCAGAGATGCAGTTTCTGCGGCTGGCCCTTAGTAGAGAAAGGTTTTTCTTTTCTTTCAAAATGCTAATAATCAGGGCTTCTTTAGCTCCTCCTAGTTCTGCTAGTTCCTAGTTATGGGAAGGCTTATAGACAGACAAAAGTATATTGTCATCTTTCTCAAGTGCAGGAAGAGTCCTTACCCTGTATTTCTCTGGTCCTCCACAATACGGCGGAGCCGGGTGGGCTGCCGTCTATGGGGTCGCAGAGTCAGACACGACTGAAGCGACTTAGCAGCAGCAGCCACGATACCCTAGAACTGACACACTGCACTGCATATATCATGGATGCTCAATACATGTCACTGTTACTTGACTGACAAGTAAAAGGAAAGGAAAACACTTCTTCCGAAGTCCTGGGTGATGCTCACTGAAAAGCAAGCAAGCTTAACTCAGAGTTCAGTCAGTGATGAGGGGAGATTTGTATTTCATTCTTACACTAAAGTTTCTCCTAATAAAAACTGACTATATAATTCTTTCTTGTTCAATATTCATGACCAAAATTCTCGGGGGTCAAAGAAAAAGGTGTGTAAGAATGCAAACAAAGAATAAAATTCAAGAGTGGAAGACTAAAAACCAAGTCCCTGTTTAAATATAAACAAACTTAAGAAAAATGGAAGGAATTCAGTTTGAAATTATAAACATTAAGAACTTTTATATGATAAAAAAATAAAGAAACCAAAATACTGAATCTAAAATACCAAGTACTAGGTGTATCACTGGGCAAGTATCTCAAATTTTGTTCATAATGAAATATTTCAAACAGAAAAAAAACAGAGTAATATAGCAAGTAGCTATGCAACCAGCACTCAGAATTAACAAATGTTCACATTTTGCTATATTTATCTTAGGCTTTTAAAAGAAAGAAAACATTAGAGGTACAGTAGAGGATCCTCTAAATCCCCTCTAGCCCTAATTCCATGCCCCAAAGGCAAATGACTATTCTTTATAATAATTTCATATTTTACTACATAGAATTATATCTATGAACAATATGTGGTATTCTTTTATATTTTTTAATTTCACAATAATGGTATTACATTGTGCATATCCTTATTTTTCATGTCCATGTATATGTATTTTTGCTATCTTTCTGAGAATTTAAATAATTTAACTGTATTGTATATCAGTCTTTGGCACATGTTAGACTTCCTGGAGTCTAATAAATGGAGTTTTGACAACGTTCCATGAATTTCTTAATAAATGTATACTCTATTCCTTGAATGTAGAGTTCTATATATGTCTGTTAAATCATACTTAATTGTTCAAATTTTTGCTATTCTTAAACCAATTTTTCAGCTTGACGTATCCATTTCTGACAATGTGTTAAAATCTTTCCTTATGATTAAGAAGTTGTCAAATCCTGCCTGTAAGTTGGAAATTTTTTGACATATATGTGAAGGTGATATGATTAAGAACGGACATATGCATGACTGTAATGTCTTCTTAGCACATTGTTTCTAATATCTCATATTTACTTTCTTCATCTTTAACTTTATTCCATCTGATATGATTGCTATAACAGCTTTCATGTGTTAGTATTAGGATATATTTGCTCCATCCCTTTACTTTCAGTTTTCCATGCCATCCTGTTAGGCATTCGTTTTCCACACCACATATAACCACACACAACTACTTTTTAAGAAATCTATTCTGAAAGCCCAACTTTTAATAGGCAATTTTAATCCACATTTAATTTCCCAGTTATACAACTATTTGAATTTTTTCTTCTTTTTTCTAATTTTTATTTATACTAGTTTTTCTTCCTTATTTCCCTATTTCCTACCTTCTGTTACATTTAGGACAATAAACATCTTATTCTGTCCTATCCAGCAATCCTGTTACTGGTTGTTTACCTTATAGAAATGATTGGGAGATCAGAAAGCATATGTACATGAAGATGTTCCATGAAGCAGGATCTATAATAATGCTAGAAACATATATTCCACAATGGAGAACATGATGAAATCATTTACAAACACTACAAATATTTCTAAAGCCTATGTAGCATAATGAGAAAATGCTGAGTGATGCTGTATCAGAAGAAAAAGCATGACACAAATTTTCATGTACTCCATGTGTACTTCTATTTCTAGTAGAGATAGTTGGTGTTTGGTTGAAAGATGTTTAGCTTATCTGGTTCTCAACTTGGAACAGCACTGCCCTTCTCTGCTATGGGTGCTGCATGTACTCTGGCATACCCTTAGTTTTTAAATCTCAGCTGCTGCTGCTGCTAAGTCACTTCAGTTGTGTCTGACTCTGTGCGACCCCAGAGACAGCAGCCCACCAGGCTCCACCATCTCCGGGATTCTCCAGGCAAGAACACTGGAGTGGGTTGCCATTTCCTTCTCCAATGCATGAAAGTGAAAAGTGAAAGTGGAGTCGCTCAGTCGTGCCTGACTCTTAGGGACCCCATGGACTGTAGCCTACCAGGCTCCTCTGTCCATGGGATTTTTCCAGGCAAGAGTACTGGAGTGGGGTGCCACTGCCTTCTCCGTAGGAGTCCCTAGCCAGTGACAAATGTCCTCATCCAGAAAGCTCTCCAGAATTCACTGTATCAGTCAGGGTTCTCCAGAGAAACAGAACTAATAGGAGTATACATATATGTATTTATATATATATATATATATATATACACACACACCTTCACATATATATAAAGAAGGGGAAGATTGAGAAATTTATGGTATTTATTTTAAAGAACTAGCTCACAAATTGCAAGGCTAGCTAGTTCAAACTCTTCAGGGTAGGCCAGCAGGTTGGAAACACAGAACACAGGGAAGAAATGATACTGTAGTTCATGAAGGCAGTCTTCTGGTAGAACTTCCTCTTTTTTGAGGGAGGTCAGCCTTTCCCAATAAGGTCTTCAACTGATTAGATGAGACCTCACTTACATTACAAAGAGTAATAGGTTTTACTCAAAGTTTACTTTGAGTAAAACATTAATCTCACCTAAGATATACCTTCGTAGACACATCTAGAATGTTTATCCAAATATCTGGATAACGTTACCTGGTTTTGTCAGTTTTTAGCCAAACTGACAAAAAATTAACCATCACACTCACCTTGTTCATGTTATCCATTCATCTTTCTATCCATCCAACAAATTCTTACTGAATACCAAATATGGGCCATGTATTGCTATCTTCTACTTATTCAAGGCAATGCTCTCCTTTCATAGCAATGAATCCCAGATCAACTGGCCACCCTCCCACCCATGAGGAATCTGCTCTGGAAATGTTCCTTCCCTTCAAACAGGGAAGGTCCTATAATAAAGAAAGAGAAGATGGAAATATAAATAGTACTGTGCATAGACAGGGACATAATTTCTTTTAAATTACCTTTTGTGATACTAAGTTTTATTTTGTTTTGTTTTAATAAAATAGGGTAAATCAATTCAAGCCTTTCTTAAGAAAAAAGAAAGTGGAAAACCATAACAAAGAAATGCATTAAAGTTAGAAATTCAGTTCTCAGGGATTTTCAAAGGTTTATGCTTAAATCTTTAACACAAGGAATAAAAGTTCTGGAAAAATGCATTTTCATTCCCTTAGGATGGCCTGCATTTATTACATTAGCAGAGTGTCCTTTTAACTGGCCTTACAGCAACCTTTCTGATGCCAAATTGGCAGAATGTCTCCTATCTCAACCTTCTGTTCGGGGGTGAAAAATGATTTCTGAAGCAAGTTTGGCTTGCATTATGCAAAGACTTTTCAGAGACCCAAAGCTTCCAAGATATTAAATAACAGCTAACAAAAATGAATATTAAAAGATAATAGTAAACAGGGGTAACAGCAGTTTAGAATATCTTTCTTCAGTTTATCATAAACGTCCTGGTGTTAATGCGATATTATTATATCTTTCTCTAGAAACTAAATATTGAAGGTTAATTGTCAATAAACAGCTTACTTGTCTGTTTCCTATTACTTTTGACTTTTTGACTCTGAGGGGCATCAGATAAGATATGACCTCTTGATATATCCTCCTGAGGAGCTGAGTTCAGTGCTTCTGACTCAAGAGACCTTAGAGAAACTCTGATGAGTTTAGGACTTTTGACCCTGGTGGTCGTATAAAAATGGCTGTCACAAGTGGAAAGAGTAGAGTTTTAAATTAAGAAATGCCTAAATTTCTGGTGTGGCCTCCCAAAGATGAATGAGGCAATTTGACCTTAAGCTCTAACATTTTACTTTATCATAAGTAATAATTACCAAAAACTTAAGGGCAGACGAAATTTTGCTTGGCAAGGTATGAGTTTACATTTTTTAAAGAGTCTGACCCTATAGCATTTAATAAGTATAATTGTCTACGTACCAATAATAATACCCATTAATAGGAAAAACAATGACTTGCAAATCTCAATTTGCTTTAGGAAGTTTATTAATACATGATTGCTGGACTGGAATAATCCTTTTCTTGTCACTATTGTTGTTTACTGCTGCTTGATTTTGTTAAGAATCATGAACACAGATGAATAGTTCAAAGATGACAACAGTTGTTTGAAAAGGTAAAAAGAATCAATTAAAAAACTTGATCTCTAAAGTATCAAAATCTCTTCTAACTTCCATAATTCTGTAATTCCAAGAAGTAAGTGATTCAGAGAGCTATAAGAGATCTAATGAGCTAAAGAGATCTTATATCTGACAAATTTTCTTTCTTTGCAAATATAGGAATGAGTCAACTTGAATAAGGCAAGGGAAAAGGCTGATGGAAAAGTTAAATTCCATCTTAGCACTTGTTTATCTTCATTAGAAAGAAGAAAGCATTCAATCATCCATCTAGTCATTCATCTCACTATTCATTTTTGCCATTTGTCTATCCATCCATCTATCCAATATTTTTCTGTATACCACTACTGCCTACTAGGTAATGGGGTAACAGACATGAGTAACAAGAGAAGGTCCCTATTCTCATGGAGCTTATATTCTACCTCATTTTTATCTCGTGTTCCCATCATTGCAAAAGGATACACGTTTTTCTTTATTTTTTTTAACATAAGAACTAATGCCATCACATTAAAAAATGCGGGACATTAACAGTCATCAAGGAAATGGAAAATAAAACCACAATGAGAGATATTACTTTACCCTCACTAGGATAGTTATCTGGAGAAGGAAATGGCAACCCACTCCAGTATTTTTGCCTACAGAATACCGTGGACAGAGGAGCCTGGTGGGCTGCTGTCCATGGGGTCGAACAGAGTTGGACACGATTGAAGCAACTTAGCATGCATGCATGTGTTGGAGAAGGAAATGGCAACCCACTCCAGTGTTCTTGCCTGGAGAATCCCAGGGATGGAGGAGCCTGGTGGGCTGCCATCAATGGGGTCGCACAGAGTCGGACACAATTGAAGTGATTCAACAGCAACAGAATGGTTATTGTCTGATTGATGCCAACTCCTTATCAGATGGCAGCTTAAGACTCCCCTTTTCAGAGCATCTTCCCTATAGACCAAGATCACATCAGGTTTACATTAAAGCATCTCACAACTCCTCTCACTTTTCTTGATCACACTTTATACTTATCACAATTTGCAATAACATTTGCTTGTGCGATTACTTAATGTTTTTCCCTTTGCTAGACTGTAAGCTCAGTGAGGACAGGGATCTTGACTTTTTTAATCTGCATGTGTATCTCCCATGCCTAGCACAGCTTTGGGAACAACTAGGCAACTAGGGAAACACTTTTGAATGAATTCATGAACTGGGTTCTTAATGGTCAATAAAGAAAAACAAAGCACAAAAGAACCTCAGTGCTAATATGAACAAGACTTTATAAATGAATGATTCACATGTCAAATCTGGTTTAAAAAGCAAAAGTACAAAGGAATGAGGAGAATCCATAAATAGCAACGATTGGACACAGTCAGGATTAAAAAGTCAAGGACTGTAGCCCTTGGCTGGCTGAATGTGCAGCATCACAGTCTGAGAGGTAAATCCCTGGGGCTTTGGGTCCAGGGGGATGGAAGTGAACTCCCAGAGATCCTGGAAAAACATGTGCAGATGTTGCTGCTTGTGGTGTTTATAGGAAGAAGGGGATGAAATAAGGGCCACATGAAGACAGCTGTCTAAAAATGGAAATCCACGCCTATTATGCAGGAATCTTCTGCCCTAGATTAAAAACAGAAAGGCAATAAAAATGCCAATTGTGTCAATAAATGTTGTCAGTAAGAAAGCAGACGCAGTGACACTCATTCACAGGAACAGCTGCACTTAGAAACCATTTGAAGAATTCTAACAGAAAAAAGAAAGACAGTGATACTGCCCAGACTATATGTCAGCAGCAGGGGAGACCTGGAGAAGGGGGAACCTACAGACAAACCTGGACTATGGTTGTGGTTGAGTCATTATGCCTCTTACCAAGCAGGGTCCTGGGCCATTACGGAAAGATGACTGGTTACCATGGTAATCATAGGACACTTAAAACTGAAATTCCTGTTGCTTGGAAGCCCCTGAAATAATACATGCAAAGCCCTTAGCATACTACCTGGCAAATGATATGAAGTTAGTAAATGTGAAATTTTTAAAAATTATAATTAAGCCCATGGCTTGATATTTCATTATACAACTTACTCCAAAACCGCATGGATAATTTGTCCCTGTGTTCTGAAAACATTCTAGATCATTTCAAAAAACTATGCTGACCAAAATAAATTCCAGATGGATTAAAGATTTAAAGTAAAATAAATGAAACCATAAGAATATTCAAATAAAATTTAACTGTATTTTTATTCAATCTTGGGGCAAGTAAAACCCCATATAAGCATAAATGCAAAAGGAAAACCCACAAACCACAAAGAAAAAATATATTTGACTACCTAAAAAGTACACTTGCCCATGATCCAAACGACTATAATCAGAATAACAAAACAAACGACTAAGGGGAAAAACAGCAGGCTATTACAAAGGTTAACATCTTAAATATGAAGAGAACTCCTAAAAATCAATAAGAAAAGATAAATGCCATTAAAAATGAGAAATAATTTTTACCTAACATTTTGGAAAGTTTTTTTTTCTTTGCTTTTGAGTTTTCTAGATTTTTATTGTTTGGTTTTAATGAAAATACCCTGTGTTAGCAAATGCACTTGCTCACACATTGCTAGTTAAAACATAAAACTGTTTTTTTTTTTTTTTTTGGTGGCTGTTTAGAAATAAATACATACTATATAGCAACAGCTTTAAAATTCGTGCGCCATTTGACCTAGAAATTCCACTTCTGAAAATATATCCTAAAGAAATGATGATAAGCATAGCTATTTATTTTAGCTGCAAGGTATATTCATTGCAATGAGACTTAAAATTGTTATTAAAAACACCTTACGTGATCCACTGGTATAATGGCAAAATGAACTTTATTACATCTATATTTATATGAAATGAATTAATATTTGTAAAGCAACTTGAACATTGCCTGAAACATAATAAACTCTATATAGGTATTTAACAGATGAAAAGAAAAAGAAAAATAGGCATTTAGAATAAAGGTGAAAAAAATTACTGGTATGTAAGAATTTGAATACTATATTGTTTGGTGGAAAAAAAGACAGGTCATAATGGTATATACAATAAGATCTGGCTGTTATAAAATAAGTGTAGGTGTTTATACATATACACGCACATCTCAAAATAATAAAAAACAAGTTCTCTTGGTGGAGTTATTTTTGCTTTCTTCACTGTCTATCTTTCCTAGTTCTCCTGCAGCATTCATGGTATACATGTAATACATTTTTGAAGCATAAACAAAGCATACTTTGTTTGAATTTCAGCTTGCTAAAAAGAATTTTATAAATCTTTAAAACTTCTCTAAGAGTTAAAGGTAAAATATACACAAAAGCTTCTATAAATTATATTAAAAAACAGTCATATCCATTCTTCAGCAACCATTTAGATAATACGAGATTGCTTCTTTTAGGTTCATTTCAGAATTGACAGCAAGTCCCACAGACCATAATTTTGCCTTAAATTGTTTTTTCTTCAGACAGTTGAAAGGGGTCTTAGCCTATGAGATTCACACGGATTACCAAGGAATTATTTATCATAGTCCAATGCCAGCTGAGTTCCAAACCACAGTCTTGGATCCAGATTTACTCCACCTTATTATTCCCAAATGAGGTTTATTTTCAGCAGACCACCCAACTACCTCCAAATGACCGAAACATTCAGACTTCAGCCAATCAACAAAGTCTGTGCAACCCAACTGGATCAACAGCAAATTCCATCTGATTGATTGTGCAGACAATCCACATTCATGAAAAGGTAACTGGGGGACAATCTGAACAAAAAGGGTTGATATGGGGCCATGGGTAAGTAAAACCTTAGTACAGCTCATACAAAACTTCTGCTAATAATCTAGAATCGAAAGATTGTGCTATTGAGTCTCTGATTTCCCATTTGAAATTCTATGGAAACAGCAGGAGATCTCATAAAAGTTTAAGCAAAAAATAATAAAAAGCTGTCACTCTTCAATAATTTTTCCAAAGAGTTGCTAACAGGACCATGTCACTGAAAACTAATTTAAGCATCAATTTTTCTTATGGCAATCCCAGCCTTTACTCTCTCTGCTGTGCTCGCAAAACAGGTTCAGCCATTACCCTTATAAGAAAACCAGTGAACCAGAAAGATTTTTTCCCTTGGAAACATTTTAAGGGTAAAAGCAATCTTTATCTTTCACACTGAGTCATCGTAAGTCTCTCTTATATCTTCACCTGGAGTTTTATTATCATCTCACTAACCCTAAGATTAATGTTCGTCATTCTACTCCTGTATCTTCAGACTCCTATCTGATTATTCAGTCTGGATTCATTTCTCACTTCAAATTGTAAATGCATTAATTAAAAAGCAATTTGATCTAGATTAGGAGGAACAGCTTTAGAGTTTGAGCTCAGCACTTTTGGCTCCCATAGGAAACTCCCTTCTCAGATGCAGCTCTATCCAGGGTCTCCATAGGACACAACTAAACCTTTCCCCCCTAGGTTCACTGGAACATATTCTTCCAAATATCATAGGAACACACAGCATATAAAGTCTGAAAGCACATACAACAGGGATGAGGAAAGTGACAAACATACTACTTCTGTGATTTCCAGACCAGCAGGCCAGCTGTTGTTCTCATCACTACATCCTTTCCTGAACCCTCCAGAGGCTTTGCAATCTGGCACTAACCCCCGGTGCTACTCTAATCACAAGGAGCAGGAAGCAGACGCTAACCTGTGCGGCCACTTTCCTTCTCTCTCTGCAGCTCCACACCCCCCAGTCAATACAGACATTGAGAGAGTAGGGAAGGAAGGTGAGGAAGGAGTGGACTGCAGGAAAATCGTTGGAACAAACTGGCCTGGGATTCACAATCTGAAGTAATAAGACCTTGGTACTCACAAAGCCAGGTGTGCTCTGCCCATGAGAAGACCAAAGATGATAAAAATGCAAACTACAAAGTGGAGCCAATGGATACACAGCCAGCAAAGGCCACCGCACATGAGAGCCAGTGGAAACCTTGATTCATGGTTCAAACTCAGGTTACTGTTACTGTTAAGTCACTTCAGTCCGACTCTGTGCAACCCCAGAGATGGCAGCCCACCAGGCTCCCCCGTCCCTGGGATTCTCCAGGCAAGAACACTGGAGTGGGTTGCCATTTTCTTCTCCAGTGTGTGAAAGTGAAAAGTGAAAGTGAAGTCGCTTGGTCGTGTCCGACTCTTTGCGACCCCATGGACTGCAGCCCACCAGGCTCCTCCATCCATGGGATTTTCCAGGCAAGAGTACTGGAGTGGGGTGCCATTGCCTTCTCCATCAAACTCAGGTTGCTGCTTTAAAAATTCTCATCAGAAGAATGATTTCATTTGAAAGGCTTCTGGGGCAGTGAGGGTTTTCCTTGCATAGCATTTTCCCTCTCCCTGTACAGCAACTGTCAGCGTAGCCCTAAAAACCCAGAAGGATACAAAGCAGCTTCTTCATTTTGCAAAGATGAAAAAGAAGCTTAGAGCAAGTGGAAAGGAACCAACCCACTGGAACTGGTGAAACTCACTTGAGAAAGTCAAGTTTTCAAAGAAATCTTCTAAGTGCTGACACACTCCAGGCTCAAGTAGATTAAGGAAAATGAATTTCTAAAACTAGGTTGGCAGCCGGCATCTTGGCATGGAGGGAGTTTTAATCTTGAGACAGAAATCATAACTAGCCCATCCCTGTCTCCCACCAAAGCCTAACTAGCACCCACATATAGTGGAAACTCAGTAACTACTTTCCAAGCTGAAGTCTCTTTACTATTTAGATATTCTATCAGCCAGGAAATCTGCGAAGGAAAGACAAATTAATAGGACACCTGTTGGAGGACCTGGAGAACTGAATCAAAGAAGTCCACACTCCAATTATGATGGTTAATTTTACATGTCAACTCAACTGGGCCATGGGATCCCCAGATATTTGGTCAGATATTATGCTGGATGTCTCTGTGAGGGTATTTTTGGATGATATTAATATTTAAACTGATAGGCTAAGTAAAGCAAGTTGCCTTCCCTAATGCAGGTGGGCCCATCCAATCAGCTGAAGAGCTGAATAGAACAAAAAGGCTGACCCTCCCTTGAGAAAGGAAGAATTCTTCCTTACTGCCTTCAAACTGGGACACCGTTTTATCCTGCCTTTGGACTTGAACTGAAACATCAGCCCTTCCTGGGTCTTGTGAGCCTGCTGGCCTTCAGACTGAAACTACATCATCAGCTCTCCTGAGTCTCCAACTTACTAACTCACCTGGAAGAATCTGGGACTTCTCAGCTTTCATAATCAAGTGTATGCATGCGTGCTCAGTCATGTCCCACTCTTCACAACCCCATGGACTACAGCCTGACAGCTCCTCTGTCCATGGGATTTCCCAGGCAAGAATACTGGAGTGGGTTGTTATTTCTTTCTCCAGGGGATCTTCCCAACACAGGGATCAAACCCATGTCTCCTATGTCTCCTGCATTGGCAGGCAGATTCTTTACCACCGTTCCACTTGGAAAGCTTATATATGAATCATGAGCCAACTGCTTATAGTAACTCTCTTTATATATCCTGCTGCTGCTGCTGCTGCCGCTGCTGAGTAGCTTTAGTTGTGTCCGACTCTGTGTGACCCCATAGACGGCAGCCCACCAGGCTCCCCCATCCCTGGGATTCTCCGAGAGAGAATACTGGAGTGGGTTGCTGTTTCCTTCTCCAATGCATGAAAGTGAAAAGTCAAAGTGAACTCGCTCAGTTGTGTCCGAGTCTTAGCAGCCCCATGGACTGCAGCCTATCAGGCTCCTCCGTCCATGGGATTTTCATCCTATTGGTTCTGTTTCTTTGGAGAACCATGACTGACAAATCAACCCATTTGAAAATCACATGCCAACCTCTCCCAAGACTACCCACTGTCTTGCAAGACATACTTTAGGCTTAATCTAAGACTAAGGCCACCAGGTAATCCTCACTGGGATGAGAATTACAACTATTTAATACTCAAGGGATAGTCTAACATTTAGGAACATTTAAAAATACAAGGGGATTGTCAGGGTCTTTTTCTTGTTCCAACCCAGGAAGGGGGCATGAGGTGGAGACAGCTCTAAACTTCATGTGTCCTGTGTAGATACTTTAAAAAATTACAGATAGAAACAATGTAGTCAGAAAAGGCCTCTCTTACTCTCCTACTCAAGATCCCCGGCTCAAGGTTACAGAGAAGCCCTAGAGGGAAACTGGAGGACATGGAATACCTGTTCTCAAGTGAGGGAGGGAGTAGCCAACATACACTCTGCATGTTTCCATACATCACTTGACAAATGATACTCTTTAGCATTCTGAGGATTGGTGACCTAAAGAAGATAGTGAAAGACAATCCACGTGGAAACTGAGACCCCTGGTGTGATGTCAGCCGGCAGCTGGTGACTGCAGGAAAAATATTGGCTTCACATTCAGGGAACAGTTCAGGACAGTGCTCTCCACTGGTCCCAAACACCTCCTTGGTTATTCCAAGATTATGATGCAAAACACTTCTAATAAGCCAGCTCATGTCATAGTACTGGAAAAGCCCCAAATGTGTAACCTTCCTCTAGGTCCAATATCCCAAGGATAAGTGTATGGGAAGAGGGATAGTCTTCACTTACCTGTCAAAATCACTGTTAATAAACAGATTTACGGAATGAGCCTAAGCCTTTCGTTGTGATTTTTACATCTCTATGCAATCTTGCAGAGCCAGGCTCAAGATCTGAAAAGGATTTCTGTTTGTTTTGTTCTGATATTCCCTATCACTACATGGGTAGATGAATATATAGTGTTCTCTTAAATTACAAACATTTGTTGAGCATTTACAATATCACAGACTTGGTACTAAGAACTTTAAATATATTATCTCATGTAACAGTTACAAAAATCTTATGAGGTAGATATGAATAGAATATGTACTTAATAGATGAGTTTCAGAAACCAAGAGGTTAGAAAATAAACCCTCACTTTTAGCCCTTACACCAAAACTCAATGCACCCAAGAACCCAAAGTATACAGCCTCATATTAGATCATTGAACCTTGTGTGTCACAGAGCTTCCGCCAGAAAAGGAGCTTGATATGACATAAAATGAAAAGAAGCCTCACTGGAAAAACAATCTTAAAACATAGACAGCTGCCCTGGCTTTATTTTTGAAAGACCAGAACACAGAAGAGAGGCAAAAAACACCTGGGCCTGAGTTGGTGTCATATATCTATTCTACTTCCGAAAGAACCTAAATCTAAGTCCAAATTACATAACACTCCAAACGGCTCACTTAGTTCAGTTGCCTCTGTTCCAGTTTAGTCTCTGGAGGATGTCAGCCAGAGCCATGCTCAGAGGTTTGGTAGAAATTATAAAGTCTGAGAGAATCAGCATTCTAACGTCCAGAGGATACAGTGACAAATTAATTTGAGGATGCTGCACAGTTAATAAGGGGATTCAAATGGGCATGTCCCAATCGAGATTAAGATGCTCCGCATTGAGATGCCACATGGACCGCTTGCATATGCTGAAAACAAAGAATGCTATGAAGAAGACATTTGTTCTAACCATGACGAATCATCAAGTCAACTACTGGGAGCCTCTAATACAAGGAACATCACTGTAGGACCTGTGAAATTTAAACGTGATAGAGTCTTCAGTTTTGTGACACTTACACCCTCTAGTTGAGGTGATGGGAAAGAAGCTGAAGAAGGGACACACAGCAACAGAGGATCTAAATGCAGATTAATGACCATGACAAGAAACTAGGGAGGCTGCTCAACACTAATGACCACAACAAGAAGCTAGGGAGGCTGCTCGACAGGCAAAGCAATGGAGTGGTCAGTTCACGCAGGAGTGCAGAAAGAAAGAAAAAATGGGCGTCTTTGGTAGAGAGAAAATATATACAAAAGTCAAGATACTTTAGCCAAATATAGAAAGATGGGTAGGATATGGAGGGATGGGGAAGAAGATTCTAGGCAAAGGGCCAGAGGCACAACATAGCATGACCCACTCAGAGTCTGTCCGTCTGGCTGGACCAGATGATTTAGAAAATGAAGTATTTATTTGAAAAGGTGGAGATTGGGGCAAATTTTGGATGCCAAACTAAAGAGTTGGGATGTGGTCCTCCGAGTAAGGCACTCTAGCAAAGGGGACAAGTTAAGGGGTCCATGACTGTAGTGAAAGCTCATGAGGATGAGAGCCTCAGACTATATCTGTGAGTGACAAAGGCAGAGAGAGGAGAAAGGCAGTGCTGGCCAAGCCCTGTCCCCACGTGGGCACTGTGCCTAGACGCTGGACATTCACGACTCCCTGAAATCTAACAACCACCCTGAGTGCAGTTCGTATTCATCCCATTTCACAGACTAGGAATGCTCGGGGTATTTATCCAAGCATAGTACCAGCAAATGCACAGAAGTGAAATGTACACAGTTTCTTAGAATAAGTCAGTAGAGTTGGTAACTGGGTGTGAAAGGTAGGATATTGTCAATTATATATAAATGGCGCTAGCGGTAAAGAACCCACACCTGCCAGTGTAGGAGACATAAGAGACATGGGTTCGATCTCTGGGTTGGGAAGATTCCCTGGAGGAGGGCATGGCAATCCACTCCAGTATTATTGCCTGGAGAAGCCATCGACAGAAGGGCCTGGCGGGCTACAGTCCATAAGGTCGCAAGGAGCTAGACACAACTGAAGCAACTTAGTACCCCGTAAGCACGCATGCCTACAGGATTCAGGCAGAAAATGCTTAAGGCCTTTCCTAATAAAAATATGAACCAACAAAAGCACACAGGAAATGCAGGCTCCCAGTCAAGGGGCTTAAAATGAGCCCCTGCTTGGCGTAAGCGCTTCATATGTAGTGTTACAGCACCTGTGGTCATGTATTATATTGATGGGTATTATATTGATAAGAACCAACAATACTATCTGGAAGACAGACGTGGAAGCTGAGACACTGAAGGCCTGAATAGCAATCCAATGCTTACTTAACTCTCACATACTGGCTACCTTGGAAAAACAGGTCTTCAGTCTGATCCCTCTGCTCTCCTAATCCGTCAAACTGCAGCAATAAGAACCCTCTCAAGACTCCTTCGGCTTACGGGCAATGTCAGTGTGAATGAAACAGTATGGTCAGCTCACGTGGAAACCAGTCTATCCACTCCTTTCAGGGCAAATGGACCCTTTAGAAAGGACACGGCCACCTTTCTTATATATAATTGTAAAGCAAATATTCCCTGTGTACATTAAATCGCCTCATAGGCTGTAAGTCAAAAAGGACTAGCTTCATCCTCACTGAGGAATCCACATAACAAAAACGATTTTATCTTCCACTGGAAAAATAACTTGACTCATGAGTCAAAGATCAAACTGCTCTCATCACTGCTGAATGCAGACATTGCTGATTGGTCCTCTACGGTGAGCTTGGTTTATAAGCATAAATAAGATCCATTCTGACAGTTCCTCGGGTGCTTTTAGTTTTCTTCCAATGCCACCTACAGGGAAGAAGAGCAAAACCTAAATTGAACCTGTCTCCTTAGCCCTCTCTTCAGAAAGTCCAGATCAGGACAAGAAGGCATGCATTATTCCAGCGGCACGCTCACCGTCTGTTGCCAGCCTCCACAGATGGATGGGAATGTGTTCAGAATTCACACAACATGATGGCCCTGACAGCACAATTGTGCACAACATGCCCCAAACCGTAATTCATCTATGAGATGACAGTCACAGAGGACAAGCAGTTAGGAGCCACACGACGCTACCTAACGCATAAAGAGCCAAGAACACGGGACAAGAAGGGCTGCACATCGCTCTCCTCCCTCCTCCCCCAGAAGACCAGGGACCTCCCACCCCCACACCAGGTACGCATTCCTAGCCAACCACTCTAGGTAGGAGGCAACTCTTAATTCAAATAAATCAGAAGGTTGTTAAACAAAAGTAAGTAAATAAAGCTCCATGTATCCAGTCAGGGACATCTCTGGAAATGCTGCAGCCCTGAAAACATGTACTCAATACAAGTCAGCCCTCTCCACTCCCCACTTCTAAGCTGAGATGTGTTTCTGCACACGCCTTACGCGGATTTGCCAGGTGGGAGACCCATGACGTGATGTGTCATGTCCTTCCTCCCACCCAGGCAACGGGCCAACAGAAGGAGATGAGTTTGTCATGGGAGGCAGGGCGACCTTATCCACGAGCAGTGTCTGAGCTCACGCTGGCCGCCCCAACCACCACTACACGCCCATATTTCAACTCCAGAGGTAGACTGTTGGTTGGAATGAATCACATTTCTCTTTCTCACAGGTGGCTCTACAGATTTCTAGAAAAATAGAGAACGTGACTCTGAGCTCAGAAAACTGTGATCCACGTGTTCTCAGGGTAAAAAAAAAAAGAAAGAGAAATAGAGATTACACAAATATACCAAAAGCAAAACAAACAAACAAAACAGCAACAACAACAACAACAAAAAAAAACAAAGGAAGCTCCTTGAAAAGTCCCAGGATTGAAATGTCCCACAGTCACCATCACTCAGCCAGAGCCAGGATTCGGTTCAGTGCAACTCACTGCACATTTCCTCGGATTCCCTCCGGCACATGCTGGGATGTGGTGGGTGGTGGGGAGGGACATACACGTGACTGACAAATGGCCTCTTCCCTCAGGAGTGTCTGTCTCTTGAGGGGAGCTATCAAGGAGAGGAGCAATAGTAATATATCCAGGGCCACATGGAATTAGTGCATAAAATGGAACAACTGAAGCAAGAGAGACAGAGAGATGGGTGGGTGGGTGAAGGGGGAAGTGTATTTTTTTCACTGGAGAAAGGCTTTCAAAAAGAAATGGTCCTTAAACTGCGCTGGAACAGGGAGAAACAGGAAGGCACAGTCCCAGCAAACATCACACATAAACAAGGCACATTCACAGGAAACTATCAGCTGCAGTCAGGGGCTGCTGAACTGGCTGGAGTAAAATGAGGGTAAAACTGAGCAAATCTCACAAAAACACAATACGCTCATTTTGACGGCCATAGTCAGGACTATGAGCTCGACTGTATAAATGACAGAGTCACTAAGTATTTCTGGGCACTGGACGGATATGCCAGGTGTCACTGTTGGCCCCAGCACTGCAGTGTCAGGCTGAACCGGCTTGCCCTCGAGACTCTCTGGTACTCTGCATATATGTACTGCTTCAGTTACCACATGACTCACTCTCTTGAAGGTCCCAAGGGGCATCCCTCCGCAGCAGCCCTGTAAACCTGTGAACATGTCAGCCTGTAGTTACACCTATATTTTAATCAGACCTCCTTTTTCATTTTCCTGCTTTTCTTAGAGGGGAAGTTATTTTAACAATCAGTGTGCTTCCAAAATGCTTTCCCAAGCAAAATTCAATAGCAATCCCTTTTCCCCTTTGCCTCAAGGAGGAATGAGAGAAATACCTGAGTTTCAAGTTTATATGATGCCAGGGGAATCACTCAGAGTTCAGATTTGGGAGAAAACAATCTTACATTAGACTGAACTAGACAAAAAACCTCAGACTGAGGATCAAGAGGCAGTGATCAGAAGACAGAGGGGTGATGTGGCCTCTCCTCTGTAGAAGACCAAGTTTCAAAACATATGGTTACAGGAAATACTTAAGGTAGGGAGCAAAAATGCCAGGTCCATTTAGAGACCCATGCTGGCTTTTCAATAGCTGGACACTAACTGAATTTGGGGGCACAGTTCATCCTCTTACATCCACACTGGCTCCACCACATTTCAAAGCCCCAGTCTCAGATGTGCTACTGAGAGGTTTCTCCTCTTCCTCCCAGAAAAACCCAAGGCCCTTCCTTCAGCCCGAAAAGCCCTGTGTTTCTCCACCTCCTCTCCCTCCCTCTTCTTTTTGCCATCTTCTGCCCCAGATACAGTGACCTTTTGATATTTCCCAAGCTGTCCGTGTTCTTCGTACTCTGCCTGTAAAGCATATTTTTTCCTAACTTGAACAGACCTCATGCTCTCTCTTCCTTCAGGTTTAAGGTCAAATCATATCCTATCCAAAGGGTCTTCTTCCCTGACTGTGCTATGTGAACAGACCTCAGACTCCAGCATCATCCTCTGTCTCCTTCCCTGCTGTCTTTCTCTGTAGCACATGAAATCGCATCTTACGTAATATGTGTATTTACTTATGGTTATGGTCCTCACCGCACCTCCAGGAGTTATGAGAGTAACGACTTCATCTTGATCCCAGCTGCACTCCCTGAGCCTGATAACAAAGAACCTGATAGAGAAGTTCCTCCCACATACTGGTGGGAAGTGAAGTTACTCAGTCGTGTCCAACTCTTTGCGACCTCATGGACTGTAGCCTGCCAGGCTCCTCAGTCTATGGCATTTTCCAAGCAAGAGTACTGGAGTGGGGTGCCATTGCCTTCTCCAGGGATCTTCCCGACCAGGGGATCGAACCCAGGTCTCCTGCACTGTAGGCAGACGCTTTATCATCTGAGCCACCATACTGGTGGGAGCTGCCATTAAATACAATCACAGCAAGTACTCTAGTGCTCAGTCGTTCAGTTGTGTCTGACTCTTTGCGACCCCATGGACTGTGGCCCGCCAGGCTCCTCTGTCCATGGGATTCTCCAGGCAAGAATACTGGAGAGGGTTGCCATTTCCTCCTCCAGGGGATCTTCCCAACCCAGGGATTGAACCCACATCTCCCACATCTCTTGAGTTTCCTGCATTGGCAGGTGGATTCTTTACCATTAGCGCCTCCTGGGTGCAAGTACTCTAGAGAGGGTAAAAATGGAAACATCCACGCTCCCCTCTTCAGGTAAAAGAGCAGCTGGAATTATGTTGGGAGATCATTTCTCTTCCACTCTGTCTCTGTGATGTGGCCTTGACTGGTCTAAACCAGTGATTCTGAAAGCTGGTCCTTAGACCAGCAGCATCAGCCATAACCTGTGAACTTATTAGAAATTCTCATATCCCACCTCAGATCTGCTGAATCAGAAACCCTGGCTGTGGGGTCAGTGATCTGTGTTTTGACAGGTTCTCCAGGTGAGCCATGTCTGCAGAAGTTTGAGAACCACTCATGGAAAGGAATCAACTCATTCTGTTTTCCCAAATTGCAGTGATTGACTTAGACACAAGATGAGCACATAAGACCCAGTCTGAATGGAGGAAGTATATAAGACTTCCATGGGTTTTGGAGACAAAATACTCTCCTCTGCCTGCATAATTTGTCTGAAGCCATGACCAAGAAGAATTTGGAGAGGAAGAGTCTGTGTTTCAACATAGAAGATTTGTGTTAGGAGTTGGAGAGAGCACAAATCCTGGGGGCTTCATTTAAGTCTGGAATAGAGCCACTAGTGAAGGAAAACTTTCTCCCAGTTTCTTAGTTACATGAGTTGATCAATACTCATTTTTACAAATTAAACATGCTGCTATGTAATAGCTTACTTAGGGTATTCTTTATTGTTATGCAATGGAAAAAAACTAGTTAATGCAAGGTGAGTAAAAGTACCTGCTACAGCTAAACTTAGAAAATAGAGGATCCATTCAAATGCAGAGAGAAATTATATCACCACATTAGTACATGGGGCTCCCAGAGTTGGGACTGTCTACATCCTGAGGGGTGCTCTGGCCTGAGACTCATGTGGGGAGGGCCTCTTACCCAATGCTATGGTTGATGCTCAAATCAAGGAAAGGACAGAAGATAGAACAAAGTGGGTGATTAGATGGCCCAGGAAAGCAAGGCATCAGTCACTATTAACAGTAACCATAGACAGAGTGTGGGAATCAGACACAGAGAGGAATGAGTGTTGGGGGAGTGAAGTATGTCTCTGCTACTGCTAAGTCGCTTCAGTCATGTCCAACTCTGTGTGACCCCATAGACGGCAGCCCGCCAGGCTCCCCCGTCCCTGGGATTCTCCAGGCAAGAACACTGCAGTAGGTTGCCATTTCCTTCTCCAATGCATGAAAGTGAAAAGTGAAAGTGAAGTCGCTCAGTCGTGTCTGACTCTTAGCGACGCCATGGACTGCAGCCCACCAGGCTCCTCCATCTATGAGATTTTCCAGGCAAGAGTACTGGAGTGGGGTGCCCACTGCCTTATCCGAATATGTCTCTAAACAGGTCAAAAGTCTAAGCAGGGCTGGTGCCCAGGGCTTGCCCTTCAATGGCATCTTGTGGCCCAACATCTGTTAAGACCCCTTAAAGACCAAGAAGGAAGCCAGCATAAACAACCTCACAATGCATAAACAGGAACTATTTCACTGATTAGCTGGACAGCTACTTTGCTCTATCTCCGCATCATCAGCCACTTCAAAAATTCTGCTGGGAGACTTTCCATCCGATATAGATAATAAAGAACAATGCCAGTGACTAACGGGGGTCCAGCCCATGAATAGGTGAAAGTGTCTTTTGCAGAAGTGTGATGGTGTGCCCTTCGGCGCTCAGCTTTCTTCACAGTCCAACTCTCACATCCATACATGACCACTGGAAAAACCATAGCCTTGACTAGATGGACCTTTGTTGAAGAAAACTGAGCACCGAAGAATTGATGCTTTTGAACTGTGGTGTTGGAGAAGACTCTTGAGAGTCCCTTGGACTGCAAGAAGATCCAACCAGTCCATTCTGAAGGAGATCAGCCCTGGGATTTCTTTGGAAGGAATAATGCTAAAGCTGAAGCTCCAGTGCTTTGGCCACCTCATGTGAAGAGTTGACTCATTGGAAAAGACTGTGACGCTGGGAGGAATTAGGGGCAGGAGAAGAAGGGGACAACAGAGGATGATATGGCTGGATGGCATCACCAACTCGATGGACATGAATCTGAGTGAACTCTGGGAGTTGGTGATGGACAGGGAGGCCTGGCGTGCTGCAATTCATGGGGTCGCAAAGAGTCGGACACAACTGAGCGACTGAACTGAACTGAACTGAACTGATGGTGTGTCCTTCAGCCCTCTATGAGTACACACATTTATTAATACTAGAGTCAAATTACATTACAGATGTCCCACAGCACAGCTACCTGAACTCTTTTGTTTGAAAAAAAAAAAAAAAAATATATATATATATATATATATATATATATTTGCATAAGTGTATAAGTGTAGTTTCTTCTCCCTGAGAAGGCAATGGCAACCCTCTCCAGTATTTTTGCCTGGAAAATCCCATGGATGGAGGATCCTGGTAGGCTGCAGTCCATGCGGTTGCTAAGAGTCAGACATGACTGAGCAACTTCACTTTCACTTTCCACTTTCCACTTTCATGCATTGGAGATGTAAATGGCAACCCACTCCAGTGTTCTTGCCTGGAGAATCCCAGGGACAGGGGAGCCTGGTGGGCTGCCGTCTATGGGGTCGCACAGGGTAGGACACGACTGAAGCGACTTAGCAGCAGCAGCAGTAGTTTCTTCTCCAATCCATCTGCCTCCCTCTTCCCCTATATGGAAACCTACAGGATCTGACCCACCCATTAAATGATCTGATACACCAAAGTTGTCCTTCAAGTACACACACATCATAGCATGTTTATTGGTAGGGATGCTGGTTTACTGTCTTTCTGAAGACAGAATCCATGTCTGTTTCATTCACCACTGTAATCCTAACACAGCAGAGTTCCTAACATTTAACAAGGTTCAAAAAATATTTATTTAAGACTCGAAGGGAGAGGGAGGGAGGAAGGAGGCAGGATTTCTGAAGTGAGGGTCCACTGATACCTAGGCAGAGAATTCCCTGTTGTCTGCACAAGTATAAGTACACTTTTTGCACAAAAGACCCTTAACTTTCACCTCAAAAAGGATGGTAATCTCCCAAAAGTCAAGAAGCACTGAGTTACTAGTATCACATCAATCGAAACATCTCAAGCAATATGTGAAATAAAATCAGTTTCTTTCTTTAGAAAATGTTTCTAAACCGTCTTTATAACCAAAGAGAAGGAAAAGAAGATGAAAAAGAAGGAAATACTTTTTAGGCACACAGTATTAGAATCAAGGATCCCAGTTCCATAATGAACTCAGCCTTTCAAGAAGAATCAGGCATTCTTATCTCTAGAATTAATACTCTGGATCAGTTTAAAAAAATATAAAAAATAAACCCAAAAAACAAAAAACAAAATTTGAGTAGAAAATGGCCACTATTTTGAAATTCAAACATTTCTTTTTAAAAGTTCAAGAGGATGAAATTGCTCTATTTAAAATTCAGCCAGCACAATACTTACAAAACCTGAGCAGAAAATTTTGCTCAAAAGAAAGGAAAACTTAAAAGAAAAAAAAATCCTTCAAAAAGAAAATAATAGCAGTATATGAAGCTTTTGTAAAAACTGAGTATTAGAAAATGGAGACAATCAGGTCAGGGATGGGCTAGGAGGAGGAGCTATTACCAGATTAAGGTGGCAATGATCAGAAATACAATCTCTGGGTCAAACATATTTGTTCTCAAATTCTGGCTCCGCCTCCTTGCCTGGTGATCTTGGGTGATATTCTTACCTCCTCTAAGCTCATTTTGCTCATGCACACAAATGGAAAACTAAATGCAGGGAAAGCCCTCCGCTGCCACCTGGCACAGAGCATGCAAATGTAAGCTGTCACTACTCTTCTCGTGGCATTGCCCATTATTATTAACACTGTCATATATTATTAGGTGTCCTGGAGTTCCAGGCACGTAATGCATGTCAATCAATGCTGTAAATGTGCTGTTACCTCCTATTACCAAAGCCCATGGCCTCATTTCCATAGTAGGGCAGGCTTCTGTTTCCAGTCAACCTCTGAATCCAAATCTTTTCTTCCCTTCAAGTAAACACCAATCTCAGCTTTCCCACAGTCCTTATTTGCCATTCAGTCAATAAATCCTAACAGTGGCCACAAAACTTCGGGTCAGTATCTGCTTAATATCTTTCCTCTCTGGCTTTGATCACAAAGACAAAATGAAGACTCCAATTTCCTGGTTGCTTATTCGTATGGAAAAGCTTTCAGGGGTTTTGAAAGGTCTTCTGGCCCATATTCTTTGAGCAACTCAGATGCATCTTACCTTTGTGCTCACACATGGGCCAGTTACTTGGGATACAATGAAGAAACCAGCTCACCCTCTTGCTCTGTTTAAACTCCAAACCTTAGGTAAGACAGTAAAGATCACAAAGAAAAGCTCTTTCATGTTAAAAGAATTATTAATTCCAGTATCGTCACCACATTTCCCCCTTTCCTTGTAAAGTATTTATTTCTCTACTCTCTGTGCCCACTGACCAGGTTCTTTTCAAGCCTGAAGCTAGCAGAAAGGAAGCAGATTTTTATAGATACATCCTGTCGGCCATCCCTGGGCTCACCAGCCTGGCTCCCAGTTCCAGGCCTGTCTGTGCTTTGTGCTGGGGAAGGGAGGATTTGGACAGCTCTGTCTCTGCCAGGGAATACTGGCGCCAACCCAGTTCAGCAACAGAGCTGCACTGTGTCCAGCTTTCTCTACATGGAGGGCACTTGCTGGGCACTGGGTCATTCATCCCAAGGTGACCAAGGTGGGTCCCAGGACTGGGTACTCTGTGAAAAATTGTTTCAGTGGCCAGGAGAACTCTGGATTTTAATTCACAAATGGCCCAGCCAAACAAGTTCAGCACTTCTGCTGGGTTTGGTCTTTCAAATAAGGAAGCAGTAATACCAGGGCCTTTTTATTTACAAAACAAGATAGTAAAAGGTTTAGTCTGGTGCCTGTATTTTTTTTCCGTTTTTAAAAATTAAAATATAGTTGATGTACAATGTTATCTAAGTTATAGGTATGCAGCAGAGTAATTTGCAATTGTTAAAGATTATACTCTGTTTATAGTGATTGTAAAATATTGGCTATATTCCCTGTGTTGTATAATATATTCTTGTAGTTCATTGTATTTCTAATACCTTGTGTCTCTTAACCACCTACATTGCCCCTCCACCTTCCCTTTCCCCATGGGTAACTACTAGTTTGTCCTCTATATCTGTGAGTCTGCTCTTTTGTTATGCTCACTAGCTGCATTTTTTAGATTTCATATCTAAGTGTCATCATGCAGTGTTTCTCTTTGCTGGTTTATTTCACTCAGGGTAATATCTTGCAAGTCTAGCCATGTTGCTGAAAATGGCAAAATTTCATTCATTTTTTATGGCTGAGCAATATTCCATTTGGTGCCTGGACTTTAAACACGCCAAAAAAACAAACAAACAAAATGCCACTGAGCTCCAATGACCACTCTAGCCTAGGTGGGTATGTGCTTAGCTCCTAATCCCTTTCCAATGAACACACTCTGTGTTCTCATCTCTAATGTGTGAAGCCTGACTATATAGGACAAGGAAAGATCAGCTCCATCAGCCATAAAATGGTCTTGGAGTAGACCAAGGCTCAAAGAACTGAGTCCCTTGAGAATGCACAAACACCCGGAAGCAGTTCTAATTCTTCCACCTCGAGCTAAGGCTCTCCAGGTGTGATCCCAGAGTCCCAGCATCACTTGGGAACATGTTACAAATGCACATTCTCAGCCCTTGGCCTAGATCCACCAGATCTAAATACCTAAATGTCTAATCTAGCTGTCTAAATGATTCTGATGCCTGCCAAAGTTTGAGAACTATGACCTAGGGCATACACAGTTTACAAAGTTGGTGACTACACAGTCGGTGAATACAAAGTGAGAAGTAAATGAATGATGAATAAATGATAAATCTTCAACTCTACTGAACCAATGCCCAATATAAGCTGCTCCCAAGTAATGGCTGAAAGACAGTACAGTGTGCCCCCTTCATGTCTTATCAATGCTGGGGCATACACTGTAATGATCTGGTGGTGGCCTTGCCTCCTGACCCACAGTCCAAACCCCTCTCAGTTAATGGCACTGCCCCATTGAACACCGGTTTGCTGCCTATGCCAGGCTCTCACTGGCTTTCGTGTCTTTGAACACACAGTCTTCCATGGCTGGAATCTTTTCCTTTGTGCTCCTCCCCAAACCCCTATTCTTTTTGTGAAGCTAATCCCTACATATGCTTGTGGTTTCAGCTTAGAAAGTCACCTCCTCCAGGAAGCCATGCCCCTGGACGATATCCATAGCATCCTATCCATCCTCTGTTAAAGATGTATCCTTTCCTACCTACACTCCTGTTTACTCATCTTTCTCACCCACTGCAAAACTCGTGCCTACACTGCAAACTCTGCGAGCCAGAGGACTCATTTATCTCAATCACTGCCATACCTCCAGCACCTTGAACAGCGCCTGTTGAATTATTTAATCAATGAATCCTAATAATAAAATAACCTATGTGTGTGTGTGTTCACAATAGATAATATATACCTGTTTTAATTTATTATTGATCTCATTGATTCCTAGACATGAATTATTGACTTTTAGTCTAGAAAAGAGAACTGTAGATACAAAAAAATAATAATTCAGCATTTTCTTCCTTTACAANGTATTTATTTCTCTACTCTCTGTGCCCACTGACCAGGTTCTTTTCAAGCCTGAAGCTAGCAGAAAGGAAGCAGATTTTTATAGATACATCCTGTCGGCCATCCCTGGGCTCACCAGCCTGGCTCCCAGTTCCAGGCCTGTCTGTGCTTTGTGCTGGGGAAGGGAGGATTTGGACAGCTCTGTCTCTGCCAGGGAATACTGGCGCCAACCCAGTTCAGCAACAGAGCTGCACTGTGTCCAGCTTTCTCTACATGGAGGGCACTTGCTGGGCACTGGGTCATTCATCCCAAGGTGACCAAGGTGGGTCCCAGGACTGGGTACTCTGTGAAAAATTGTTTCAGTGGCCAGGAGAACTCTGGATTTTAATTCACAAATGGCCCAGCCAAACAAGTTCAGCACTTCTGCTGGGTTTGGTCTTTCAAATAAGGAAGCAGTAATACCAGGGCCTTTTTATTTACAAAACAAGATAGTAAAAGGTTTAGTCTGGTGCCTGTATTTTTTTTCCGTTTTTAAAAATTAAAATATAGTTGATGTACAATGTTATCTAAGTTATAGGTATGCAGCAGAGTAATTTGCAATTGTTAAAGATTATACTCTGTTTATAGTGATTGTAAAATATTGGCTATATTCCCTGTGTTGTATAATATATTCTTGTAGTTCATTGTATTTCTAATACCTTGTGTCTCTTAACCACCTACATTGCCCCTCCACCTTCCCTTTCCCCATGGGTAACTACTAGTTTGTCCTCTATATCTGTGAGTCTGCTCTTTTGTTATGCTCACTAGCTGCATTTTTTAGATTTCATATCTAAGTGTCATCATGCAGTGTTTCTCTTTGCTGGTTTATTTCACTCAGGGTAATATCTTGCAAGTCTAGCCATGTTGCTGAAAATGGCAAAATTTCATTCATTTTTTATGGCTGAGCAATATTCCATTTGGTGCCTGGACTTTAAACACGCCAAAAAAACAAACAAACAAAATGCCACTGAGCTCCAATGACCACTCTAGCCTAGGTGGGTATGTGCTTAGCTCCTAATCCCTTTCCAATGAACACACTCTGTGTTCTCATCTCTAATGTGTGAAGCCTGACTATATAGGACAAGGAAAGATCAGCTCCATCAGCCATAAAATGGTCTTGGAGTAGACCAAGGCTCAAAGAACTGAGTCCCTTGAGAATGCACAAACACCCGGAAGCAGTTCTAATTCTTCCACCTCGAGCTAAGGCTCTCCAGGTGTGATCCCAGAGTCCCAGCATCACTTGGGAACATGTTACAAATGCACATTCTCAGCCCTTGGCCTAGATCCACCAGATCTAAATACCTAAATGTCTAATCTAGCTGTCTAAATGATTCTGATGCCTGCCAAAGTTTGAGAACTATGACCTAGGGCATACACAGTTTACAAAGTTGGTGACTACACAGTCGGTGAATACAAAGTGAGAAGTAAATGAATGATGAATAAATGATAAATCTTCAACTCTACTGAACCAATGCCCAATATAAGCTGCTCCCAAGTAATGGCTGAAAGACAGTACAGTGTGCCCCCTTCATGTCTTATCAATGCTGGGGCATACACTGTAATGATCTGGTGGTGGCCTTGCCTCCTGACCCACAGTCCAAACCCCTCTCAGTTAATGGCACTGCCCCATTGAACACCGGTTTGCTGCCTATGCCAGGCTCTCACTGGCTTTCGTGTCTTTGAACACACAGTCTTCCATGGCTGGAATCTTTTCCTTTGTGCTCCTCCCCAAACCCCTATTCTTTTTGTGAAGCTAATCCCTACATATGCTTGTGGTTTCAGCTTAGAAAGTCACCTCCTCCAGGAAGCCATGCCCCTGGACGATATCCATAGCATCCTATCCATCCTCTGTTAAAGATGTATCCTTTCCTACCTACACTCCTGTTTACTCATCTTTCTCACCCACTGCAAAACTCGTGCCTACACTGCAAACTCTGCGAGCCAGAGGACTCATTTATCTCAATCACTGCCATACCTCCAGCACCTTGAACAGCGCCTGTTGAATTATTTAATCAATGAATCCTAATAATAAAATAACCTATGTGTGTGTGTGTTCACAATAGATAATATATACCTGTTTTAATTTATTATTGATCTCATTGATTCCTAGACATGAATTATTGACTTTTAGTCTAGAAAAGAGAACTGTAGATACAAAAAAATAATAATTCAGCATTTTCTTCCTTTACAAAAGAATAATTCAGCATTTTCTTCCTTAACAAAACTGCCCCCATATCCAGTCTTTTTTTTTTTTTTTTTTTAAACACATACATACTCCTGAATATTTGGTCCCTGATTGAAACACCAGCCCCTGTGAAAGCCTGTGTATGAAAGCTAACTGCTCCTTTTGTTTGCCAGGTCAGAAGAAAATTGAGATTGACTATAATATTTCCATACAGGACAATGTGTAGGAGGATCCAGGATTGCAAGAGCCTCCCTCCTATTTCATATGTGCACACTGTCCATCAACTGTAATTTTTGCCAGCTTGATTGAGAAATAGTCAAAGAATCCTGGATGACCATCAAACCCAAGACAGCCCTGAGCTCCCAGAGCACAGATGCCAGTGAGCTACCTCTGCAAAGCCCAGAACCCTGCCAGGATGCTGGCTGATTTCACAAGATCTGATCCTGTCCCTGTGGCTTCACTGACTCACAGTCCTGGACTCACAAAATATCTAAGATCCAACCCATCTGTCTGGGGTCTGATGGAAGCCAGCCCACACAGGGCCATCTCTGAGAACACCCGTGCCCAGGTTTTCTTGGTTCTGAGGCATTCTGGCATCCAAGCGCATACCTTAACTTTGCATGGAACAACCTGCAACCTCAGAGATCAGGGCAGAATGCCACTAGACTGTGCTGTGATACAGTGACATGGTCAGGGGAGTGGATTCCTTTGTGCCTCCACCTGGGCATTTCAAGGGAAACCTTATCCAGCCTCATGAGCAATCTGTTAGTGATATTATCTCTATTTCACACAAAAAATAGACATTCAGAGCTGTTAGATCTCTTACCCCTGGCCACTGTCACTTATTCCTCAACTCGTTCCAGAAAGGATTTACATCAGCTTACAAAACTACATGCAGAATGCAATAAAATGAAAACTTACTGAATGAGGAAAACAGGAAAGGCTCAACAATAAAATTCAACAAACACATCTCATCTGAACCTTGACCGGGGGAGGATTTACCTCCAAGCTCATGCAGTTATTGGCAGCACACCCATCACTTTCTAAAGGCACCAGTACTGACAGCCTCCTTTCTAGTCTTCGACAGGCCACACTCTTCCCGCACTGGGGCCTGCCCTTCCCCCGCCCATTATAGGTCCTCTCCCCAGTGTTTCCATGCTCTGTGGGCTCCACAAAGGAGCACTCCCCATGAAGACTTTCCTGTCTACCTTATTCCAAGTTGGTGCCCTCAGCCCACCTTATCACACCACAACTAATTCTCCCATTCGTCTTCTCAGAGTTGACAGTGACCTTGTTTTCTTATTTATCACTGTCTGTCCACACTAGATTATGAGTTGTCTGAAGGAATAGCCTTTGGATCTCTTGTTAAGGCCCTACAGCAGTCCCTGGCATGCAGCACATACACACTCAAAAGCTGCTGCTACTGCTAAGTTGCTTCAGTCGTGTCCAACTCTGTGCGACCCCATAGATGGCAGCCCACCAGGCTCCACTATCCCCGGGATTCTCCAGGCAAGAACACTGGAGTGGGTTGCCAGTTCCTTCTCCAGTGCATGAAAGTGAAAAGTGAAAGTGTAGTCGCTTAGTCATGTCTGACTCTTCACGACCCCATGGACTGCAGCCCACCAGGCTCCTCCATCCATGGGATTTTCCAGGCAAGAGTACTGGAGTGGGGTGCCATTGCCTTCTCCCAAAAGCTGCAAAAGAAGTGAATTAAATGATTAATGAAATCCTCCTCTATAAGCTCATGGAAGAAGCTCATGTTCAAAAACTTGAGTGGACAACGACAGACTCTGAGAGCACCCAAGACCAGGTGTCCCATCAGGCTGGCCGCTCAGGTTTCATGGGTGGCCCTGAAGTGAATCCCCTCACCTCTCAGTGCCTCACTTAGCTCAACAGTAACATAAAGAAAACACTCCTCATGTCAGCCACCACGCATGTTGCTTTTGTGGCTGGAAAGGACTTTACATCTGTTGATAATGAAAATATAATAAAGCTAAACCACATGGCTTCCTGCTCATTGAAGAATCATCAAAGTACCCTAAGCAACCAACAGAGATGCTACAAAATAATTAATGTTTTACCTGCTACAATGACACTCATTCAAATCTGTGTTCAAAAGCCCCATCTAATTACAATCCAGAATGTAATTTTCTGAGGAGAAACACTGCAGGATTCCAGGAAGTTTATGCTGAAAATAAACCTCAAGCTAACATTAAAATCAAATTGAAATTACATTTAACCTTGAGCCAGGCAAGTTGTGTAGTGAAAAATTAACTTGGCCCAAAGAGGGTCTGGCTTTGACCTTTAGCTCCTGGAGAGTAATCTCTAGGCCCCTGGAATGCCCTGCCAGACAGAAGAATCTTTTTTTTTTTTTTTTCCTGGGCCCTTTGGGACTTTCTTGCTGGCTCAGATGGTAAAAAGAATCTGCCTTGCAATGGAGAAGATCCAGGTTTCATCTCTGAGTCGGGAAGATCCCCTGGAGAAGGGAGTGACTACCCACTCCAGTATTCTTGCCTGGAGAATTCCATAGAGAGAGGAGCCTGGTGGGCTACAGACCAGGGGGTTGTAGAGTTGAACACAACTGGGGGACTAACACTTTTGGCTATGAGACTCTAATAATGTGCTTTATCCTGAAGGGGCTTTGGGCCACCTGATAACAGTCTCAACCTCCAGAAGAGCTGGAGACTTAAGGCTTTAGTATGACCTCTGGGCTACAGAAGGTCAGCCACACAGCCAGTAGGTGATTGAGTTCCAACAAAAACTTGGGATTCTAAAAGGCTCAGGAGAACTTCCTTGTGATGCTTTTATAAATAGCATCACATACTGTGACAAGAAGAGTCAATGCTAGTTCATGACTCCATGGAATAAGATGGTGGCAGAGGTCAACGCAGAAATATCTAGAGGTCAAAATACCACACAGGAAGACGGCAAGGACAAATGCCACCCATCTATAGATAGAAAGGACAGACTGAACCCAGTAGGTCCAAGTGGCTTACAAGTGAATTGTGAGTAGGCAGAAGCAGATTCTGTGATTCAGAGGCATGCTCCTGGCAGTCACAGTAACAGACTCATGCAGTAAGAAGAGCAGATAGTTTCTGCAGCATCAAAGATGGACCAGAAGCTCTGACTAGTCTATTCTCTGAAATGTCAGAACAGTGTGCACATTCCGACTAAAAATGTGTAACAAGTGTAGGGATAAAGACCTAAGGTGAAGCTGACACTGAGGGTAGAAATCACAAGGAGATCAGAGAGATAAAAGATGACAGAGAGGCTACGAAGGGAGCTAAGAAAACTTTCCCCAAAGTAGAACTTCCAGGAGTGATGCTGGATGAAATACGAAAGAGCAGAAAAGACATTTCCCAATACCAAGTGAACCTAAAATCCAACGCTGGGATAAGACAACGGCCACAAACACAGCATAGTATATGTGCTAAATAAGGATAAACAATCAGCATCTCTAAGAAAGCAAAGAAGAACATGTACAGAGGCCCAGGATGAAACTTGAGCTGTGCCTTCAGCTTAAATCAAGTAGAAAATGAAGGTATCTCAGGCAGGGGAAAGACATGGACACAGAGGAAGGAACTGGCATTATATGTTTAGATACAGTGAAGGAGCAGCCTAGGACTGACTCTGAGAAAAAAAAGCAAAACAAAAGGAATGAACTACTGAGGAGGAAAAACATGTTGAACTTCAAGGGCTGAAGTCTACTGCCACCTGGTGTCACCTTTATTACAGATACAGAGTGGCTTCTCATCCTGAAAGTTGAGTTTGCCAAAGGAATAATGAAAAAGCACGTTTAGAACATCATACTATAAAATGAATATCTCATTTGATTTAGGACCCTAGTTCTAATGGCAATTTGAGACAACTCATTAAAAGTTGTAAACAGAAATCTTCCAAGAACGTTCTTCTTCGAAGCAAGGGAAGATTGGCTTGATTTGAATTATAGAATAGCAGTTAGCCTTACACGATTTTCTCTTACAAACTGACATACACACATAAAGTCTGTATTCCTTGCCTGGATCCCTCCTCTTGTTTTATAATAAATGATGAGTTTCCTTTATAGGAAAACACAAAGTGGGTCATCCACAAAGGCTGTGATCTTCCCCTGGAAGGAAGCCACCGGCCGTCCCCGGGCGCCATTATCTCCAACACTGCGGTGCTGTCGGGGTTCCAACGTACTCCTGCACAAACTCCCACCACCTACCTCCCAGGACCTCAGCAGGAAGGACATGTCTGTGAATCCTCTGGCCTTCCTTCAACTCCTTACAGATGTAAAAACCACTGCATGAAAAGAAAAGAACATTTCCTAGACTGGGGATCCCCAGACGTCTTCCCAAACCGAACAAGTGAGCGGAGCTTTCGCTCCAGTGAATTATACCCCACGAAGGGGAGTGAGGAGAGGAAAACAGTCCTGAGACTGCCGTGGTCTGTAAATGCCTGGGCTTCGCGACAGTGCGCATTTGCTTTCCTGGCTGCTCTGAGATGTGGGCCTGCCCTGACGGGAGAGGCCCGCTTTGCTGACAGGTTATACATCCACTTGCATCTATTTCGTCCAAGATTCAGGCCTGAGTGTGGGAAGAAGCCACTGCGAGTGTTTCGCCAGCCCAAGGCAGAGGTGGTCTCTCTCTCCCCAGAGTGGCCCACACAGGCCAAACCGTCTCCTGGCTTCCTTCTCTCCTGGGGCTGCCAGGGCTGGGCTCGTCAGCATGGTCTATGTCAGGGTGGTCAGTGGACCCCGTACTGGCTGCTGAGGACCTCCAGGGGGTTTGGAGGTTGGGGGCGGCCTACTTCTCCTGGATCTCCCAGCTGGCAGTCAAGACACAGATGGAGAAGGCAACACGAGGCTGGGGGAGGGAGGTGAAAATAAAGGATGAGGGAAGAAACACAAAGACAGCATCTTCTCCTCAGGGGCGCCTATGTTGGAATCCAGATATAACTGAAATAGTTTCACATTCATGCTTCCACAGGATACTACCTACCTCCCTTGCTACCGGAAATGTCTCGGTAACACACCATAGCAGGCTAATGCAAAACACTTGTAAGGAAAATTAACTAACTGGAGGACAACTCAGTTTTTAGGTGATTCATGATTAAGTTATTTTGCATCCAAACACATTCAATGGGTTAATGAAACCAAATCATGCTGATCACAAAGACCTCGAATATTACATTATTATACCAAATGAGGCCACGATCGGTGAAACTAATTTGTGAAGAAAAAATAAGCAAAACCATAAAAGTTTCCCAAAAGAGAGGGAAAAAAAAGCCTTGGCTACTATGTAGTCATCTCTTATTTATTTGCAAAAGTTTTTGAGTTTTTAGAAAATAGTTTACTATTAAAATTTTTGAAGTGGGTAAGACTAAAATAAAATGGGTTCTAAGTCCTAGACATCTCAAAAGTTCACTCAGAGAAATCAGAAGTGTTATTTTGATCTTATAGGAAGAACTATCTCATATTTATAATAGAATTCTCCCTGTGGAAATTGCCATATAATTAAGGAAACCCAAAAGTGGTAAAATTTCCTCAGAGAAATACCTCCTGTATCCTCTCCCTCTCTACGTAACAAATATAATGGTACTTGGAAGGTTGCATTCGTATATTATGCAACTTTATTCTTTGTCTTAGAGGAAAATCCAGATATTTCTTTGAAGGATAAGGAGAAAATGAAAGGAATTGAATTTACAACCAATTTACATATAAGACTTTTCATGATATCAAGACGTATCTCTCTAGTCCTATACTGACTCATAAAAAAGATCACAGCACTTAACACACAGAACACTGACCGTGTTTTAAGCTTCGTTTTAGAAATTCCATCAACGACATAAAATAGGCAGGAAAAAATTTACATGTGTGGAATGTCATGTGATAGCTATTTTCTTCTTCATTCTTTTTCATGTTACTTAAATATTATACAATGAACATGCATTGTGCTCCTTTTCTGGGGTATAATTGCTTTACAATGTTGTGCTAGTTTCTTCTGTACAATGAAGTGAATCAGCTATGTATACATATATTCCCTCCCTCGTGAGCCTTCCTCCCTCCCCCACCTCCAACCCACCCACCCAAGTCATCACACGCACTGAGATGAGCTTCCTGCGCTTTACAGCAGATTCCTACTAGCTATCTATTTCACGCATGGCCATGCTACAGTCCAAGGGGTCACGAAAAGTCAGACACGATTTAGCAACTGAACAACATTTGCATATATGTCAATCTTAATCTCCCAATTTGTCCCACACGCCCCTTCTCCCACCCACATCCATTCTCTATGTCTGCATCTATTTCTGCCCTGGAAATAGGTTCATCTGTACCATTTTTCTAGATAAGGCAAAAAAACAACAATTTACAATGCAATCTTAACTTACATATTTTATTCAATGTCACAAAAGAGAGGTTTTTTTTCATTTTTTAATTGCTCTGCAGATACATCAGTGAGACTCTATCTAATCTGTTCTCCACAATGAGAACAGGAAAAGATACCAAGTATCAGAAAAGTAAGTGGCTGAGTGGGGGCAAGTTTCTCCAAAAAAAAGGAAGGTACACAGGATAAAGCACACTGTGCCAAGCCCAAGACTGCCTGTCTATCACATGCCAACATGGCACTGCCCATTGATCTCAGGACTTGGAGAAGTACCACCAGGTAGCTGCTGCCATGTCTAGTCTACAGACAAAGAATCTGAAGCTCACCAAGCTACCAGGACCACACAGCTAGCAAGTGGCAGAGTTGAGGTTACACCCAGCCTGGAACCACCCAATACCTTCTTAGTCCATTGCCTCTCAACGGCTCCCTAAGGTTTGGTCCTTGCTGGAGATCACTTGAGAACAGAATTCTCTTTCCATGTCGACCCCGTTTCTTTCCTTTCTCTTGCTACATCTGTGCTTGGAAGAAAGAAAGAAATCCAAGATCTACCCAATACTGGCGACTCTCACTTGAAAATTCATGAAGGTGAACCTCTCAGTTGGAGAGTGAGGTCATCAACAAAGCAAGTGACGGTCAGGATCGCCCAGCTCTGCCTTCCTGAACTCCCCTTCCCTCTTCCAGGGAGTGGCTGGCCTGGAAGGGGGCTCTGCCCCTACACCACACACAGCAGAACATAAGCTCACTTCCCACCATACTCTATCCTCCAAACCTCACTACACAAAGATCCTGAGAGCATTCTCCAAAGCTCTCCAAACTCAGGCACCCAGCCCCTCACACAGTGACTCCCCCATCCCTTACTGTGCCACTGCAGCAACTTTCAAGAGCAGAAGGCAAGCATCTGTCTGGCCCCCTAACAGTTCCCATTCTCTCTGTTCATGTCAACGTCATTTCTCACGACTGCTGCCAAGGTGCTCATCATATTCCTGCTCACAGTCCAGGGATCATAATACAAAATAAATCACCAAAGAGCAAAGAAATAGAAATTTGCAAAAAGGGATGAATCTCTACAGGCCTGCTCTCCAATTTTTCCTTTCAACACATTCCTTTGAAATGGGATGAAGACCAAAGGTGTGGACTGCTAGGGTCCTGGGAGAAGTATAGCCTTTTCATTCTAATTCAGACAGAGAAGGGTCCAATCCAAATCCACAATTGGGCTAGGAGAGCATCCAAAAGAGGCCTTAACGCTGGCTAATCGTTCAATTAATGATAGAAGATACGATAGTAGCCAACAATTACAGAGCACTTATTACTCTGGGGCACTGGGTTAAGCAGATGTGTTTACATTCATCATCTCACAGAATCTGAATGATGGCTCTTCAAGGTAGGGTCTTTTACCATCTGCATTTCCCAGATAAGCAAACCAAGGTTTGTAGAGCTTAAATAACTGTTTAAGTTTGTAAAGCTGGGCTGGATTTTTAGCTCAGAGAGACCACAAAGTTCTTAATTACTGTGCTCTATTGCTTCCTATTCAAGATGCCCTGGTGGCTCAGAGGTAAAGAGTCCACCTGCCAATTCAGGAGACATGGATTCAATCCCTGGGTCCAGAAGATCCCCTGGAGAAGGGAATAGCAACCCACTCTGGTGTCTTTGCCTGGAGAATTAAATGGAGAGAGGAGCCTGATGGGCTACAGTCCATGGAGTCGCAAACGAGTCAGACGTGACTTAGCGACTAAACAACAACTCCTTCCCATCAGACTTTTAAGTGATGGGTATTTAGTTTCAAAGTGAAGCCTGGTTTGTCTATCCAGGTGCTTAACTCACTCCAGAATGTATTAAAGATCTTTCAATTTCAATAGATAAGGGTGAGGTCAATCTATTGGGTGGTTGAGGGAGGAGAAAGAAGAGAACGCAGAGAATTCAAATTACAACCAGAAAATGGCTTGAAGAGACTAAATACATGAGTTGGAGCCAAATGGTTTGACAGATGCAGTCATGTTCAGGAATTTGTGATGACAGGGATCGTCCTTTTTCACCACACTTTGAGCTGACTTTATAGAACTTTATCTTTTATATCCAAAGATCAAATAAAATTTTAAAAATCACATTTAGTGAGAACTAGGGGAAATAAACTGGTGGCAATTAAAGAGTAAAAATAACTTCTCTGTGGCTTCAGACCACAGGAGTTTTCTCATTTTAAGAGGCATGGGCAAATCACTTAAACAAGGCCTTTTGGGGCTGTGTTCATCTCCTGTTTCCTCCCACACCCAGTGGTGGTTAAAGTTATAGATAGTCACAGCTCTTGAACACATGGAATCGTGTAGTAAATGGAAGTACAACCAGGCCAAATTCATCCATTCACAAATGCAACCTTGTAGCATGGATGCCAAAGCCAAGTCTCCTCTGTAACCAGTTGCTTTGTACGGAAGGGGGTTAATCAGAATTAGAAAAGGTTATGGAATCCACAGTCTTACTGAGAGACGTCCTTCCCCCATCTCTTAAGCCCTGTTTCTATACTCCTCTAACTCTGGACACAAAATCTCATAGATGGCTAAAATCCAAGAAACTCTCATCTGGCCACCTCGTTTTCTATGTGCAGATCTGTTTGGGGCCAGACCATGGGAAAGACCTGATAAACCCTTCCTCAAACCTAGAATAACTGAACTCACTGAAATACACAAAGGCAGCCAGAGCAATTTGAGATTCCCACTTCTGCCCTATACCATTGTATTTCAGGCCAGAATTTGGGAAGCACTCTTCAATCTTAGAGTCAAGCTAACACGTGGAGAAACCCTAGGGTGTCCCTAGCTTTCCAGTGAACCTACAAACACAAAAACAATCACTTATAGAAGATAACTCTGAAGTACTCCCTACAATTTCTTACTTTGAGACATAATGTGGGACTGATTCAAGAGGAGATCAGTCTCAAGACAAGAGAGAAGTAGGGGTATTTAGACTGTGCTTTGGGGGCCCTGGTACACCAAGGGCTTTGACAGTTTCTGTTCCAAGGTCAAGTCTATCTCTGGTGTGTAACCCAAGCCCATTCCTGAAAGCACTGTACTTACCGGTAGAAAGTAGTGTAGTCCACAGTTGAGTGGCAGGTCTGAAATTCCCAGGATTTGAGTTTCTGGCATTCTCGATGGGCTCTAAGCTTTACCTTCACTGTCCCTTGACACAGTTCAGGTACTGGTTTTCTCTGGGGTCTGTTACAGAACTCATTGGACTCCACTCTCCAGGACTCGGCAAAGTCATCCACATCAAACTTGAAGCTTCCATCTCCACCAATTAAGTCATCACGCTTATGTCCATTGTAGTTGCCACAAAGACCACAGAGTTTGCCCTTGAGATGGGGGGCAGCCATGACTTCTACAAAACTGTCTCCATCCCAGGATATTTCCAAACCTAGAGGAAACAAGGAGCAATCACTCTTGAATCCACCAACAGTTTACAAGTGTAGATTCTTATACAGTACAGATGACTGTCCTCTAACAAGGAACACTAAGGGCCTCACTGAAATCATGATTACCTTTCAATCTCTCCACATCAAACACTGTGTGATATAACACAAATCAGTTACTGGGGCTTAGGACTTTTTAAATGTATGAGTTTTGTCCTTACAATGTTATGTTACGTAGTGTGACTTACAGACGATTCTTCATTGACGATATTACTCTAGGGTTTATATTTTTGCCCTTTTTCAGAGTAACTGTCTTGGTTCACATCATGTTTTCATTTATCCAACAACTACTATAATGTGGAAATGGAAAGATAACAAAGATGATAATTTGCAATGTAATTTTCTCTTTATCTAATATTCTCCCCATATGATGATATTTAGAGCCAAGTGAAAATTTCCAAATTATTTGCCATATTGGAAGTATTAAAGTAATAAATATAAAGCTCCTGAACACATCCTCTTCAAAGGACAACACTCATACAAATGAAAACATTTGCCTCCTCCTTATTTTACCGTCATCCATGAAATACACACAGCTGTTTAATCCATGTTTCCATGGTTGAGATGTTATGAGACCTCGGTTGGGGTCTCCATGCATATCTGGGCTGATCATGAGCTTCAACATTTGAGTAAGCATGGAGGCTACCAGGCCACAGGTCAAAATTCCTCATGTGCTGGACAGAATCACCTGGACAGCACTGTTCACTAAGGAAACGATCTTCACTCCACAAGGCTGAGAACATAATCCCCTCTTGGTTTGCTAAACTGGTCATCTAAACAGTTGGAGAATTTGTCTGAGAACGTTCACTTTCTCCCGACCTACTAGCCCTGAGTATCTAGGATTCACTGTAACAGGTGACCCCACTGAAGAGTGGAATTTCTGTCATGGGTCGGACAGCCAGGCTCTGCTGCCACACAGCACAGATCAGTTTGATCAGGATGTCAGGAAGAAATGATGCAGTGTGTGATCACACTACCCATAAGACAAAGACTCATGAAGAGTCTTTCGAGAATCAACCCCCAGCAAATGATGATTCTGGTATTAACATTTTCTGTATGTCTCAAGTGTGGGGGGGAAGCTCTTCTTACTGTTTTCTTGGTAATATCTTGGCAGTGCCTGAGCCACCCACTGAATGGATGAACCAGGTACCAGTGCTATGGATGAATACCGAGGGGACACCTACAACAGGTCACAGTGCATTTCTGCCCTGGGACGACTCCTTACTCATGTCACTGTCTCCTAAGAGTGACAGCCCACAAAAAAAGCGCTCTGTTTTAACAGAAAAAATAGAAAATATCCCCAGCTGTGTGTTTTCAATCTTACCCTCTTGGATTTCTGACAAAACCTAGTCTTTTATTTAGTCCTTTCTGAGTATACAGAGAGAGCTTCTTCTTCCTTTTTTTTTTTTTTAAGAAAACTTTATCTTTGTTCCTGAAGGATCAATATTAGCCTGATGAGTAAATGCTCAGAAGATGCTCAGAAGTTGGGAGATAAGGTGGTGATGAGAAATAAGAAAGGGGTGGGGAGGGATGGTATGGCTCTTGTTTGAAAATAAAATTGGCATAAGGCAACATCAGTGATGTAAGAGCAGTAGGAGACACCCAGAAGTAAGATGCTACAGATAATATTCCCTAAGCCAATATTCTAAAGCCAATATTCCTTTGGTCATGGTCCTAGAGGAGAGAAACCTGGCCAAATAGCATTCTGCAAGCAGGCCATACAACTGACATAAGAAAGAGTTACAGATCTGCTTTAGGGGAAATTATTGGTAGAATAAGCCAGTGGTCCAAAACTGGATTTCTCAAGAAATAAACCGAAAGACTCACATGGAAATCACATATGGTACATGAAAAGAATGGAAGTATCCTCAGCCCAAGGCAAAGGTAGAGAAGGTTTCTTGGTCAGGAGAAGCAGCTCAGTTCTCGAAAGCAATTGAACAGATTAGGTAAAAAGAAGGAAAGAAGGTCATAAGAAAGTCTCTTTTGGGCTTTGGGAGTAACTGAGTGAAGAGAAGACAATGATGGGACGAGGTGCTCAGAGCAAGAACATGCTGCTAGTCTGTCCACACACTGGACTGATATCCTGTGAGGATCTCAAACATTGGGTCAATTCTGACAATCACAACTATTGTATAAAACAATTTCTATTTCTTCATGCCCCACCATCAAACACATTATCTGGCACATAGTATATTCTCACTAAATGAATGAATTACCCTGTAAATTGACACAATGAGTCGGCAAAGCCAAAGAAATTTGTGAATTTCATGCCAGTTAAGAGACTGAAATAACATTTTGAAAAAAGACAAGCAAACTATAATTTAATTTGTAATATACTCTCTAAAGTATAGAAGAAACTTGACCTCATACTCCTGTAACTAGGCAGCTGCCCAGCCAGAGAAATGAAGGGAGAAAATCAATTCCATACAACGTTGTAACTTTTAAAGCATAATTCCAAAGATTTTCCACCTTGCAAAATTTTCCAAACTACAAATCTCTTTCCTAGACAGCAGGCAAACACTGCTTTTCCAAGTGCCACATTGGTAGAGAATTTACATCCAAAAGAGCTCCAGCAAAATTACTGGCAGTGATACAATAAATTTGAGATTTTGGGCAACCGAGTTCATGGGAATTCAACTCACAGGGAACAAGTCAGTCATTCTTTCTTTGCAACAGACTGATGTTTCCTGCATCCTTAAGAAGATGCAGGCCCACTGTGTTATAAATATACTCTTCTCAAGACTCTGGGCTTCTCTGGTTGCTCAGATGATAAAGATTCTGCAATGTAGGAGGCTGAGGTTCGATCTCTGGGTCAGGAAGATTCCCTGGAAAAGGGAACGGCTACCCACTCCAGTATTCTTGGGGTGTCCCTGGTGGCTCAGATGGTAAAGATTCTGCCTACAAGGCAGGAGGCTTGGGTTCGATCCCTGCATCAGTAATATTCCCTATCCACTCCAGTATTCTTGCCTGGTGAATTCCATGGATAGAAGAGCCTGGCAAGCTACATACAGTCCATGGGGTCGTAAAGAGTCAGACACGACGAATGACCAACACTTTTGCTTTTTTTCTCAAGACTCTTGACATCTCTTTCATGAAACACAATCCTCAAAGTAAGAGAATAATTTGTAATTCACTCCCTTTTCCCCTTTTAATCATTATGTTAAGATATTCACAGAACAATGTTAGGCTTCCTATTGTGTTTGGATGACTTACTTGACTACAGATGACTTTGTCTATTCTTGTATCATATACACATGTATTTGCATGGTTATTTTTACTCTCTACATGAGAGTAAAATCCATGCAAAGTAAATTACAGTAGTGACAGGCAAAAAAAATGAATAAGTTGTAACTGAAAAACACATTGCTTTTCCAAAAGAGATTTTAAATAGGCATCTTATGAAATGAAAATGCCATGGAAGTGTTTGAGGGTTTGGGGTTAGTCTTTTCTGCAGCTGGGATGAGTTTCCCAATTCTCTGCATGGGAAATTGGTAGAAACAACTGGCAGTCAGAAGGCCAAAGCTGAAGCACATGTCTCATCTGGGATGTGAGCAGCAGCTGCATTCCTTCCACTGGATGAAGAGTCTTCCAATTCTCCTTTTCACCAGTGAATGTTTTACCAACCTGTTTTCCACCCTTCAAGTGTGTGACCTGGCTCCAGATTACCAATTGGGTTTTTTTGGTGGGAAAGTTGTCGGTCTTTTATTTTGTGGTTGCTTTTGTTTATTTGTTTTTGGCTGTTATTGTTGCTTTTGCTGCAGTCCACTTTTAAGAGAGAGGAGGTGCAAAATCTGTAGACATACCATAGTGATGCTTAAAAATGGAGAATTTTTTCTGCTTAGAGTTTATACCAAAGGAATGCGTGTGTGTGTGTGTGTGTGTGTGTGTGTGTGTGTGTGTAGGGAAGCCTCACATGCTGCTGTTCATAGGGTTGCAATGAATTGGACACAACTTAGCGACTGAACAACAACAACATATATATATACTCCAGGTTCCTCAGATGTAGAGTTTTACCAAAAGTAAAATACAAAGCCACACTCCCACATGTTAATACTTTCAGGTGGATCTGACGTAACTCTTTCAGGTGGAGCTGATGAAGTGAACAGATGGCAGAAAGGAAATATTTTAAATGATTCGCTAAGTGCCGAGAATTGGGCGGGGGAGAGAGGGGAGTTGTGACAGGAAGGAGCAGAGCTTTCTCAAGCTACCAAATCCTGCTTGGCCTTCTGTACTACCCCAGCTGCTATTAGATCTGTAACTACTGCTTAATTCCACCCCAGCTACACAGCCACCTGTGCTCTTCTGCCAAAAGAGTCTATCATGAAGCGCTGAGTCTATAAACCACAGGGGCGAGGAGTCATTTCTCTCCATCTCCCAACTTACGCCTGCAGTCTTGATTTAAACGGCTATTTCAAAGAAATATCTTTTGATCACTTGAGCTTATGAACAAAAATTATGGAGGAAGAACAAACATTCAAAGGATATACTGTGATATTTTGGATAGACAATCAATGGGTAATAAAAATGAAAACATCCCTAAGGGGTAGTACAAACTGAGATTTGGGGACCAGAGTAGGAAGGACTATTGTCTGGAAATGGACTTGTTCCATTCAATAGATAATTTCAAAGCAATTTTAGCACCCAGAGATATAAAGTCTTCCCTAGGAAGCAGAAAGTTTGTGCCCTCCGTGTGCTACAGAAGTTGGTCACCTCGGTATTAAAGGTACCACATAAATTAGCTGCATCATGGCAAGAGAGATGGAAAAAAAGACAAACTGCAAAACTGAATTCAAGGCCTAGAAGAGTTAAATTCACTAATCCAATTGTGGCATTCATGATCTATTATTGTTTTCTTAGCAGTCTCATCCTTTTCCTCATTTTTACCATGTGAAGTCCTTACAAAGAGTACACTTATTCCATAAGGTATTGTCAGCTGTGAGAGGAGCAGTACTGAACCTCCTCGACTGTTAGTAATTTTGAATATGCAGAATTCCTTTGAGAACTGGGTTGTGGCTGACTCATAATTTCCATATCAGTAGTATCCATTATGTTCAGCCAGCATGCAAAAAGATAAACAAGGTACTTCTAATTAGTACTGTGTAATAATAGGTTGTTTTGTGTCCGTTTTACATGAAGCCACAAATTGTTGCCTCCTTCAAAGAGAAGAGCTGAGGCCTACATGTGCAGAGTGATATGTCATTTGAATGTTAACAACTGGTGTCTGAATTTTCTGGGGTGGATTAATCCCTCTGAAGTTGAAAGTACAGAACTCTTCACATCTACCACTTTCAAAGTGAACATTCTTCTCTATAAAATGCTCGAATACATTAATATTTAACATTTCTCACTGAAACCATGTCATAGGGTTTCTCTTTGGTTTCCTGCCTTTGTTTAGCTAAGCTGGCATTTCATCAGCTCAAATCAATTTACCGAATATGTTTTGACTTGAACAGAAAACAACAGGGTTCTGAAAGTACCAGAACGGTCTCTGCAGCCCCTCAAAAGTGGCTGCTCTATCAAATGTTTCCCTTTCTGATCCATATTAGATAAAGATACTGGAACCCAAGTGATGCTTTTACATTGTTAAATTCTCATCAATGCAAAAAGTAAAATATATATATATATGTATACATATATACTGATTTCCTCAAATAGCATGCTTAGAGAAATAGCATATGCTAAGAGGACATGCAGTTCCATATCCAACTGACCAAAATATGCACTAACCACAGGCAGCATGGAAGAAACCATTCATGATATCATATAAAATCTGTGAACAAACTGAATTCATTCTTTGGGGCTGATAACGAAGGGTTGAGTTCTGCTTCTAAGATGTCTCTCTTAGGCAACATCTCACAGACAAGAATGTGGGCCTCTGTGAACCCCTATGAGTCACTTATTAGCAACTATGAACAGTTTGGCGTAGGGGGAAGGTATCTGCCAGTGGAGCGGCAACTGAGTCCAGCAAGTTGCAGGCAATATGTGATGCTGAGAAAAGGTCTCAGCATCAGTGGCCAGCTCTGTGAGCCCATGGCTGGAGAGAGTGCTTTCAGAGCAAGCACCCTAAATGTCTTCCAGCAGGAGCTGACAGTTGTGCCCATCAACTCAATAAGCAGCCTTCCCCAGGTCCAGAATGGACAGGACTGCTGGTCACACAGCCCATCATCCCCCCTCCCATATGCACACCCACACGTTTGCAGTTTGCTTTTGAGGATTCCCTCCTTCTTGGACAGATGTTAACAAGGAAACAGTCTTTCTCACAGATGTGAAACTGCACATGACTAGCTGAACTGGGAAAGACACTGACATTCCAAGCTGGACATCAATGACCTAAAATAGCAACACAACATGAGACAGTGGTTATCCGGAGAGAACAACTGCTATTTTGGGAATGAGGATGAAAAGACACTGGATGTGGATCGATCGCAAGTTGCGGGTGACTGGCATCAGATTGCAAGGCTCCTCGGTATGCTGATTTTCTCCAGCTATTTTGTGGCATCTGGAGAATGAGGCAGTCCCTGCAGTTGGTGGACAACTCTGCCTCTGGTTTTCCTCCACGGAGGAGGGGAGAAGCTGCAGCTCCTGGGCACCAGCTGGTGAGACAGAGGGAAGCGCCAGAGGTACACAGAAGGCCCTTGCTTCTGGAAGCCCACCTGCTTTGGTCGTCACTTTCAAGAGGTAGCCATCCAGGTCGATGTGGAAGTGCGGCGCGTGGCAGGGCAGCGCAATGCGCGAGCCGTTCCAGCGCACCGTCAGGTGCTGCTGGAGGCTGACGGTGCCGGCGCCCAGCACCAGGTCCACCGACTTGGTCCAGGAGAAGGAGCGGGTCCTGCGCGCGTCGTTCTTCACCAGCACCTGAAAGGGCGAGGCAGGGGAGGAGCAGTCTTTCGTCAACACGTACTGACACGTCCCCTGAAAGTTAAATGTCCGTCCGTCAAAAGTGTTGTAGTGGGGGTCTCCGAACACCGTGCAGACACCGGGCTCTGCGGATGAGTGAGAGACAAAAGCAGGTCATAAACCGAGCACAGCATTCAAAGAGAAAAAAACAGGCATCTCTGCAACAAACCTGATAGGGGCACCTGCCAGGTAAAGGGAGGGCCTGAGCAGAGATGCACTAAGGAAAATCAACTTTAAAAAAGAAAAAGTTCGGTTGTTCCAAAAGTTTGTACCAAATCTCATAGGATATGAAGTACTTTTGGTGCTTTTATACTTAAAAGTTACCTATAACACTTCTGAATTTTTAAAGCATCTCTATTTTAGAGCCTTGATATGCTTCTAAGGTCTTAATGTCAAGGTGAGAGAAATGAAACTAGGATGATTTTGTAAACAAAACTGGCCAAATTTCATAATCTATACAAACGAGAACAAAAATATAAATAAAAGGCAGCAGCATATATGACAATTCATCAAAGCAACAATATTGTTTCCTTTTAACTGATTCAAAAAATCAGGGAACATGGTATTCTAAATGTTATTCATGGTCTTAAAAAAGTATTATATTCAACGCTCATATATTTCTAAGGACAGATAAGCAGACTTGCCAAACAGATACATGTTTAATGTTGTTAAGAAACAAAACACTGATGAAGCTGTCTCTGTGTATTTTCTAGAAATACAAGCCTCTTATATTTTGATCTTTGTATTCAAATCAAAACTTGGATAAAAAATAAATTGTACAACCCATCATTTATTAAGTTTAAGAAATTTCAGTGAATTCATCACTTCAAAATACCAGTAATACAAATACTTATGAGACCCAAGTAAAGTTTTATGCTTTAGGGCATTCCAAAGGTTTATATAGAAAATTAAATATCATTTCTTTTTTTAAAACAAAATTTGACATTGATTTGTTTGCCATATAAAGATATTTTATCTGTTTTAAAGAAGGCATACACAACCAGGAGATGAGAAATTCAGAGAAATTAGACTGAACTAGAATAAAAAGATCAGTTTCTAGAACAGGTCAAGAACATGACACTATCTCATATAAATAATAATTCTGAAGATGTAAGGGAAAAATGAAGCCTCCATTGGGAGGAAGGATGTGCCAGCAGATCTGGTAGGACCAACTGGATCCAAAGCAAACATCTGCTTTTAATTTCTAAAGTGTTTGGAAATTAATGTTGTTTTATGATACAACATGTCATTTCATATGTCAATTTCATGTGACTCCACATATATCAGATGTATTGGGAATTTCATAAATTAATTACTTGTCTAAGTTAGCCTTTCTTGTCAACATTTAATAAAGACTCACAGAACTGATCGTCTCTGATATGTAGGGTTCAAATACTTTAAGGATTATAGGAAAGGATTACTTAGGGGAAGAAGGTGGGAGAGAAAGCTTGAAAGCTCAGCAGCAACATTTTAATTCACCCTCCATTTCAATTTCTTTCTTATCCTTTTTTACGGTTGCTCTTCAGTATGACTCCAGTTTTACTCAGTTTCTTGCATCACACGGCACCCAGTCCCCAATTTCCAAATCCTATGCCCAACTCCAACTAGTTTTCCCACCTATCTAACCACTCCACACTGCATTTTCCAGTCCCCTTCTCCATTTTATTACTTTCAAAATTGTCCTATTACACATTTCTCTCACATTCTGATGAATGGAATCCCTCCCTGGTATGAGAATGGTGCTTTCTGGTTGATAGGAAGCAAGGAAGTTCTTTGGGATGCCCCAAGTGGCACCAGGAGAAGTATAGTTCAAAGTTAATACTACCACATGCCACAAAAGAACTAAATGTTCACCTGACCACCAGATGCACCAAATTCAAGCAAAGGGCTTTTTCAGAGTTTTGAATGCCACATATTCAACAAGAAAACCCAGAACCAATCAAGGCTTTTGAGCTCTTGAGCTCGTAACAGATGGATTTCAGCTTGTGATGGCCAAGACATAAATGAAGGAGCTGAAATTATACTCCTGAGAAATCCTCTCTCTGCTGTTGAGCAAGCACAGGGAACCCCTATATTTCTGCCTGGAGTCTGCAGGGGACATCATATGGCTTCTCCAGGTGTTCTGACTCCAGCTGCATCAAAATTATCACTAACAAACACAGTAATAGCTAACATTTACCAAGAATTCACTACACACCTTAGCACTGCTCTCCATGCCTACTGATCATGGACACACTGCAAGAAAATGGATATTTAGATTTTCTCCTAACATTAAACAAAGAGCTAAGCCTTTGGCAGGAAATCCAGAAAATAAACTATTATCTAGTCATTGAAAAAGTTTGTAACTAACGTTCGTGCTTGAAGAAATATTTATGCCATGTTAAAAGAAAAATAGGAAACTAAATTCTATCTATACAACAAATCTTGACCGTGTTAAAATAAATATCCAAACACCTACAAACCCTAAAATTATAAACTGAGGTTGTTTCTTAGTCATAGGACTATGAGTGATATTTTTTTTTCTGCCTTACGCTTTTCTGTTTCCATTTTTGTTGTCCTTTTGTTTTTAAGAGTCCAAGTGTGGATATATGTCAATAAGGTCAATTACATGACAAACTAAATCCTCAAAGAAGCAACAGAAAATACACTGCCTGCAGCATGGCCCAGGAGTCCTGGGAAAAGCTGAGCTGAATTGTAGCTGGGCAGGAAGCAGTGAGGGACATCCAGGGATACCAGGCAAGGGAAACTGTGTCTGAGCAGGGCTATCAGGAAAGATATTTTTCAAGAGGCCCTAACTTGTGGAAGAGAAGGGTTTGGAGAACAAGATGATTTTCTTTGTAATAGCAAAACAGAAGAAGCCAACAAAAATTCATGAGGAAGAAGATGCCTGAGAAGTACATGCTGCATTTGGGGGCTTTGTATCCTGAACTAAAATAATTTTGAAACCTTGGCCCTTTTTTCTGTCTTCTCGAGGTCCCTATGCCAGATCCCGCAAAAGCAGCGAACACGTGCACTGGAGGATAACCGAAAGTGAGAATCTCAGGGTTACCAAATCTGCCTCTCTGAAAAGGAAAAAAGAAAACTAGAGAAATACTTAGGGGACAAAAATGAACACTGTATCTGCATATAATTTTTGTTCAGCAGACCCAGTAAAAGGAGCCACAGTCCAAGATATCCTGATGTCTAGTCACATTCTTCTGGAAAGCCTGGAGTGATAGAGCTGAACCAACAGACCCTTCCATAGCTATCCTTGCTTGAATATATTTAAGTCAGAGGATGGGAAAATGTCAGTTTACAAGCAGCAGTACATAAGGACTTTTCATAGTCCTTTAAGTCAAATCATCAGATGTCATTTTTGTTTTGGTTTGTTTTCAGTAATGTGTATACAATGTCTAGGCACTGGAAAAAAAGATTAGAAGTGCATAAACCCAGATACTAAGAATGTTTTTTTCTCTTAGGTAATGAAATTATGTGTGATATTTATTTTCCTCTTTCTTGTTTATGTGTACATACATTATTATTTACATTTTATTATTTACAATCACTATGTATACTCTTGGAATAAGGACATTTGTTTTTAAAAATTAAAAGTACTGAATTAAAAAGTATCTCTTTGATGTTGCATACTTTAATAAGAAAGCTAGGAAAATTAAGAGAGTCAAGCTGCTTCTAGAAAAAAATTCCAATGTTTTGCTTTTAACCTCATCAGAGACATTTATTTCTGCCATGAGTATATTTATTCTAATAAGATGCCTTCATTCTGAGAGCAGTGATTATTCTCAAAACATCCACCACTGAAAATTAAGGGGAAAGTGTGCAACTTCATTGGAGATGGGCATGGCAACCCACTCCAGTATTTGTGCCTGGAGAATCCCATGGACAGAGGAGCCTGAAGGGCCACAGTCCATGGCATCACAAAGAGTTGGACATGACTGAAGCAACTTAGCACACATGTATGCATACAACTTCACGTCATAAAAAAATAAGGGAAACTGAGAAGATTCTAACCCCCTTCCCCCAGAATACAATAAAACAAAAACAGAAAAGCATAAGAATAAAAAAAGTATCATTCACTGTTCCACCACCAAGAAATAATCCGTTTACTATTTTGGGGTGTGGGGGGTGTGTGTGTGTATGTTTGTGTATATTTTTAACGAAGTTAAGATTATCCTGTACATAAAACTTTATTTCCTCTTCACTTAACATAAGATTTCCCCAGTCACTAAAGTCACTTTGAAAACACAGAAGGTGACTTTCATTCTCAGTCCATTAGTATCTCTGTGAACAGAATCATCTCTCCAACTCCTTGCACCACACCACCACGCAGATCAGTACATTTCCAGAGTAGTGGTCTAACCATGAGGAAGTCTATCAAATAAAAACATGGCTTTCAACATGCCTCCACATCAACTGCTGCGAAATGGGCCCTGTGGAATTCCAGGGCCTCTGGGTCATTCAGGGCCCTCTGGGAACCCCAGGTGGGTAAGAGCTGTGATGATGCCAAGTTTGGGTCAAGAACCAGGAAAGGCTGGGATTAGAAACACTGCCCTGAACACAAGCCCTTATACTGTTTGTCTAGGCTCCTCTTGACATGATGTAAGCCTCCAATATAAACAGACCCAGCAGGAACTGAACTTCCGCATGCAGGAGGCTCTGGCCTCACTCAGAGGTGTCCCTGACAGCTGCTTCCCCGAGGGGGCTTGCAAAGCCAACAGAAGCGCCACCGAGGGGCACCTGGATTCCTTTCAGATTTTACACCCTTGGCTTTTTAAATCAAAACTTAATCTGACTTTACTGTGTGAATGTGGGGGAAGGGCATAGGGAGTCTCTTTCCATTCATCTCTAATCCACCAGACAGACTTACAAATCTACAAATAAAAAGCTGATTTTTTTCTTTTTAAGTTGAAGAGGCACCTGAAACTAATTTTAAAAAAAAAAGAAAAAGAAAAAAGATTTGCTAGAGAGAGTGCTAAAAATGTAAATTTCTTTTCACATAACTTCCATAACCTCAAATCCTTACCAACCTCAAGCAGAAGAGCAGAGGACACATCGCCCCCACGTTTGAGATCTAATAAAAACTAAATTTACCCCTAAAGCCCTGGTTGACATCCTATGTGCAGCCTTCCCACCTGAGCCCAGGGCTACCCCACCTCTCACCTTGGCTGTGCACTGGCCGTGCTTGCCCACACCTCACAGTTCACAGCACTGGAATTCTTCAGCTTCTAGCTCATGTACCAATTCCCCACGCCTCAGCCAAAGTCAATTCTTCCTTCTAAGTCCCCAAAGCAAAACTGACCACATGGCTCAGATTTTCTGAGATGGTCAACTTCAAATACTCTATCCTATAGTCACATTATGTTTTTCAGTTTGAGGGTTAAAACTATGGTCACCAAACCCACAATATTCTTATGAGGAGGCACTTTCTACCCTAGCTTTTGTACTTCAAATTTTTTTATTTTTAAAATTTAGGTAAAATTGACCTATAATTCCATATTAGTTTTGTGTGTACAATATAATAATTCTGTTTGTATATATTTTGAAATTATAACCACAAGTCTAGCTAACATCACTCACTTTCGGTTCAGTCAGTCAGTTCAGTCGCTCAGTTGTGTTTTTTTCTTGTGATGACCCTATTGTTAACTATAGTTCCTTTTTACCCTAGCTTTTAGTTATAATGTATTTTTAATGCCTAAACCAGGCCTTAAACTCCTTACACATAAATTCTCTGTATACTTCTCAGTGTCTGACACAGTGCCTTGTACACTGGAGGATCTACCTTAATATTGGATTAATGGATTTATCTATGCGTTACCAACAGCAATGACTGGTATAATCCCTATTAGATAGCAAATATTTTCTAAATGAAAGGTTAATTATTAAAGATCATATTTCAGTAGGAAAAATATACTGCCCCCACTGAACTCACAAAAATAGTTAAGTCTGATAAATGGCGTACAGCAAATAATTTAATAGAATTTTGCTTAATCAATTAATTAGTTGAATTATGAACAAATTATCCTGGGTAATCCAGGAAGGACAGATGCTATCACAAGTGTCCTTGTAAGTGAAGGAAAAAGGCAGAGAAGAGTCACATGATGATATGGTATGAGAAGAACTCAACTCACCACTGCTGGCTTTGAAGATGAAAGGAGGCTTCCAATTAAGGAAAATGGGCAACCTCTAGAATCTAGACTAGCATGAAAACAGATCCCCTCAAGCCTTGAGAAGGAACGCAGTTCTGCCAACACCTTGATTTGGACCCACTCAGATCCATTTCAGACTTCTGACCTCTAGGACTTGCTAAGATAATAAATGTGTACTGTTTTTAAAACACTCAGTTTGTTTACAGAGGCAAGAGCAAAAAAATGAATTTAGCAAAAATCAAGGCAACTAGTCTGGAGAGACTAGCTTATACCAGGCAACACGCCAGATGCTTTCCATAGTTGCACCATCTCCTTTAATCCTAACTACTTGTCTACACATGGTATATTATTCCCCTAATTTCTTAGCAGTGAATCTGAAGAAACTGCCATGCTGCCCATGGTCTCTAAGCCAGTAGTAGTAAAGAAAGAGTCCAACCCAATCTCTGTGGCTTTGAAGCCAGTGCCTCCCTGACCATGACTCGATATTTCCCTTTATACCCTATACCACAGCATCCCATGCAGTCATTGTTGTTAACAAATCGGGATTACAGAGCTTTTAGGAAATATGAAGATGAGTATAGACACTTCCTTCCAAGTGAAAATGAGTGTATCCATTCAAATGTAGAGATTCATAGACACCCTGTTCCAAGACTAACCCATGATCTCCTAGGAGTTCATGAACCCCAGTTTTACAATGCCTATCTAGAAGCTGATTATAAACTATACTATATGGTTCTATCATTTAACGTGTTTACACTTTGTCTCTCCAACCACATTGCAAGTTCCTGAACTCAGGGTCTGTATCAACCTTTTATCCATGTCCCTCATGACACCTTCCAGAGCGCTGGAAATTCACTGGGTGTTAATACAAACTTGTTATAGAAGATGAGTTTTTGATGCTCTCTAATCCAAGCCCTGACATTAAAATGTCTGCTATCTTAAAGCTGGAAATTACTGTTTATCAGAAAAGAGAACTTTTTACCTGAGAGATAGGTTTCTCATCTCTAAATTAACCTGTCTCCCAGCTTTGAAACCACTTTAGAGCTTTGTGAACATTAAGCTGCTTAGAATAGAGTCCTGGGTTTGAATCCCAGTCTTGCCACCCACTGACTACAAAATCATGTGCATACTACCTACATAACCTCAGTCTGTTCATCTGTAACATGGGTCAAAGAACAACTACTTTGCATGGTGGTTATAAAGACAGCATTGTGAAAATGCTGAGAATATAATAGATGCTTACAGAGTAGTCATTACTGGTTGTATCATTATAAATGCTATGTAAATCTTGCAAATCTGCTGCTGGCAGAAATAGAACCAGATAAGCTTGTAACATACTTATAAAAGGTAAATGTGTTGAAAAGACAACGTTGAATTCATCTATAAAAGACAAACACAATGTAGATTTGGAGCTTGAATTGAGTAAGTCTCTAGACCAAAAGATTGTTACCATGATATTCTTAGACATGGGAAAGAAGGCAGCTTGCACAAAAACAGGAGACCAATCTGCCCAGAATGGGTAGTTGCTTCAGGAGATGTAAAACACCCCAGCCGTCTAAATAAACTGGCCTGAGATTTATTGTCAGCCTGAGAAGTTTAAATTTATTCCAAAGAACGAGCATTTCTTAACATGTTTCCTATGAAACATCAATCCTGCCTGTTACTCTGCCAAAATAAGTAGAAATTAAAAAAGAAAAAAAAAAAAAAAAACCTCTGCAGCCCAAATTAGTTCGGGAGGGACTCTATACTCCATCATCCTCCTGAAAGTTTACCCTGCACACTGGCATGTAAAGGGCTCTGAGAATTCTGCAGTGAGGAAACACATAACACATTTAAGTTTACTTGACCCAGCATTTCCCTAATGTATTTAATCATAGAAACTTGTTTTGAAAATATTACTCATGAGGATCCCTCAGCACTAGCGTTTTATAAAACAAACTTTGAGAAATTCTGCAAGAGACCAGTCAAGAAAGCTGGTGTAGTTTTCATAAAAGCCAAGTTTGGGTTCTGACAGTGGCTTGCAGAAAGGGCTGAAGAAGAAAAGGCAGAGGTTAACCACAGGGAATAGGATGAGGGGCTGGCTGCTGTGGGAATGGGAAGGAAATTATTTATTAGAAAAGCAATGCAAAGAGACAATCAACCAGACCTGATGACTGATGACCAACATGGGAGAAAAATGCCAAAAGTATGAGAAATAACATTAAGACTCAAAACCTGTGCAGCTGGGATAAAGGGATGCCAGAATTCAATCAACAGATATGGGTTGGAAACAGCCATCCTTCTCTCCATCCAATTCCCAACCCAGATAATTTAGAGAATCAAAGGTAGCAACTGTTAATCAAATTCAAACAAGTCCTTTGTGAAAGAAGAATGTAGCCTCCAAAAAAGTGAGAAACTGAGATCTGCCATATTCGTATCTTGCCAAGAAGTCCTGTGTTAAGGACCTGGAAATCTAGACAAACGTGAAACCAGACTGAGAGAGTAACTGCAGAAGGGGTACCGTGGAGGCAGGGCCGTGAGCTCACAAGATGAGAAGGTACGAAGTGAAAGCAAACACGTGCATGAAGGAGAAATACGAAAGGGCAGAGCAGAGGAGGGGAGCAGTGGTTGGCGGAGAAGCGCATTAACCTAGAAGGGGACCTGGATAAGGGAAAAGATGACACTATTCATAAATATAAACTTCCCATCAAGGGGAACCACAGAGTGTAGTTAATAAATCATATCTCCCAACTGCCAGGGAAGCTTAGAATTCAAGAATGGTAATCCAAGAAACTGAAGAGATTCAGTGATCTCAAAGACAGAGATAAGGTTTTACAAGGTGAATACATACAAATGCTTTCAAATAACTGTGGCGGATTCATGTTGATTTATGGCAAAACCAATACAATATGGTAAAGTAATTAACCTCCAATTAAAATAAGTAAATTTATATTAAAAAAATAGAAGCCCCTAATCATGTACAGAGGAAAGAAACTGGCAAACTTCATATATATTTGGCAGTAAACCTCCAACATGTAGTCAACAAAGAATATACAGTAGTGCTTAAATGTCTGGGCTCTGGAGTCTCATGGACCAGGCTATCGGCATCTCATGATCAGGCTATTGGCTAATACATCTTGGAGGAGAGCATGGCAACACACTCCAGTATTCTTGCCTGGAGAATCCCATGGACAGGGAAGCCTGGTAGGCTAAAGTCCACATGGTTGCAAAGAGTCGGACATGACTGAAGCAGGGATACACCTTATTTATTAGGAATTTCTCAGACCCTCATATCTCAATTGTAAAATGAGAATAGCAGTAGCTTCCATTGCATGGATTGTTGCGAGGATTAAGTAACAGGATGCATGGAGAGCATTTATCACAATACTTGACACAGATTTACATTCAATAAATAGCTGCTGGTAATAGGAGCAATTGTAGTGGCAGCAGAGTATCGGTTTTGTGTTATTCTTATTTTACTCAGAGGAAATGTGACCTCCAGAGAGGTATAAGTCTGCCTCAGGTTTGCACACAGTAATGTGTAATTTACCATACAGTTTTTTCCACAAAGTATATTTTTCATAGTTTGGGATTTGTATTGGTTTGTCACTTAGCTGTGTTTTACATTCACTACTGCTAAGAGATTTTGTTCATAAGTTTCTTTAGAAATTGGTATTTGCATCTTGAGATTCAAGATGGCAGCCTTGGTGAAATGTACCACATATCTAGTAATGAATTTATACATATCCTTATGTATAAAATATACTCTTCCAAAATTAGGCAAGAAAGTCACTTTTAATTAATGATTTAATAATGGTACATCTATATTAAAAGTATTTTCCCAATAAAAATCCCAGGGAGAACATTCAATATTATAGAATGAATATTGGAGTAGGGAATAAAAAATGTTCAGGTCTTCATCCTCGTTCTCCCAGTGAATACTACCATTAGCCCCAACTTCCTTACGAAGTGGGAAGGTTGACCTTACATTAAGGTCCATTCATTTATACAGTCCCATGATGCTAAAATGGTGATGAGCTTGACTGGCAGAGAGATTTTGTTCTTTCTTACTCTTGATGGAATTTATACACAGTTATTCCAAATTTCAAATTACACGCCTTTTATTATTGTAAGTAAGAAGATTTGGGAGATCTTCACTTACTGCTGGAAGCATCTCAACCTTGAGTTTCTAGGAGGAAAAATGAGTAACGTGGAAAACCATGCCAGTTTGATTTTTCATTGAGCACAAAGCACACCAACTTCTCTGCACCTGAGCAAAAAAGTGAAGGTATTGCCAGGTAGAGGAAAGCATGGGCATCTGAATCTACATCTCTTCCTGGGTGGTATAGAGGTTTCTAACTAGAAACTCTTCCTAAAATCCTTCTCCAATCTCTAATCCTCACCAGTCAAAAAGCCCTCCAGACTTTCTCTTCCCTTCCTAACTGCAACTCGTTATCAAATCAAACAAAATGACTGAGAAGTCAAAGATAGAATTTCCAGTCCAAGCCCTGGGGCCAGACTTCCTTGATTTGGGCTCCACGACCATTGGGCATCATTCTTAACCTCAAAGTCTCGGTTTCCTCAGCTGTTAAATGGAGCTAATGACATTTACTCAGCCATAAAATGGTCAAATGACTGTGAGGATCAAATAAGATAAAAAAAGACAGTCTAGGACCTGTTTCAATACATAGCAGATGCTAAACAAATATTGGTTGCTGTTGCTATTACAGTTACTGCCATTATTATTAGACAATGATGATGGAAGTGGTGATGAATGTTAATAGTTACAACTTAAGAAGTACTAACACCCTGTTGAAATTGACAATAGGTCATGATAAAAGAGGACCCCTAATAACCTCAGGGCCCTCCAACTTTACATCAGTCTAGAGCCAGAACATTTAAAGAAACGATATTCCTTAGAGCAATATATAAAACAGAACAAACTGATTCCCTCACTCCCTTCTAATGCCACTCCTGATTGTGTGGGGTTTCCCAGCTACCATTTGTGGTACAGTTGGGTTTTATTTGCCACCCCATCTGCTGGTTGAGCCTCAGAAGCAGTGACAAACCCACCTCCAGATGCTGGAGCAGAAACTTCAGTGGCTACTTAGCTTAACACCTCCTCGGCAGGGCTAAAGTCAACACCACAAATTCTTATTCTACAAGCATCTTGGGCTCCAGTTTCAAATTCCCTTGCTTTCCTGAGTTAAGGACAGACTCCTGGCGTCCAGGGACCTGGAGTTGCTTACAGTCTTGGAAGCCAGAACCCTTGCTCAAACTCAGCATTACTAATCTGCAGAACCTCTGTCAGTGGAGACTTCTCATAAAACGGATCCCAAGGTCACTATTTCATTAAGTTGTTGCAGTCCCCCCTTCTACAACTACTCTTTAATTGGAGATCACTGTAGCCATGCTCGAGAACTTAAGAAAGATGTGCCAAGACCAGCTAGGGCAATTCCACCATGTCCATGGTGGGTGCAAGGAACATACAGGGGCCCTCTTGGACAGCAGACACCCCAGTGCTCCACACAGCTGGAAACCTAACTCTTGGGGGTTTTAAAAAATCACCTGGCAACTGTGAGCCTCCTCGCACCCTAAGTTGCTGAAACCTAATATTTCCTATTACTTGTGGGACATGTTGTTGAGGTTATTTCAATTAAATGCACATCTGTGCTCAGTATACCCTACCCTCCTCTGTGTTATGTAATCGTGAACTTTCCTTTGGGGTTGGGATTCTGATGGTTAAGACTAATGTAGCTACAGGCACAGCTTAACAGATCTGAGATAGTCAGAGACTGGGCATCTATGTCTGGATTACCTTTGGTTGCCTCTGATCTAACAGATGGTTAGGAGATTAAATTTTTTCTCAAAGTCAGTCTTTCTCCCACCCCTCTCTCTCTCTCTCTACACACACTCACACACACACACACAGACACACACACCCCTCCATCTCTTATCAGTGAAAATTTTGCCACTGAGTACTACTTCTATGTATGAAAACAGGCATTCTACCAGCAAAGAATTTATCTGATTCAGGTCTCTGTTGGGTGGCTAGGTCAAGATTTTGCCTACGGTTTGACAACACATAGTAAGATAAAATTGTACACAAACCAAACTGCTAAACATACAACAGACAGTGGCCTTCTTGGCACCCAATTCACAGTCCTGTGACGCTCAGCTCAGGGAAAGCAGGACTTGCTTTAAGCTATAGCTCATACTTTGGCAAGAAACAGCATTTGCACCAAAGCTTTACAAAGTTTGTTTAACTCACTTCAAATATCTTATTTTAAATAAAAATCCTCCAAATCAAGTTTAATTCTTTTCAGTTGGAAAAAGAGAATGTCCCATGTTAGTAAAAGATAGTAGTCCTTTACACACTTTCTTCAGGTCTGATTTTAAGAGGACTGTCTTTTTATGGAATCATCATTGGTCTTTCAGACTTTGAAGACTACTGTACTATGAAGAGTATAACAATTTTGTACTTCAATCATTGTACCTGGGTAACTATAAATTACTGTTAGCACTGACTTGAAGGAGAAGCCTATAAAACTGTTTTAAATGTTTGAGTTTTCTCTTCACTGTTCCTTTCAGAGGTCTAAGTGAGCCTCAAACACTACCAAGGCAGATTAAGCCAGTCAATAAGGCAGGAATTCTATAGGATTTTAGAAACAGATGATGCAATGTCACTAATGGAAATAATGCAATACTCATTTAACTACTGCAGATAGCCAATGTAAGTTTTAGATTGGATGCTATGTAATCAGTCCATTTTATTTATGCATGTGTGTGTCTGTGTGTTTGTGTGTGTGTGTGTGTGTGTGTGTGTGTGTGTGTGTGTGAGTCACTCAGTCATGTCCGACTCCTTGTGACCCCATGGACTGCAGCCCACCAGGCTCCTCTGCCCATGGGATTCTCCAGGCAAGAATACTGGAGTGGATTGCCATTCTACATACATAATATGGGCTTCCCCAGTGACTCACATGTAAAGAATCTGCCTGCAATGAAGGAGACCCAGGTTCAGTCCTTGAGTTAGGAAGGACTGAACCATATTAACTCCAATATTCTTGCCTGGAGAATTCCATGGACAGAGGAGACTGGTGGGCTACAGTCCATGGAGTCAGAGTCGGACACAACTCAAGTGACTAACACTTATTTTTATCTTGCCTCCTTCCAAAAGAGGATTGGAAATAGCTCACATGCATCCATACTAAATAATCCAAAATATCCAAAGGTAAAAGACAAATAAGATGAAGTCAGGAGAAAGTATATTACTCAAAAGCCATATGCTATTGGAGATGAGATACAAATTTATTTCTAGCTTCCTAGCAAATAAAACAAAGATGGTGACTTGAATCAACTGAGACATAATGATACCTTTATAATTTTTTTCTAGAGCTAGGCAATGAAAATACTGAAACACATTCAATTAAATCCAAAGGCTTCTGCAACGTCATTTTTTACACCAGCAAAGGTCAGCCTCACTTTAGGCCCCTACTCTATCTCATCACTGTGTTAAGGGACACATGTATACCTGTGGCCAATTCATATTGATGTATGACAAGAAACATCATATTGCAATTATCCTCTAATTAAAATTAATTAATTAATTAAAAGAGTCAATTTATTGTTAGTACCATAAGTGTCTGTTTCTGGATTCACTTATGCTGTTACTTCCATTTAGAGTACCAGTGGTTCTCAATCAGGAGTGATGTTGCCCCTCAGGGGACATTTGGAAATTTCTGAAGATATTGTTGGGTCGCTACTGACATTTAGTTGGTAGAGGCCAGAGACACTGCTAAGCATCACACAATGCACTGGACAGCCCCTACCACAAAGAATTACCTGGCCAAAAAATCAATAACACTGAGGTTGGAAACTACAATAACTAACGGGGTATATATATGTGCATGTGTGATCTTATTTGAATGAGACAGAAATCAGTCATTTTTCTGGTTCTAGAAAATACTAGCCTTAGTTTGTACTTCAAACTTCATTTGCCTGTTTTAGAAACTCATACACCAGAAGAGTTTTCATAATTGACATAGGAGGAAAAAAACAAGCTCTAAGGTTTATTCTGGATCTTGGATATAATGACAAAGGAATCTCAAAATAGGAGGTCTTTAGACTGCAGCTAAAGGACATCAGAATAAGTCTACCTGAATGTGCTATGAAAATCTAGGCATTGCTTAAAAAAATTGGAAGTCATCCCATCTCAACTCAATCTGAGCAAATAAACTTCTCCAAGTAGAATGTGTTTTACAGCATTGATGGAAGAACTGCTGGAGAGCAAGAAAGAGTAAACAGATGGAAAGAACACCAAAGGAAATTGAGACATCGCCATCTGATGATATCACCTCGATTTGGACCAAGAACCACATGCCTGGACTCGTCCCATATTGACCTGCTGGACGCAGGTGCACAGAGTCAGTCATCTCCTTGGCATCCCTCCAGCTGGGTGACTTCTCTCTTGCCAACTTGCCTCTCTTAGTGACAGAAGTCATGGGCTAATTCACATGTACAACATTTATACTTATAATACAATGTACAACACATGTCCAATCAATATTTAATATGACCAGTTAAAAAATCTGGTTTGGCTTTTGTCATACTCATCCTTCTATTCTTCTTTTCTTTCCTTTTTGTTTTCTAATAAGTCACCAGTATGCTGTTAGGTGGGCCAAAAAGTTCCTTTGTATTTTTTCTGTAAGATGTTATGGAAAAATTCAGAGGAACTTTTTGGTGAACCCTATATATTTGCAAAGATTAGCCCATAGTGGACAAACTAATAATGAAATGTAGCTTTCCTCTCAACGATCTCAACAATCATCCCTGTAACATAAAGTCTGGTAATTCAAGATTTAGGCTATTTCTGTACAAGCCTGGCCATACATTTTCTTATTAAGCTGATAAGCAGTATTCCTGCCTGACAGCAGGAGGCGGGAAGATGTAACCTATCTGTTCTTTGGCAGTTGGTCTTTACTTTAACTAGGAGATACTTTCTAGGGAAATGTAAACATCTTCATTGACATGGATACAGAGGAAAACTTCATCAGTTTAGGCTTGACTCTGCACATCCAAAAAAGAATTAAGCTGGAAATGGCCTCCAAACCATCCATAAACAAAATTTCCTCAGAGAGTCTCTGGGAAGATGATTAAATGTAATAGTTTATACACATGTTTTAAAATCAACTGGTGTGTTAATCGTAGCTAATTCTTCTTCCTGCATAATTCCCAGGCTCTACTAATACACTTAGTTGGCCTCCTTTGACTTAATTTATGTACTTCCTTGTCTTTAAAGAAAAATTATTTTATTAAGTTTATAACTTAATTTTCCTTAATTCAGCCAGCACTTTTATCCAGTGTACAGTGCATAATTGTTTAATATCTCTCACTCTCAAAAAATAGTGATATATATATATATATATGTATGTGTGAATAGCAATATATGTATATGTGGTAATATATATAATGAACCTATGTACCTATTGTCTAAAAAGAAGAGCCAGGATAACTCTTAGTAATATAAACTCTGACTTCAGACAAGTGAAATAAACAAACCTGTTTCCATGTAAAAGCTGCTTTCAACTATCATCAAAGCCCAATTAAGCCTGAATGGCTCACAAAATACACTCCAATAGATTCCATGGCTGGGTTAATCCTGATTATCATACTAATTTGACAGTGACATTATGAATACTCCTTCAGTGAAACATTTCAGAAAGCTATCTAGAAACCATATGAATGTGAGGGGACTGAAACAGTGGTTTGCTAACAGATCTGGGCACACTTACATGTGGGGATAACATGAAATCTGTTGCTATGCTGTCTAAGTGGTAGGTAGTACAGTCCCAGATGGCTTTCAAAACGGCCATGTTAGAGAGAACCTTCAAGAACTCAGTTAAAAATAACAGGATGGCTACACCATCGCCAACTAAATGACCTCTTGTTTTCTCTTTACCAAGAGCATCACAGGATGTGCCCAAGTGAAATAGCGATGAAGCCGTGGTGAGGGTGAGGGAGAAAGACGGGCAACGGTTTGGCTTCATAAGGAAGGAAGGAGAATCTCTCCTAGCTTATATACAATGTTTGGTTTTACAGGATATCATTATCTTTTAGTCGCTATGGCTGCAAATGCTATTAGCAGTTAAAAGGCACATCAAGCTATCTATAGTAATAATATAGTGAAGTTGCTCAGTCGTGTCCGACTCTTTGCAACCACATAGACTGTAGCCTGCCAGGCTCCTCTGCCCATGGAATTTTCCAGGCAATAGTACTGGAGTGGATTGCCATTTCCTTCTCCAGAGAATCTTCCCAACCCAGGGCTCAAACTCTGGTCTCCTGCATTGTAGACAGATGCTTTACCATCTGAGCCACCTGGCCCTTCCTAAAACCTCATCAGACCATTTGTCTTCTAAATTTCTCATAGCAACAAATCCCAGCAGAAACATCCACATTTGTCTTAGTTGCGCTTCTGTGCAAGGATTACCACTGACTTTAACTGTCTGTAGCAAGGTAAGATGATCCCATTCTATTCCTACAGAAATAAAAGAGGCTGCAAACTTACACCACCATTTTTCTTGTTGTACTATAAAATGCAAAATAAATATTAATAACATATTTTCAATAAACTTACTTTCAGTACAAATAGGACAGCATCCTTTCCTGTTGAGAATTTTACCCTAATCAAGAAAAAGAAAAAAAAAAAAGTTCAGTGTTAAAAAACAGGGTCTGCTGAGGACAAAACTCTTTTTTAAATCTCATACCAGATAAATCAATGAAATTCATCCAAGCTGTATTTGAACTCGATGCCCAGATGGTGATGATGGTGGTGAAAATGAAGTTTTAAGTATCAGGTTCTACAGCCAGGCAAAGTCATTCAAAAAGCTTTCCTGTTTTTATCCTCAGAGAAATATAATCCCTAAAGGTTTCATTGGTGTGATTTTTCTCACATGGAGGGAAGATGAAGACAGTCTGTATTCCACCTCTTCACTGATACTCAAATCCAGCCCTCTAGAGACCAAGTGCACACATGTATAAATGGGAATTAGCTGTCAATCTATCAATCTATGCAAAGCTTTCATTCTGTCTCTGCTTATTGGAGGGAGCCAAAAATAAACAGTAACCCAAGCTTGGGCCTATGTATATGAACAATAACTGTGCCACAAATGAAATTCAACCTGATTCCTTCTTTCAGAGAGTGGTTTGCTATCCCTGACTATTATGTAGGCAAAGCCAAATGGGGCTAAGGGTTTCGAAATGCTGAGCAATTTTCCATTACCTTTCTGGAATAACAGTGCCATCTCCTCTACCGCATTTCTTCTAATGACTGACATTTAAAGGAAGATGCATAATCTCAGGGCTCTTGTCAGAGAATGTCTGACTCAGTGGAATCGCAGGGGAAAAGCAGTGGGGAAGAAAATGGACATTCAGGAAACTCACGCTATGAAACAGATATCCTACTAGATATTTTCCTTAGTAAGGATTTAAAATAAGTTAATATTTAGACATATTATAATTATATTATCATAATATTATTTAAACATATTATA
>SJYA01000696.1:1509110-1592867 GCA_006410615.1 Neotragus moschatus | reverse complement strand
TGAGCTGAGCATTTTCCTTCACATAGATGAAGACATTGATGTCACGTAACACAAGGGTAGTAAAACCCAAAATCAAACCTAATTTTGTGTGACCTTATAAGCCAACTTTTCACTCAAGATTTTTAAGATGAGAGAGGTCTCATCTTAATCTTTAAGAGAAGTTAACATTTATTGGGTATCTATACAGTAGGAAAAAAATTCTGTACCTTCTTCTTTCCTTATCTCATTTATGCTTCACAGCAACTCTCTATATACCAATGCCCCTTTTCCCTCTTTATAGGAAACTAAGGAAACAGACCACAGAGTGGTGGCCCAAGCCTTGTGTCAAGCCCTGTTTCACTACCTGTCGATTGCATCAAGAGTAGATTTAGGCACTTAAAAAACAAATCACACTAACAACAACAACAACGATGGCAGTTGATAATTAAAGAATTAGAACCATGTCTGATGCTTTAAAAAGGCACATTAAAGGCTATGACAGGTTTGAATGAGACCCAAAACTCCACGCCATGCCACCTGCCATGGTCTGGGGCAACATGACAATTCCGTGGCCAAGAGCTCTGTTGTCTGTTTCTATTTGGCACAGAAGACTCCTTTGGCTTCTCGTGCCTGAAAGCAATTGAGGACAAATCCAAAGGAGACTGGCTCCGGCTGATGGAATGATGGCATACAGTGTTCCATCTGAGCCAAACAGAGCTGTTTAAACCAAGGCCCCAGGAAAGGGTGACTCTGTGACTCCCTGCATCTGTACCTCGACAGAAACAGCCAGTTCCTTTCTTCAGAAAGTGAGAGAGGGGCTGGAAACATCACTAAATTAGGCAGGGAATAAATCAAGAGAAAGCTATGAATGATGTCTGGCTCCTGAGTTACATGGAACTCGCTGAGGAATTCTGGACGCCCCATGAACGCATCAGTAAGAAGGCCCTAGTAACAGCACCCACCTCAGAGGCGGGGCGGGGTCTCAGCATCAGAGGAGGTTGGTCCTGAGACTACAGAGGAAGTCTCAGGACATATTAACAGTGATGGAATGACTGTCATAATGAACCTGTCCCCAGTGGAACCCTTGGTCCTTCTTACCAAACGCACTCCTTTGCCCCTGGGGGACTGTCAAGAAGGGAATGCAACCACACAACCCTTCAACAAGGCATGCAAACTTCTGGAAAAAGATGTATAGTAGCCAGGAAGGATTGAGCAGGAATTTAAAAAAAAAAAAATCTTTTTTTTTTTAAATTTCCCAAAGCAATGCAGGGGAGGAGAAGTAAAACTAAATTATCTTCCAAAGTGCTTGTGCTGGCCCCAGAGGAGGCAAAGTGTGAACCAAAGGAATGATTGGAAAACTGCCTAGAAACAAAAAGGTGGGCCCTGAGGCAGGAGCCAGGCACTGCCTGACCGGCTTCGACAAGAAGACAGGGGTCGGGTGGGGGTGGGGGTGGGGCAAACACCAGGCCTGCGCCTGGAGGGACGGATGCTCCCGGCCCAAATATGGTCCACAAAGAAGAGACAGGAACCAAGATGCTGGTAACAGAGAGAGCGCTGACCTCCCCAGGGCAAGAGCTCTATGCAGTCCCCCACACCTGCTGCAAGTGGCAGGACTCAAATGAAGCCGGGAACTCCACCAGGGCCTGCAGAGGCTGGTTACTTGAGCCACCAGGCTGGCTCAGCCTTTTGTTTTTGTCTTGTAGAATAAGGAAGCCCATTATTACTAACATGTGCCGCAGGAGTTCATTACCAGCGAGGGTTCCCCGAGGACGGGCAAAAATGATGTGATACCATTTTTCCCAATGAATATTTATAAGCAGACCATGCTCAACTCTCCTTATTGTATCTCCTGTTCTTTTTTTTTTTTCTTTTATGGGAGGTTTTCAGTTTTATGTCTGAGGCTTTTTAAAGCAAGACTAATTAGGGTTTTTTTTTTTCCTTTCTTTTTTTCTCCCCCCTTTATTCAGTTGTGCAATAGCAACAGCTGTTGTTTTTTTGTGCCTCATTTGGCACTCACGTAAAAACAGCAACTTTTTGTTTATAATAATAACAGATGTGAATAAAATTAAAAGCTGTCTCTGACAGAGAAGGGAAGACATGGCCTGAATATATGGATGTATTTTTTCATTCACTGGAAGGTATTGAATAGGCTTGACATTTTCCCAAAATGCATAAAACCTTGAAAGGTTTCGAGTTGCTGAGGTGAATTCAATGAACCTCATGCTTTGGAAGATAATGGATGCTTTATTCAGGGCACTGGAACTATGGGTTTCTGAAAAGAGATATTTCCATAAAGACGCGGTTTCCATTCAGGACTACAACAGAGCCTGGGTTGGAGAGGGAAAACTTCAGAAAAGGGGTTGGAGGGTGCCACTGGGCAGGTGAAACTCCTTGGGGAATTTATTAATAAACAACCACATATTCCTTTGAATGGCTATAGGAAGAAAACTGATTTGAAAAGAAAGAAAGAGGGAGGTAAAACAAAAGGATCTTTTATGATATTCAAAAGAAAACCCAGTAAAAGACACGAAGGAGCTGATCAAACAGAAGTTGGAGACATTAAAACAAAAAACTGGGAGAGATCAGTAAAAAACAGAGCGAGGTAAGAGCTATTACCCTGCTAGGCTAGAATCTGGATGAGAACCATAAAGAACAAGGAGCAAGCTTTGCAAAGAACACATGTCTATTTGGGAACTTGGAAGTTTTGGAGGATCTGAATTCTGTGTTCAGAAGATGGGAGGTGACCACGCCACACACAGGATGGTTCTCAAGAAGCTTAAAGAGAAAGTCAACCTGCAGACGAACCTGGGGGCAGCTGCTGATGGGAACACACTGCTTCTTGCGACACTCTGTCTTGCCTTTCACACAAGCACAGATGGTGCAGTTGACAGACGACCACATCTCCCCATCCTGCAAGAGAGACCACAGAATTCTTCCATAAGCTGGAGGCTGATGGGAGCTAATCCACCAGGCTAGGATTTGTCTGTCAAGGAGAGCATTTCTTCCCTGAGTGATGGTTTCCATCAGTAGACTGAATTACTCTGAGGTGNGGAGCCAGGCACTGCCTGACCGGCTTCGACAAGAAGACAGGGGTCGGGTGGGGGTGGGGGTGGGGCAAACACCAGGCCTGCGCCTGGAGGGACGGATGCTCCCGGCCCAAATATGGTCCACAAAGAAGAGACAGGAACCAAGATGCTGGTAACAGAGAGAGCGCTGACCTCCCCAGGGCAAGAGCTCTATGCAGTCCCCCACACCTGCTGCAAGTGGCAGGACTCAAATGAAGCCGGGAACTCCACCAGGGCCTGCAGAGGCTGGTTACTTGAGCCACCAGGCTGGCTCAGCCTTTTGTTTTTGTCTTGTAGAATAAGGAAGCCCATTATTACTAACATGTGCCGCAGGAGTTCATTACCAGCGAGGGTTCCCCGAGGACGGGCAAAAATGATGTGATACCATTTTTCCCAATGAATATTTATAAGCAGACCATGCTCAACTCTCCTTATTGTATCTCCTGTTCTTTTTTTTTTTTCTTTTATGGGAGGTTTTCAGTTTTATGTCTGAGGCTTTTTAAAGCAAGACTAATTAGGGTTTTTTTTTTTCCTTTCTTTTTTTCTCCCCCCTTTATTCAGTTGTGCAATAGCAACAGCTGTTGTTTTTTTGTGCCTCATTTGGCACTCACGTAAAAACAGCAACTTTTTGTTTATAATAATAACAGATGTGAATAAAATTAAAAGCTGTCTCTGACAGAGAAGGGAAGACATGGCCTGAATATATGGATGTATTTTTTCATTCACTGGAAGGTATTGAATAGGCTTGACATTTTCCCAAAATGCATAAAACCTTGAAAGGTTTCGAGTTGCTGAGGTGAATTCAATGAACCTCATGCTTTGGAAGATAATGGATGCTTTATTCAGGGCACTGGAACTATGGGTTTCTGAAAAGAGATATTTCCATAAAGACGCGGTTTCCATTCAGGACTACAACAGAGCCTGGGTTGGAGAGGGAAAACTTCAGAAAAGGGGTTGGAGGGTGCCACTGGGCAGGTGAAACTCCTTGGGGAATTTATTAATAAACAACCACATATTCCTTTGAATGGCTATAGGAAGAAAACTGATTTGAAAAGAAAGAAAGAGGGAGGTAAAACAAAAGGATCTTTTATGATATTCAAAAGAAAACCCAGTAAAAGACACGAAGGAGCTGATCAAACAGAAGTTGGAGACATTAAAACAAAAAACTGGGAGAGATCAGTAAAAAACAGAGCGAGGTAAGAGCTATTACCCTGCTAGGCTAGAATCTGGATGAGAACCATAAAGAACAAGGAGCAAGCTTTGCAAAGAACACATGTCTATTTGGGAACTTGGAAGTTTTGGAGGATCTGAATTCTGTGTTCAGAAGATGGGAGGTGACCACGCCACACACAGGATGGTTCTCAAGAAGCTTAAAGAGAAAGTCAACCTGCAGACGAACCTGGGGGCAGCTGCTGATGGGAACACACTGCTTCTTGCGACACTCTGTCTTGCCTTTCACACAAGCACAGATGGTGCAGTTGACAGACGACCACATCTCCCCATCCTGCAAGAGAGACCACAGAATTCTTCCATAAGCTGGAGGCTGATGGGAGCTAATCCACCAGGCTAGGATTTGTCTGTCAAGGAGAGCATTTCTTCCCTGAGTGATGGTTTCCATCAGTAGACTGAATTACTCTGAGGTGTTTGTCTACATCTAACTGATCTGATAGAAATGCTAGATCTTAGTGTGTGTGTGTGTGTGTGTGTGTGTGTGCATGCATTTCGCCTCCAGGGTATCAAAAAAATTTTTTTTTGTACATCAAACCAAGTCATACTTGCATCTTGCTCCTTTTGCATTGTTTACTTAGCTTCACTCTGGGAGACACACAAGACTTTTCCTACATGATGCAACAAGGGTCTAATTTTTCCATTTGATAGGACTGAAAAGTTTGAGTTCTCCCAGATGCCACTAGTTAATTGAGATGTCCGGAGGTGGTTAGTTTATTCCCAGATGTGACATGGTTCTGGCCCACATGGGGCACGAACATGCAAAGAACAGAGACTAATATATGATTCCCATTGCCAGGCAGACACCTGACCCACAAACCATCTGAAAATGTGGAGCACAGACAGAAAACTCCAAGAGCCATTCATCCCTTGTCCCTGCCTGTCTGATACTCTCCTCCTAAAAGGCTGGGTAGCACTTGGGACACATTTTCTAGCCCAGAAAAGGCTGTTTGAGGCATCTCTTTGGCTTATTGGATTTATAATCTGCAATTGCCAAGTGCTCAGCCACAAAAATCCTGTAGTTCTGGGAACATGCAGGAACGTGTATTCTTGCTTGTGAGAAAAAAAGATTATGGGCAATAGATTTAGGCCTGAAAACAGAGCAAGGATTCCTTTCTGGGCTTCTGGATCTGACCAGCAAATTTTATTAAAAACAGAAAAACCAGCCCAAATCTTTGATGTTACCTATGTCTCTTACTCTTCCTTCTCATTTTTGGAAGGTATTTTAAGGACTACCTATGTCTCTAGTGCCTTTTATTTCTCTGACTGAGTCTGTTTTAAAGAGCATCTGACTACTGAAAATTCTCTGAGTGCACATTTCTAGGACTCCATAAATTACTTCAGGCCCCGTTTATGTATATGAAGGAACCTTTTTGCGAGGAGCCTGGAAAGCACTTTGCACAAAAGAGTCATCAGGGTGAGCCTACCGCATCTGGATGCTCCAGAGACAGAGGATGACGTGTAAAGAGGACACATGAGTAGCTCTGGAAGCCTGGTGGAACCACAGCACACAGACACATACACACACGTGATGCCCTTCCCTTAGGCGTGACACATCAAGTCTTTTTACAGATGTCGTAAGAATCAAGACACTCCCTCCAGCTCCGTAATAGGAAATCTAGCCAAGTGCAGAGGGCCTGAGGTGCCCCCATCTCTGACTTGATTCTAAAGGTCTCAATTCTCAAGAGTACCCTGAGATGACACCTTCAGGTACAGAGAGGTGTCCCCTCCACCCATGGGGAAAACAGACTAGATGGGCAGCACTTTGGACAAAGTCAGTGATCTTAATCCTAACGTTTAAATGGTCACTGGCCAACTTCCCACCCACGCCACTAGGAAACAATGTAAAACACACCTGAGATGGGCAGCAGCTGACCCTACTAACTCAGCTGAGACAGGACTCTCTTCTCATCTTTGTTCAACTGCTCTGCTGGCTATAACCTCACCCAAACACCTTCCAAATGGGAAAATCTCTCTCTGGAAAAGGAACTTAGTGGAAAAGTTCTAAGAGAATCAGGATCTTGGCAAGCAGCACCACGCATCTCTGACTGCTGTCCCTAGGCATTTGGGTACCCATAGTTGCACCATCCAGGGGACTCTTCAGCTCAGCCCCAACCACTGGCCACCACATTTAGAAAAGGCAATGTTCTACAGGTGTAACATATGTTATAAACCAAAAGTAAAGCCAAGAAAAACACATTTTCAAACAGTTGTTTCTCTACCCCTAAGTGTCCTTGACTCTAAACATATATGCACATATAATAGAAATAAATACTTTTATACACATACACACATGTATAAACGAAATATGAAGTATTGCAATCTGCACTTTGCTAGGAGCTTTCTACAACTCAGTATCATACAGTAGTTCACATGAGCTTTCTTCATGACATACCCGGAAAATCTTGTTGCCAAACTTGCAAGTTTTGATGTCTTCCTGGGGCACTCGTAGGAGGCAGTCATCACAACAGGCCTCCTCGCCTCTGTCGCAGCCACCAGGGTGGGAGCACTTCTTCTTACACACCACAGTGGAGTCCTGCGGGCCCAAAAGCAAACTGGAAGTTAAAAACAATATCCACCTCCACCAGACATCCTACCTGGTCTTCCTTTGTGTGTGTTAGTCACTCAGTCATGTCTGACTCTTTGCGACCCCATGGACTATAGACCACCAGGCTTCCATGTCCATGGAGTTCTCCAGGCAAGAATATCGGGGTGGATTGCCATTCCCTTCTCCAAAGGAATTTCCCAGCTCAGGGATCCAACCCTGGTCTCCTGCATCGCAGGCCGTTTCTTTACTATTTGAGCTATAAGGAAGTCCTGGTCTTCCTTTAACAACCCACAATTAACTTCTTTAAAACATATGCTGAAGATGTGTGTAAAAGTCGTTCAGTCATGTCCAACTCTTTGTGACCCCATAGACTATACAGTCCATGGAATTCTCCAGGCCAGAATACTGGAGTGGGTGGCCTTTCCCTTCTATAGGGAATCTTCCCAACCCAGGGATCAAAGATATCATATTCTAATTCACTGCAATAATCTTTCATTCACCTCAAAATTTTATTTGCTAACTAAGTATCTAGACTAGAAGAAGAGGAAGCTATGAACAGTGTGACATATGCCCCCCACTTTCCAAGGGCTTATCAGTTAATGCTCAAGAGACTGATGGGATACCCTGCTCCAGCCACTGGGTAAGAAGGCCCAGTGCACTATGGACCAACCAGTTTCCTTCCTTTTTCCTGCCCTTCTCGTCTTTTGCAACCCTCCTTAACAGTGTTCCCTTAGGGCTCCCCCATGGCTTTGTGACATCTTCTAAGAGCTGACGGTAAACTCAGGATATCTTTGATCAAAGAGTAAAAATTTAGAGCTCATGCTCCACGCGAAGATGAAATTCCTTAGTGTGTTCTGTGTTCACAAAGGAACCAAACGAGCGATTCTAAAGCTAGGCCTGGGTTCTAGGGGTCTTCCATCAACTGTGTGACCTTAATCAAGGACACTTAAACTCTGAGGCTGACAAGTCTATATCTGTAACATTAAGGAGTGTGGCTTGATCTCAAAAGAAGTGGCATTCCAAGGACAAAATAGCCAAGTGAGTTGTACTTACTGACTCATTCAACAATGCATGAGAAAAAAGTTCAGAGAGCCTAAGAAAAATAACTTTTTCCAGTTCCCCAGCCAAAAGCTGAAATTTCACCTGGAGTAGAATGTCAGGTGGAATGACTATAAAAGCAAAATATTTATGAAACTTAGCAGAAGACAGGATGGAGGAAAGAAGTGTCCCAGGGTGGATTGGCAATGACCTCAAAGTGCTGAGTTAGTGTGAACCAAGAGAAGGGAAATGAGAGATCAAACCCCTCTCCAAGACGTAGACCCAATCAGTAAGCTTGGAGAGAGGACTCACTTTGGAGCCTTGCATACAAATAGGTTGTGTAAATCGACGGATGTAACTTAAGCAACTACTACATCAGTTCTATGACTTCAAGAGGCACTTCTGGTACCATCTACTATACTCTCACTAACTTATCCTCTTAAGATTAACGTGACAATGAGATAATCCTTCAAAAAAAGGCATTTGTTATTCAAATCACATCACACAGTGGATAAGATATAGAATTGAATAAGACCAGGGTAGAATGCCAGTTCATTTATTAAGTGTATTGTCTTGTACAAATCCATCCTCCTGTGCCCTGGATTCCTCATCTTCCAAATGGAGATGATAACACCTCTCAAGTTTATTGTGTAGTTTAATGGAATATGCAGAGTACTTGGCACAGTGCCTGGCACATGGAAATAAGTCAACTCATAAATTGGAAAAAAATCCTTTGTCAAATTGCCTGGTTTGATTTCAAGTTTGAAAAACAAGGGCACTCACTAGCTCTAGAATAAGGCATACTTCATGATAGATTGCCCAACTTTCATTAAATATACACCCACAAGCAACCATCCCCCACCACACACAAACACACACACACACAGAGTACCATTAGGTCATTGCCTGGAACTGGATTAAGCAATTAAAATACAGAGATGGATGGATGTGAGCCTGTCCTCAGGAAACTCACAAAGAGAAGAGATAACCATCTGAACAAAGACTATATAATAATGTGGTAAAATGAACTGGTAAAGGTATAGGGCTAGCAGAGAAGATGCAACAATTACCTATGTAGGTGGGTTGGGAAAACCTCACTAAAAGAGGTAATATCTGAGAAAGGCTGCTGTAAATGAAGAGGAGTTTGCTAATCAAACTCAAGGAAGATGAGGACACTGCAGGCAGACGGAAACCTAAAACTGAATTGTGTTCAGAGAACTATTTCCTGCACCTGCCAAGGCACTCACTGGATGGGGATACTGAAGAGGGAAACTCTAACAGATACAAAACAGTCCTGATCACCCCAAATGATTGCAGCCTGATTCTTCAAGTATTCCATTTCCCAAAAATGACCGTGAACTCATACTCTGATAAAAAACATCTTTAAGAAACAGTTTCAGTTATGCTTCTTTTGAGTATTGGGATATATTGGCTAATCACCTCTCAAAGAATCTCTCAAAGAATGAGACCCAAAACGCTGCAAGCATAACTAATTTCCATCCCTGGGATGCCTGACTTTTCTGCAATCAAGAAAATCGTGATGTGTTGAATCGTGAATGTGATGTGTTTCATCAAAGGCTCAGTATCCCCAAGAGGAAGCTATAACCTGTGAAATTCCAGGAGAGAAAGAGAAGACCAGAGGATGGAGGCCAAGACAACAGAAGGAGTGGCTATATGTTTAGCACAGGATTCTATGAACCACGCAAGAGAGGAGAGGGCCTCAGGAGACTACTTCCAGTCTTCGGAATTACTTGCTGTTCAGTGCTAGGGAACAGACAGCTCAGCTACTTCCTTGAAAATGCAGTGCATGTTCATTAACAAAGCATGCCTTGAGCAATCAGGAACTTCTGAACTCTAATTCAAGCCACTGATTGACAGTGAAAAAAGTTCTCTTTCCCTCTCCAGACCTCTGGTTATTAAAAACAAACAACAACTATCACCCCCAAAATGTATTATTCTAAACTCCTGTCACACAGATGTTTCAGTTAACTTGCTAACGAATGGTCCTAAAGTCCTCCGTATAAATGATTCTCTTCTCAGTTTCAGAACTGAATCACCATATAAACACAGTCTAGGAACGTGTGATGTGCACAATCCCTTTAAATTTCTAGAGCTGAGGAATTCTTTCTTTACCAGTCACTAGATGTGTTTGAGAAAAGTGTGTAATGACTCCAGTAAGAAATGGTACATGAACAACACACAAATACTCTCTTCCCAAACTACCAGGTTTATTTTTGTGATACGCTGTGACCCCACGCCTTTCTTTTCTCTTTACTGCAGTTGTTCAGTTGCCAAGTCACGTCTGACTCCCTTGGGGACTGCAGCATACCACGTGTTCCTGTCCTTTACCATCTCCTAGAGTTTGCTCAAACTCACGTCCACCGAGTCGGTGATGCTATCCAACAATCTCATCCTCTGATGCCCCCTTCTTTTCCTGTTCTCCATCTTTCCCAGCAACAGCTTTTTCTGATGAGTTGGCTTCTTTTCTCTTGCATGTGGTTAAAGCCAATTTTTATTGCCAGGTGTGCCAGAGAAGTCATACTGAATAATTAGAGCTGGAGAACACCGCCATGTGCATTTATCTGACTTTTATAAGTGCTTCAGCCCCTCAGAGTTTAATTCTCACCCCCAGAGCTAACTTATTGGTCCTGGGAAGATAACAGCGATTTGTAATTTGGATCCTATGTCTAAACTTCCTTGTGAACATGCAATATAATTTTACAGATAAAGTGGCATCAGTAATGCTTTGTTACCATAAATAACACAGTTTGGCTATAGCGTTAACATTAAAACCAAAATGCTATCCATTTTGGACCACAGCCCCTCAGAACCATCTTACCTTGCAGGTACATGCAGTGCAGTTATCATAGAGAAAAGAGGATCCATTGTCATAAACATCACTGCGAAAGAGGCAGCTTCCAAATGGGAGGTCAAACACTTTCCTTTGACCTAGAAAGAAGCAACGGCATAGCGTTAGCAAGACAGAGGTCAGGACTGCCCCACTTCATCATCAGCAATTATAGCACAGGACTGTTAAGCATTCCCACAAGACCAGGTAAATCCAGTGCACAAATACAGACCCACGGGTCACATGTTTCCAGGGGATTCCCAGGAATCATGACTTCAAAGACTTTTTGCTAGAGAGAGTTTGATTGCATACTGAATCTTGTAAGTTCAACAAACCTTTATTATGAGTTCATCCTAGTGAGCCAGGATGACTAAGGCATCCTGTCCCAGGGGACCTTAGTCTACTCGGGAAACAAACCCATAAAGGATGATTTCAGTACAATAAGACAGTCAGGAAAAGACTTTTTGGAGGATGTGCTGCCTGAGCTGTATCTTAAAGAATGAGTAAAATTATACAGAAAGTGGGTGTTGGCAGGGAAGAGGCAGGAGAAGTCAAGATATCCAAAGAAGACTAGGATGAGCAAAAAGAAAAACTAATGAGACTGTATCTCAGTTGAAGAAATGACAAGCCCATTGGCATCGAGGGTGATGCTAACTCAAAGATCACATAGAGGAAGAATCCAACTCCAGATACCCAGTGTTCAACCTCCCACAGGCATCACACCTCTTGCAGAATTACCTTGGTTTTCCCTGATGTAAGGATTTGATTGGTGACCCAAAAGGTGAAAAAAATCAACCCCAAATAAAGAGTGTAATCCAATTTCCTCCTTTCTTTCAGTATTTGAGTTTCTACTCTCTGGAGCACATAAAAATATCTCTGAAAAGTTACTTCAATTAAGGACTAAGTTGAGAAGTCAAAGATTAATCATCACTCATAAGATTTATACCCACACTCTTCCTGTAAAAAGATTAAAAGCAATTTCTATTTCATTGGAGACCAAATGAAATGCTTAAGTATCTATCTATAAACACATATGAAATGCTATTCTCGGAACTAGAATTGTTGGAATTACTGTTAGTAGATGTCAACAAAAATGCCATCTTCCCGTTAAAAGTCAACCTCAAAGCTGGGATACAGTAGAGATGTAGAATTAAATCATTAGTTTAGTTCTCCCTACAAGAAGCAAACTTGCTTCAAAAGATGATTGTGATAATTTTAACTTGGGTCCCACATACAGACTCCCAGGTGACCTTGGGCTTGACTTCTCCAGGCCTGACTTAGTTCACTTGTCATAATATGATATCAAAATGCCTCCTCCCAATAACACATTACCATCTCTAACTACAATGTCAGTGCTAAAGTATACCATCAAAAATTTTTTTATGGTTAGATAAAATTTAGCATAATGACTGTATGTGTACCTAACAATTAGCAATATCCCAACTGAAACAGGCATTCTTCTGTGTATACTCAGGTTCTAAGTCTTTTGAAGTTTGTAAAAATTTACAGATTAAATCAGAGGATTACCTGAAAAATACAGAATTCATTCTTTCTCTAGGTCTTCCTCTAGGTAACTCCCAAGGGTTGTCTGAAGCAACAGAAATCTGTGTGCAGGCCACCCACCCCATCAGAATCACACCTGTCATATCACACCTTGATTTAGGACACTCTATAAAAGTACAAGAAACACCCCTAACACTAAGCAGATATTTTTTTAATTTACTGCAAAAATGATGGTGATATGATTTTTCACTGCTTTAAACACTGTCCTCTGTATTATTCCATCAAATATATATTTCTGTCCTTTAAGAATTAAAAATAGCTCTGCTTCAATTGAGTATTTGTTTCAAATTGTGATAACATGGTTTGTCTTGTCCTTCCTTTTATTATATATATTATATTATATTATATTATTATAGTTAGACTGGTAGATTGATACATTAGTAGGCTACTGAACAAAAAAGGCTTGCGTTTAATCTCCCTGCACAAATATGACCAATGGCAGAGAAGTATTATCATTATTAGAGGTGGTATAATTCAAATAGGCTTCCCAGGTGGGACAGTGGTAAAGAATCCACCTGCCAATTCAGGAGACATGGGCCCAATTCCTGGGTTAGGAAGATCCCCTGGAGAAGGAAATGGCAACCCACTCCAGTATTCTTGCTTGGAGAATCCATATGAACAGAGGAGCTTGATGGGCTGCAGTCCATGGGGTCGCAAAGAATCATACACAACTGAGCAACTGAGCAAACAGCACATATAATTCAAATATGATCTTGGGCCGTGTGACTCTAAGAGGTGCATTGGGTGCTCTCTATATAGAAACTTCTGATGAGGCTGTCATGGAAAATGAGAAAAGAGAGGAAAATAGCACAAAGGGCAGGGGTATGTCATGTGAATGAATCCTGCTCAAGGGAAAACTGAACAGCAAATCAGTGTCCAAAAATCCAAAAGTCTAATTAGTCTAAAATTTCAGCATCTACTAAGCATTGCTGTGTTCCTCCCCCCACCTTTTTTTTCCTGTCTTTTGTTGTGTGGGTATGTCTCTTTCCACTGTCAAAGAACATATAATCTTACCTAAATCCCAAAGTCATCATGGCTCAAAATAAGATAAAACATTCAAAAGAACAGTTCAGAGACTCTGTGTGTAGCCTAATCTAAGCCATTTCCACTTTATTCCACTGGGACTTAGCCCAGCAGTAAAGGTCTCACTTGAGAGAATTAGGATTTTCGAGTGTCCTAAGACTTGCTGTCCCTTTTGTAGTCCGACTTACGACCACAAATGGACAGAAAAATCTGCATTCAACACAACAGTCATTGTTCATATGAGAATCTGATCTGACTCAGCATATCCACGATACCAGCTTCAGAGCTTTAATCAAGCTTGCTGCTGCTGCTAAGTCGCTTCAGTTGTGTCAATCTGTGTGACCCCATAGATGGCAGCCCACCAGGCTCCTCCATCCCTGGGATTCTCCAGGCAAGAATACTGGAGTGGGTTGCCATTTCCTTCTCCAATGCATGCACGCATGCTAAGTCGCTTCAGTCATGTCTGGCTCTGTGCGAGCCTATGGACAGCAGCCCACCAGGCTCCTCTGTCCACAGGATTCTCTAGGCAAGCCTACTTAGCTTCAAGTTGAGGCCCCAAGCCACGCCTCCTCTGCGGTGACTTTCTCACTTAGATGGGGCCCTGTTTCCACCATGACCCACAGCATGATTTCAACAGTGAACTGGCTACTTCTCTTCCGGGGGCACAAGCACACATGGGCAACCCAAGAAGCACACACATCAGTGGAAATGCCTTCAGTCAGTCATGTCTAAGCAATTCTCCTTTGTTCTGATAGTATCTATGAAATTACTTTGACAGCAGGTGCACATTTGTGTGTGTGTTTGCGTATGTGTACACAGAAGGAAGGCAAACATTATTAGATGAAGAGTTAGCAGCAGAATCCTTCAAAGAAGAGAAGGCTGCCTTTATTTAACAAAATACCCTTATTGGCCAATTCAACTGTAGAAAGATAGACTTCAGGGTATGGCTATGATAAGCTGGGAATGATAAAAATAAATTAACAGGTGTTTCAGATGGAGGAAGCAAAGTATGACAGAAAAGACAGAAGATTCAAGGAAAGAGTGTGGACAATAAGGATCGGAAGCTGGAATCTACAGACAAGAGACAGTGATATTTTCCTAAAGGCAAAGTAGTTGAGACATTTTAAGAACAAAGCGAGCTTAATATTTCAGTTTCTGTTATTCATTGTGCTTCCCTGAAAAGTAATCAGCCTCTTACTGTAAACCTTCAGCGAAATCCCCTGCACAAGCCTTGATTCAATAGCACCATAGAATGTGAAACGACAGGGTGGGGGGGTTTTCCTGAAAGAACAAAATGATGTTGAAGAAGCAGATGGAGGAGGGAAAGGAAGGGAAAAACAGAAGGGAAGAGAAGGAGGAGGAAGTAGAAGAGGAAGAGGGAGGGAACAAACAGAAAACAGCAGCAGGAGCAGAAACACAAAGCCAGCGGTGACTAGAGAAAATACAAGCCTCCTGCCAAGGATTCCTGGAGATACTGGTGAGGACGCAGCATATTCTATTGCATTCAGTTGATGGATCAAGCTACTTTTATCTGAATTTTAAACAGTCAAACTCTATCAACTCACTGACCTAAAGGCCACATGGAAGAAGCTGATATATACATTACGAACAAAACCCAAAGGATTCCGTGCCCTAGAGACCCTCCGTCCAGGGTGTTTCTCTTCAGGTGGTAACATGCATGCTGCTCTCCATGTCACCTGGAAAGCTGAGAAGCAGCAGATTAAATTGTGGGCTTGGGAATCACAGAGACTCATGTTCAGGAGTCAACTCCATAGCTCACTAGCTGTGCTACCTTCTAGGAATTCGACTTCTTTCTCAGCACAAAACTAATCATGGTCCCTATATTATTAATACACATCAGAATTCTATATGTAGCACCTGTATGTCACAGACTCCTGAGAAAATTAAATGAGAAAAAAAGTTCCTGAAGTTTTCACATGGCACCTAGTACATAATAATTGCTCCCAAAGGAATAGCTAACCCTCTTTTTTTTACTGACTTATTCATTATTCCCTTCCAAATCTCTTGTTTGAGGCACTTTATCCTCCTGCATGTTTTTGCCTCTAAAATAACACCCTATTCCTCCATCTGTTTACTTCATATGCCTTTATTTACTTATTTTTCTTTTGGGGGCATGCTTTGAATCATGTGCGATCTTAGTTCCCTGACTAGGGATTGAACCTTCACGCCTCTGCCCCCAACCCCCATGCAACCCCCACATTGGTAGCACAGAGTCTTAACCACTGGACTGCCAGGGAAGTCCTCACATGCCTTTAAAATACATTCCTACTAAATGTCAGATGCCCAGTTAAAGACAGTTGCTCAACGTTGTTCTCCCCACAAAAATACATTCCTCAGTTCAGTTCAGTTCAGTTCAGTCAGTCAGTCATGTCCGACTCGTTGTGAGCCCATGAATCGCAGCACGCCAGGCCTCCCTGTCCATCACCAACTCCCAGAGTTCACTCAGACTCACGCCCATCGAGTCCGTGATGCCATCCAGCCATCTCATCCTCTGTCATCCCCTTCTCCTCCTGCCCCCAATCTCTCCCAGCATCAGAGTCTTTTCCAATGAGTCAACTCTTTGCATGAGGTGGCCAAAGTACTGGAGCTTCAGCTTTAGCATCATTCCTTCCAAAGAAATCCCAGGGCCGATCTCCTTCAGAATGGACTGGTTGGATCTCATTACATTCCTACTAATCATCAAATGTCCAGTTAAAGACGGTTTCCTCAGGACCATTCTCCCCACACCAGGCTATTATCCCAGGGTGTCTGGTATACCAGGTTTACAACTACAGGAGAAGATAAAAGAAAAGAAGGTTCTGGGGAGGCTCAGAAGTGAAATAAACCCTTGTACACACCTTGGTGGTGGTTTAGTCTCTCAGCTGTGCCCAACTCTTGCAACCCCATGGTCTTGTAGCCCACCAGGCTCCTCTGTCCATGGGATTTCTGAGGCAAGAATACTGAAGTGGGTTGCCATTTCCTCCTCCAGGGGATCTTCCCGACCCAAGTATCAAACCTGGGTCTCCTGCATTGCAGGTGGACTCTTTACCTACTGAGCCACCACACCTTACACTCCAGTAACCTGTCTCTAAGAAGCCATGAAATAGCACAACTTGAAAACCTCAAGATAACAAAGTGGACAACACTCAACAGAAACTCCCAGAATAAATTACATTGTTCTTTGACCTGAAAACAATCACTCACCCAAACATTTGGGGCAGCACTGTCCTGAGGGAATGTGGCTAAGGTGCTGAGGACAGGAGAGAATGGGACAGACTTCTCTCACGCACTGTGTCCTGCCTCCCTAAAGAAAAGAGGAGAAAAAAAGCACATTTAGAAAAGTACGTGCATATATATAGTGTCTAACCAAACTATCTGGAGCAAACCTAGGCCTTTCCTGGGGTTGGTCCCAGGGTGATTGCTCAGACCTGGGCAACCGCCCCTAGGCAGCCCGTGCTCTTTCCCGTAGATGCCATGAATTGTACCCACGAGAAGACTGCCTCTAAAGCGATGGGTACAGCATCACCTCTCCCCACTCACCACCACCACCACCACCACCTTTCTTTATCTTTTTTCCTTCTTGAAGTGAAAGTGAAAGTCACTTAGTCATGTCAGACTCCTTGCAACCCCATGGACTGTAGCCCACCAGGCTCCTCTGTCCATGACATTCTCCAAGCAAGAATACTGGAGTGGGTTGCCATGCCCTCCTCCAAGGGGATCGTCCCAACCTAGAGACTGAATCCTGGTCTCCTGCATTACAAGCAGATTCTTTCCCATCTGAGACACCTGAGCATTTTGGCTTTTAAGACCCACCAACACTCTCAGTTTGGCAGAGATCTGAGGCTTTCAGTACTATAACCAGGAAACATCTCTGGCAAACCCAGACAGGTTGACCTCTCTTTCCAAGCCCAAGGCAAGAAAGCAGCTTTGGGGGTTTTACCGAGATGGGTCTTCCTCTTTCAGGCCCCCATCTTTCTAGCCCTGCAGTAAAGCTTCCCCCAGGAAGACTTCCCTTTTGGTCACTCCTTAAAGGTGTTGCTAGAACGACTCATGAAGGCTCAGAGTTGGGGAAGTAAGTCAATCTGCTGAAAATGGATACACTGGAAGCCAACATTCAGAAGAACCATTTCACTGAAGTTACTCAGCCAAACTAATATGAATCAAGTAGAAGGTTTATGATGACTGACAATCAGCAGCCTCGGAAGACGTTCTAGAGTCTTCATATCTTTCACTGCCTCTCATTCTTGACCCTTTCTGTCCTCCATCACCCATCATTTCTGACACCCATTCCTTCTCTTCCTCAGCATCCCCTGCTTCTCTGCCCATTCGTATCTCTTGCCCTCCGAGATGTGAAGATGAGCATACCAACTTCCTTTCTCCGTTCCTTAGCAGGGATGCCTGTTTTTCCAGCCTCAGCAACTTGTAACTGAATCCCCATAAAGCCAAGACCAAAAAAAAAAAAACTGGGGCTTTCCAGTCAATTTACATTCAACAGCTTTGCAAGGCTCAAGTGAAAACTATCCGGTNACCGCCCCTAGGCAGCCCGTGCTCTTTCCCGTAGATGCCATGAATTGTACCCACGAGAAGACTGCCTCTAAAGCGATGGGTACAGCATCACCTCTCCCCACTCACCACCACCACCACCACCACCTTTCTTTATCTTTTTTCCTTCTTGAAGTGAAAGTGAAAGTCACTTAGTCATGTCAGACTCCTTGCAACCCCATGGACTGTAGCCCACCAGGCTCCTCTGTCCATGACATTCTCCAAGCAAGAATACTGGAGTGGGTTGCCATGCCCTCCTCCAAGGGGATCGTCCCAACCTAGAGACTGAATCCTGGTCTCCTGCATTACAAGCAGATTCTTTCCCATCTGAGACACCTGAGCATTTTGGCTTTTAAGACCCACCAACACTCTCAGTTTGGCAGAGATCTGAGGCTTTCAGTACTATAACCAGGAAACATCTCTGGCAAACCCAGACAGGTTGACCTCTCTTTCCAAGCCCAAGGCAAGAAAGCAGCTTTGGGGGTTTTACCGAGATGGGTCTTCCTCTTTCAGGCCCCCATCTTTCTAGCCCTGCAGTAAAGCTTCCCCCAGGAAGACTTCCCTTTTGGTCACTCCTTAAAGGTGTTGCTAGAACGACTCATGAAGGCTCAGAGTTGGGGAAGTAAGTCAATCTGCTGAAAATGGATACACTGGAAGCCAACATTCAGAAGAACCATTTCACTGAAGTTACTCAGCCAAACTAATATGAATCAAGTAGAAGGTTTATGATGACTGACAATCAGCAGCCTCGGAAGACGTTCTAGAGTCTTCATATCTTTCACTGCCTCTCATTCTTGACCCTTTCTGTCCTCCATCACCCATCATTTCTGACACCCATTCCTTCTCTTCCTCAGCATCCCCTGCTTCTCTGCCCATTCGTATCTCTTGCCCTCCGAGATGTGAAGATGAGCATACCAACTTCCTTTCTCCGTTCCTTAGCAGGGATGCCTGTTTTTCCAGCCTCAGCAACTTGTAACTGAATCCCCATAAAGCCAAGACCAAAAAAAAAAAAACTGGGGCTTTCCAGTCAATTTACATTCAACAGCTTTGCAAGGCTCAAGTGAAAACTATCCGGTGCAATATGAATTACTATCAGATTTGTGAATAATTCAGTTTTTTTTTCTTTACCAAAAAAAAAAAAAAAAATCAGTAAATTTGGTAGATCAATCACTAGGCAAATGACATTTCAATGAATTGGCTTCTCTAGGATTTGAGCTGGAAACCAAACTAGTAGACCCTCAAAAGTACCCGTTGCCTCAAGCCTGGAATTTTTATCTTGAGAGGCCCCAGGAAATAAGCAACTCACGCCTCAAAGAGTCCTGGGCCTCGAAAGGGAAAGATTCCCTCATAGCGTTTCCTCACACCTTCTCTAGCACTTTCTGTATTAACACCAGACATTAGCCGTCTGGATCCTATTCATTCCCAGCCGAGCACACTGCTGTTGCCTGTTGTTTCAGCTTCCCCTTCCTATGCCTGCCATTTTCATTGTGCAAGCTTTATTTCTTGGTAGGGACAGATGAAAAGGGGAGAGCATGTTATGTCCTTTAAAATATTTATTATTTTTAAGCCACTTTAAGGTTGGCTTCTTCCCCAAACCAATAGAAAACACACGAAAATACCACAAAAATCCTCCTGTTGTTTTTACACTATTTCCAGATCAGCACGAATCACTAAAAATCTCCCAGGAATCCCTAGCTGTGCTCAGTGAGTTTCCTCTCTCGACTGTATAATCCTGGACTCTGGCCCTTCACCAGACTTCAGGGGCACATAACCTGAGTCTTGGTCACACTCTGAGGTCTGCCCCGGCTTATACATAAACCACAAAAGTCAAATCTAGAGGGAGGCAGAAGGCTCTCCTTAGCTTTTAACTTCCTCAAATCGCGAGGCCTTGGGCTACACGCGGTTGCCTGGATGTCGGCTTCTCGTAGGTGCACAGAGAATGTATTCTTTTCATCAGTTTTCTCTGTTCTTGTTGGATCAGCATCTATTTTTCAAGCATATTTTAAAATTAAAATTTAAGAAAAATATTGCATAGTTGCATGGCCGTTAACTTGTCCAACACACTGGAAAGCTGGCCAAAGACTGTGCACTCCAGTAATTTTCCTTACAATGAGGTCAAAGAGTGAATTTTGCATACATAATACAACGGCAGTTTGTGTCTCCCGAGAGTCCGTTAAAGTAACTTGAACTCCAATTTAAGTTTGCTGCTTTGGTCAGGTTTTATTTTGTTTGGGTTGCAGAATTGTGGCATAGCCCAAGTCCCGAGGCTGCATTCCAATTAATACCTCCAAAGAAAGTCCCAGGCCCTTTCAGCTCACAACCTGCTTCTATGATTTCAACTCAGCAGGGACTCTGGCTAAACTATAAGCCAGGGCTTTGCTGTAAACTATGAAAGTTAAAAAAGCAGAAGCAAACATTTCTGGTTCTAAAATTGCACTAATTCCTACTGTAATTGCACTAAATCGACTCTATCAGATTATCACCATCGCTTTCTAATTAGCTTGCCTGCCTCAGCTTTCTTTCCACGAGTCCATCCTGCAAGGTTTAATATCTCCAAGACTCTTATTCAGCATCCATAACTGTTTCACTATTTGAGCTAAGATTTATTCAAGGTTTACCATATGTTGGGATTATCAGCAGTGGATATAATATACCAAAAAATCATTCTTTATAGAGCATGTCCATATGTTAAGGTGGAGGATGACTTAACCATAACATTCAGGAGAAAGTTCAACCCACTCAAGCTAAAAGTCCATGTAGAAATGACTAGATGCCCACTAGAATCTTTTTTTTCTCCTGACCACAGAGCCAATCTGTATTTCCCAGTCTCCCTCACTGTTAGGGGTGGCCAGTGGGAGGTAGACGGAAATCTCTCACATGAAAAAAGGTTGAACACTGAAGAACTGATGCTTTTGTACTGAGGTGTTGGAGAAGACTCTTGAGAGTCCCTTGGATTGCAAGGAAATCAATCCTGAATATTCATTAGAAAGACTGATGCTGAAACTGAAGCTCCAGTACTCTGGCCACCTGATGGAAAGAGCCGACTCATTGGAAAAGACCCTGATGCTGGGAAAGATTGAAAGCAGGAGAAGGGGATGACAGAGGATGAGACGATTGGATGGCATCATCGACTCAATGGACATGAGTTTGAGCAAGCTCCAGGAGACGGTGAAGGACAGGGAGGCCTGGTGTGCTGCAGTTCATGGCGTCACAAAGAGTCGGACACAGCTGAGCGATTGAAGAACAAGGTGCCATGCTCTCAAGAATTTTGCAATAACGTGGAAGAGCCTGCTTCCCTGAGTCACCATATGGATGTCTACCCACTAAACACCTGCAAGGAACTGTTAAATGAGCAGGAAATAAATTTTATCGTGTTAACACTCGGACGCATCAGTTCTTTATTATCCCAGTGAGGCAACTTTGTCAAGACACTCCATAACCTTTTCTCCAATCTCCTTTCCTTCCAACACCAACACAGAGAGGAGATTCCAATATTTCTTATTTCTTTCCTGTCCCCAAACATATCTCATGCCGTCTCTCTTCTTTACACATGTATCTTTCCCTTTCTGCCCCCATCACTGACCCCTATGGAAATCCTGCTTCACTCAAGGTCTATTTCATCCTTTTCTCTTTTGTAAAGTCTTCTAGACCCTTTCAATTTCCAACAACCTCCTCTATAATCCTGTATCTTTTCTTTTCTCTTCTTTACTCCTGTGGTATTTTTGACACACAGATGAACATTTAACTCTGATAGACAACACTGGATTTGTCTCTAAGCTAGACTACGGTATGGGCGGGAACCAGTCCTTTGAGCCTAATATCCTCCAAAGGACTCAAGTAAACATCTCAATAAAAATCCACTGAACGAAAGGAAGAGCCACCACATATAATGAGCTCCAGTACCCAGGTAAATTTTTCAGAGCACTTCAACAACAAGATGCTGATGAGACGGCAGAGTTCAGGGCGATCTGCATCCCTTTACCTTTGTATCTCTGTGGGTTTTGCATAATTTGGGTACCAGCTAAATGTTTGTTAGTGCCAATATTTCAAAAAGCATCCCTCAACTTCAATTTTTAAAGATGGTATGAGTCCTAGTATCCATGTATTTTGTTTAATGTTTGAAAATGTCTAAATGGTCAAAACGTTTAGGGACTAATGACTGTATTCCCATTTGATCAACAAGAAAAGCTAGGCACGTCCATGACACTGGAGAGTTACAATTTCTACCATTTGCCCATTTCTTGCAAAGGCAAACTTGTCCTCTAGAAGCGATCGTTTGTTCCTATTGCCTATGCAAGTGCTTCTCCAAAAGCAGTTGTTTTAAAAAGAAAGACATGGAACTTACGCCAAGTCTATTTTCTTAATTTTCTTTTAGTTGATTTAGTCAAGAACACAATTACTTTGTGTCAAAGTTTACCCTAAAGCAGCAGTTCTGTTGCATAATTAAAACAGAAAAAGAAAGTATCTTCCTGACTGTAGTGATGAGTGCAAGATGATAAAACCACAGCCTTGTGTGTGCAGGATGCTTCTCCCATCCCTGAGGTCTGCTGGGAACTGGGGGCTGGAAACTGTTCTGCAGCACGTGACATGGCACTCATTCCTTGACCAGGAAACAGATCGCGGCCACCTAACAGGAGGTGGGACGCACAGCAGTGTATGTCTAACCAATTAAGACCAGTCAGCTACACGCAACCACATTCGAGAGTGATTTTTGTTTGTTTGGAGAGTAATTTTTTAAAAACAATATTCAACTCTGAAGAAAATAGACTTCTCCATTGATTCTAGATGGAGGTGAGAACGAAAGAAGAGGAAAAACTAGAGGAACTAGTGTAAGGAAGATTTAAATCGTGGGTACAAAGAGCTCATGTGTGACTCATAATTTTTACATCACAACAACCAGTGGTATAAAGCAAATTTGGGAGCAGAGCACCAAATCTGAATTACAAATTGGGTTAAAAAACTTCCCCCAAAGAAATGGATATCTTTATCCACGCCCCTCTTCAACCTGGCAATTTATTTTGATAAAGTTCTGGATCGTGACAGCTACTTCAAGGGTGAAGGACTTAGTACTTGGCTTCCCCTGTTCTTGGCCAGTGTGGAATCAGAAATCAACACAGAAGAGAGACTGCAGGTGAGTTGTGAGGCTGAGTGAGTGGAAGAAGAGTGGACAAAGGCAGAGACGTCACCTGCTTCCCTGGGAGCTCAAACAGCAAAGGATGTGCCTGCAGTGCAGGGGACTTGGGTTTGATCCCTGGGTTGGGAAGATCCCCTGAAGAAGGAACCAGCAACTCACTCCAATATTCTTGCCTGGAAAATTCCATGGACTTAGGAGCCTGGCAGGCTACAGTCCATGGTGTTGCAAAGAGGTGGACACAACTGAGCAAGTTTTATTTTCACAAGCCCACTACAATGGGCAAGAGAAAGGTATATATGAATGCACACACACACACACACACACACACAATACACTGGCATATATGCTTATATTACATGCTATAAAATCCCATGGACAGAGGAGCCTGACAGGCTATATATACATATACATATACATATACATATATATATATATATATAGCCCATAGGGTTGCAAAAAGTTGGAGTCGATTGAGTGACTAAACCACTACCACCACATGCTAAAATAATTTGTGTGTGTGTGTGTGTGTGTACACATGTGTGTGTGTTTGTGAGACTCAACACTAGCCTAGGGCTTTTCAACTTTGACATTACTGATGTTTTAAGTCTTTGCTTCAGGGAGCCATCATATGTATTGTGGAATGTTTAGCAGCATCCCTGGTCTCTATCCACTAGATGCCAGTATCCCCCTTCATCCCCTGGTTGCAATAAAGAGGAATGTCTCCAGACACTGCCAAATGATGGTGGGGTACAAAATCAATTCAAGTTGAGAACTACTACACCAGACCAACATTTTCTCAAGCCATGATCCAGGAACCTGCATTTTTTTATAACTTTCCCAGCCGACTTGAATGCTGCTGTCCAAGGCACCACATTTTACAAATGCCTCACTAACAGGAGCTTCCATCAAGTGGGGATTAAGTCATAATTATCTTGTGAGTTCCTCGCAGCTAGTGCACATCATAGCTTATAACACATGATTAAGACGTGTATTCTGAATGATGGAGAATATTTTTTAGGTTGAAGAGTTCTCTGAGAGAAGAATCGGGCCCCATTTCACCTCAGTGGCTAGAGGCTACTTTTACTCAAGCTCATGGCAAGGAGGGCAGGAATGGGTGATTGAGGTTGATCGAGTTGAATTACGCTTCTCTGAGGCATCTATGCTGAGTCCAACTCGGGCTTTATCATCACCATCTGTGTGGATCCTGGAGACTTTCTTTCCCAAGAATCTGAACATCATGGGTTTTTGTTTTCAAGTCATAAAATAAAACTCAACTTCAGTTCTACACATAGAGAGTCAAAGGTATGTCAGCAAAGTTTTGCCACGGTACTTATTATGTGCCATGAAAATCTCGAGCAAACAATGACCTCTGAGAAGTACCCACTGGGCTGATAAAAACAAAACCTTTTTCTTTCTTCAGTGCCTATTCAGAAAATCAAGGCCTGCCTTAAGAATCAAGCCTGAACCAAATTCCTTTCATTTTTCCCATCAATTAATGTTTCCAAGTCCAATTGTACTGTTGCTCATATTATTGTTTTGGTTTCCTATTGCTGATCTAACCAATTACCACACAGCCTTGGTGACTTAAAATAACACACATTTATTATCTTACAGTTCTGGAGATTAGAAGTCTGAAATCAATTTCACTGGGCTGAAATCAAAGTGTTGGCAGGGCTGTGTTCCTTCTACAGACTCCCAGGAGGAATCTGTTTCCTTGTCTCTTCCAACTTCTAGGTTCCTGGTCTTCTTTCTCCATCATCAAAACCATCAGTAGCATCTTCAAATCTCTCCCTGAACCTGGCCCTTGCTTCCATCAGCATGCCTGCTCTAACTCTGACCTTTCCACTTTCCCTTTTTAAGGACTCTTGAAAAAAGGGCCCATCCAGATAATCCAGGATAATCTCCCCATTTCGACATCATTTTGTCGTTGTTCAGTCGCTTGGCTGTGTCTGACTCTTTGTGACCCCATGGACTACAGCATACCAGGCTTCCTGGTCCTTCACTATCTCCCTCAATTTTCTCAAACTCATGTCCATTTAGTCAATGATGCCATCCAACCATCTCATCCTCTGTCACCCCCTTCTCCTTCTGCCATCAGTCTTTCCCAGTATCAGGGTCTTTTCCAATGAGTCAGCTCTTCGCGACAGATGGCCAAAGTATTAGAGCTTCAGTTTCAGCATCAGTCCTCTCAATGAATATTCAGGGTTGATTTCCTTTAGGATTGACTGGTTTGATCTCCTTGCTGTCCAAGGAAATTTCAAGAGTCTTCTCCAACCCCACAGTTAAGCATCAATTCTTGGCACTCAGCCTTCTTTATGGTCCAGCTCTCACATCCATACATGACTACTGGAAACATCTTTAACTGAAATTATACCTGCAAAGTCATTTTCGCCATATAAGGTGACAGTCACGGGTTTGGGGGATTAGGATGTGAACATCTAGATGGTCAGAGAGCACATTATTATACCTACCGAAGTTATTATTATTAAAGAAATGACATTTCATTTCACTGTGTAGCACCAGATGTAATGTTTCAGCTCTAATGTCACTACAACGCACTATAATAACCTTCCTATCAGCTTTTCCCTCCCTGAACAAGCTAGTTTTTCCCATGTTTTACCAAAAAGGAAAAAACAGCCAGGAACTTCTGTTTGAGTCCTGGTTATACGGTACTGAACTGAACGAGTTCCTCACTTTCCATTTGTTCCTCTCCCTCTGCTCATCTCCAGTTATTTCATTCTACCTTTTAGAAGGTGAACACTCCATTCAGATAATCTGAGTTTCTCATCGTGCTCACTCTCTTCTTATTGTCTCAGACCGATCATCGGTGCTGATGGACATCTTCAGGAACATTTAGGATGTTAAGGAAAGAGGAAACCATCCTGTTTGCCAACAGGTCTCTTCGGGGCCCCTATATTTAAGTTCCCACCAAGGTGTATGATTTGTCACTCTCTGGCCCTTGACAATAAGCTCTGCAGGGACTTCAGTGTCCTCTGATGGCCAGACAGATGATCCCCAGAGAGTCTGACTGTATTCATCATGTTCAGAGATACCTGCAGGAGATTTCAGAGAAACTGAAGGCCGGGGTGGGCGGCGTGGTTGGGGTTGTATGGTACTACAGCTAGGCCTCCCCTGTTGCCAGCTCTAGGCTTATTATCAGCAGCTGCCAGGGTGAGCAGGTTCAGCCTAGCTATGGAGACAACAGTGGACTTCAAGTGCACGTGGAGGCAGGGCCAAAGGTCATAATTTTATGAAACAAATATTAGAGTCATAAATAAGCAGGTGATGTAAATGTGTTGATTCTTTTTACTAATACCATTTTTAAAAGGGGTTTCCATTGTGTGTTTGCTTAAGCCTCATATCTAAAAGTAAAGATTCATCTGTCTTCCTCTGAGTCCTGGTTCTTTGCTCTTTCTTGTCACTTAGCTGAATGGCAGGGTTGTTGTTGTTGTTGTTGTTTCTCTCCTTAATGTTTCTGCTTTGAAAAAGAAAATTTCAAATTTCTTCCTCTTTCCCAAACCCAGCTTTCCCCACAGGCAGACACACACATCACTGATAACAACTGGGATACTATTTGAGGCAAATTCTAACTGGTTGGAAGTTTCCACGAATATTTTTTTCCCTGTCTTTGTCCATTTTAGAAACAAGATAAGACCACCCTTGAGGACCAACCTCCAATGCGATCTCTGAGCAAATGCCCTGCAACCTGAGGGATGAAAAAGCTCTGGGAATCAGAACAGATCTGCCAGCCCTGGTTCATTTAGTGTCTGCATTTGGGAGCTGAGGGCTGAGGATGACTGGAGCAGAAGCCGTAATCTGCCCTGAAAGATGTGACACCTCTTTTCAAGGCTCACTGAACAGAGAGGTAGGACTTGCCAATAAGGGCCCTGAGAATCTGGCCTTGCTGGCAAGCATGGGGGGGGGGGTTCCCTCTCTGAAACAATCAACAAATAAACAAACAAATCCACAGGAGAACACCCTCCTGATGTTTCAGATTCCCAGACACCTTCCAGACCACCCCGGTAGGACGTTTTTCAACTGCCGTTCTCGAAAAAAAAAAAAAGTAAAAGAAAGAAAATGAGCCCTTTTCCTTTTCTTGCCATTTTTATCAAAGTTCAACCTTTCATCATCATGTAAGTAGTCAAAGCTGTTACAAGCCTACCACTGACACATCAAACGCTTTATCTACAGCCTGGCCCACTTCCAGGGAGATGAAAAGACGGATCATTCAGAACTCACACCTCCTGTGAGTTATGAGCCATTCCTGAAAGGAAGGAAATAACACCATTGTGTAGGAGGAAGGGCATTTTTCATGTTCCTCAGGCTGTCTGCACTGCAGCAAAGCTGGTTATGCACTAAGGAGGAAGCCACACGAAAGCCTTTGATTGGAGGCAAGTGTCTCTAGAAATACTGTCCCGCAGTATGCTCTGGGACTGCTCGTCTAAAACCTTTCTGTTGACCTTTAAGTTTTGACACCAGAAGAAGTTTATGTAATATACCACATGCTCCATATTGTTTTATTTTGCTTCCACAGTCTTTCATTTGGATTTATTATTTGCCCATTTATTTATTTTTTGGGTCGGGAGTTCACTGAGGATAGAAGCTAGGTTAATCTTCCTTCTATCTTCCTCAAATGCTTCTCTCCTCCCGGCTCCACAGCTAGACCACAGTAACCTTGGAAGTGCTTGGTTTTCAGTTAAACACCTACTTGTACAGTTGTCAGTTAAAACTGGAATAATTCAAAAATGTTTGTGCTCCAGTAATGTTTCCTAAGGTCTAAAAATATCTGCTGCCTTAAAATGAATCAGGCTTCATGAAGATATATCTGGATCCCCTTACTGTATTGACAAATTGCACTTAGAAGTCTTCGAGATTTTTCATAAATATGGTATATCTGAAAACACTACAGAAAAAAGATTATATTTAAACTTAAATTTCTGAATTGATGAGTCACAGCATTTTGGCTTCTGTTCATCTCTGCAACAAACATTTGATTTTCTATATGTTAGACACTGTGATCTTTAAATGAAAAATTTCTAAACTTCCATTCAGTATACATGACTATGTACAGTTCTCTACTTTGTATCAAGTGACAATTCCCTAAAATTCTAATAAAATATAAAATACTGTAAATATAATACCCACAGAGTCCTATAAACACTCTAGCCTCTATTGAGGTACACCATCCAGAGAAACTAGAGGCTTCTAGCAATGGCACCCCACTCCAGTACTCTTGCCTGGAAAATCTCATGGACGGAGGAGCCTGGTAGGCTGCAGTCCATGGGGTAGCTAATAGTTGGACATGACTGAGTGAATTCACTCTCACTTTTCACTTTCATGCATTGGAGAAGGAATTGCAACCCATTCCAGTGTTCTTGCCTGGAGAATCCCAGGGACAGGGGAGCCTGGTGGGCTGCCGTCTATGGGGTCGCACAGAGTCGGACACCACTGAAGTGACTGAGCAGCAGCAGCAGCAGCACTATTCATTCAAACTAGTGATTCCTGTGGGTATTGGTCTTGTCAACCAATTCTAAGTTTGTGTTTTAAGACAATCAGGATGTAACCCAATCTTGGCGAGCTCTTGGGATGATCATAATCTAGGCCCAGTATGACAAAGGAAAAGACGTGTACAGGCTGTTGGAAATAGTTGGGATGAGGGGCTCATAGCTTGAGCCAAAGCTTGCATCCTGACAGTCAATCTGGGCAACTCCAGTGAAAAAGAGCAGTTCACCTGTTTGTCTTCTTGTGAGAACAAACTCCATCTTAGGGGAGGAAGAGATGCAGCACAACAGAACCCCCTAGAGACTGAGTCTAGTTACAGAAGGAAGGGTTTATCGTGACTATAACTTGGCATCTGTCACTCGAGCTGTCGCAAGTCTACTGCCTGCCACGGATGCCCATGCTGGTCCTGAGGAAGAAAGATGCTGAAAGTAAAGCTGGAAAGAACTGTGAAATACTCAAGTACAGGCCCACTGACTTGGGATTCTATAATTGAGTAAAACACATGGAAAGGAAGATTCAGATGACACAGCTGGTGATCAGAGGTCTCCGTGATATTAGTGGCAATGTGCAATCAAAGAGGGTGGATGCGGGAGGCATGCCCGGCTGAGAACCAGAGTGACTGGGAAAGTGGTGAACACAGGGGACAACGGCAGACAGACACGGGGAGACGATGGGCTCCTGTCCAGTGCAGAAAAGAGATATTTCCGCTATCATGAACTCTTTTAGGAAGACTAGGCATCCACCTAGGAAGATGATCACCATTGGCAATACCTATTAAAAAATAGTACCTGTGGACAAAGCATACGTATATTCTCTGGCAAATGGACTCATAAGCAGAAAGAGAAGTACTTGGCTTCTTGCAGAAACAATGAGTTATGTTAAATTGAGCTTCTCCTGGAATAATATCAGACGAGGTTCGGAAGCATTGTCTCATAGTCTTGGCCAGAACGTGCTCCAGAGAAGCCGGAAGAGAGTAGGTACCTCAGTGAGGGAGCAGCTGGCTGGAAAGTTTGCCAGGTCATGGATGAGGTCTGAGTAGACAACAGCTCTGTAACTAAGACAATACGCCTAGCAACCCAGAGGTTAAGGTTAAATCCTTAACCCTATTAAAAGGAATGGGAAAAAAAAAGTTCTACCTGAGCAACAATTGTATCTTATTTCAGAAAAAGATACAGAAAACAGTTCAGGACAAGTTATTTTAGGCCATAGCTCAAACAGAAGGCCAGCCGATTGTTGGAATTACCATAAACATTTCAATGAAAGCCAAGGACAGTTTCCATGGTTCCTATGATACTAATGGAAGAAGAGTGGAAGGTCACCTTTGATGGAAACCAGGGGAAGGCTGATCCATTTGAAATAGAGACAAGCAACTCAGAACACATGCAGCATCTCTCTTTAAAGACCAGTGCTGAAGACCCATACAGTGCCGAAGCGGAGTATTTGGAAGGCAAACATTGAAGACTCAGGGAGGCAGTGACTCAGAAATATCAACCATTTTATTTTTCCAAACCAGCGGGAGGATGATGGCAATGTCTCAAAACCAAGCAGATTGAGTGAAAGTTTACACATTGAAGGTGGAACATCTAGCTCTTTTCTTGACCGAGAAATCCAGAAAGTTACGTTTTAAATTGACCTATGCTATTTATAAGGAGAAGGCAATGGCACCCCACTCCAGTACTCTTGCCTGGAAAATCCCATGGACAGAGAACCCTGGTAGGCTGCGGTCCATGGGGTCGCTAAGAGTCGAGCACGACTGAGTGACTTCACTTTGCTTTTCACTTTCATGCATTGGAGAAGGAAATGGCAACCCACTCCAGTATTTCTGCCTGGAGTATCCCAGAGACAGAGGAGCCTAGTGGGCTGCTGTCTATAGGGTCGCATAGAGTTGGACACGACTAAAGCGACTTAGCAGCAGCAGCAGCATGCTATTTATAAAGATCTTCATCAACCAGTACTAAAGTTTGGTTGCCTAATTCAGAAAACTGTTATAAACAAGTAGGTCAAAGTATATGACCAACTCATGATCAGAACATTGCTAATTCAGACTGGTTGAAAATATTTGTAATTTGAAGAGATTCTGGCATGTGCTCAAGTGTGTAGGTTATAGATGTTGCCCTTGAAGTGAAGGATTTCTCTTAATTTTTTAGATAGGAAGGAAATGGCAACCCACTCCAGTACTCTTGCCTGGAGAATCCCATGGAGGGAGGAGCCTAGTAGGCTACAGTCCATGGGGTCGCAACGAGTGGGACACGACTGAGCGACTTTACTTAATTACTTACTTAACATCTTATGTTTTAGGGAGTTTGTGGGTGAGACACCAAAATGGTTTCATTCCCCCACCCAGAAAAGTTGCTAAAGTGGAAAATACACTTACATTTATGTCCTATATTTTACTTAAAATGTATAGATACTCATGTGCAATGATTATTTCATGCTTTTGTTTTAGGAAGATGTTTCCAGTAGTGTAGGACAAAGACTATGATCCACTGACCTTTTAAGTAGTTTGGCCTGGGATAGCCTTTAGGCTCAAGTCTCCCTTCTTTTTTTGTAAATCTTCCCAAGTGGCCTAATTGAAATCACAAGTCCTCCATTCTCTGGCATCAAATCTGCCTGAAAAATGGTTGCTCTCGGGTGTCCCTGGTGGTCGTCCCTGGTGGTTGCTCTTGGGCGTTCGATTAAGAACCTAACTTCCAAATCAGTGGACACAAGTTTGATCCCTGCTCCGAGAAGATCCCACATGCCACGGAGCAACTAAACCCATGTACCACTACTACTGAGCCCAAACTCCAGAGCCTGCAAGCTGCAACTATTGAGCCTGAGTCCTGCAAACAATGAAGCCCACTCACCTAGAGCAAGGGCTTCGCAACAATAGAGGCCACCACAGTGAGAAGCCCGCACTCTGCAACTAGAGAGTAGCCCATGTGCCACATCGATGACCCAGGGCAGCCGAATAAATAAATATTTAAAAAATGGTTGCTCTCATTTAATAAAAATGCCATCCTAGGGAAACTTGGGCAACCACAAAATTCATATGGATTCAAAATCCATAGTTCTCAAAGGGTCTAATAAGTTTTACTTTGAAAAACAGAAGAGTTCTTAACGCTTGCAAATCAAAGGAGCAGAATTGCACTGAAATTGTTCCTAGCATATATTTTAAATGATTTGCCTCACAAGTATTCCTAACTCCATAGGGTAACAGGAATGAAGGAGGAGAGCCTCAGATGTACATGTATCCCAATGTTTGGGACAAAAAGCTGCAAACCCTAATAAGGGGGCCATTCCTTTCACCAAATACTTAGATGTGAGATCTTTACACTGAAACAGTCTCTCTAAACCCCAATGTGGTCTTTTATTACAGTTGTAGAAATAACCGTTTGCATGCACATGGATACCAAATTCCTGATAATGGGTGATGAATCAAAAATCTGCAGGAAAATGATGACTTTTTAAAATTAAGAAATCCTAGTTTATGAAGGCATCAGCCTTCACTGTCTCCCTGTGCGTTAAGCTCAGTGGGTGTGTGCTGTCACTTCAGTCATGTCTGACTCTGCGACCCTAGAGACTGTAGCCAGCCAGGTTCCTCTCCATGGGATTCTCCAGGCCAGAATACTGGAGTGGGTTGCCATGCTCTCCTCCAGGGCATCTTTCCTACCCAGGAATCAAACCCACATCTTCTGTGACTCCTACATGGTAGGCAGATCCTTTACCACTGAGCCACTGCGGAAGCCCACTCCTTGAACTCAGTACAAGCAGGTAGTTTCCAGAGTCTAAATCGAGAAGGAAAACTAGAAATCCACATGGTTCAAACCCTGGGGTTAAGAGCCCTCTCCTACCCCAGTTCCATCCTTTGCTGCTGCTAAGTTGCTGCTAAGTCACTTCAGTCGTGTCCGACTCTGTGCGACCCCATAGACGGCAGTCCACCAGGCTCCCCAGTCCCTGGGATTCTCCAGGCAAGAACATTGGAGTGGGTTGCCATGTCCTTCTCCAATGCATGAAAGTGAAAAATGAAAGTGAAGTCGCTCAGTCATGTCTGACACTTCACGACACCATGAACTGCAGCCTACCAGGCTCCTCTGTCCATGGGATTTTCCAGGCAAGAGTACTGGAGTGCGGTGCCATTGAGTTTACTTCTCTATGTTTCAATTCTTCATCTGTAAATTAGAAAAAAAAAAAAAAAACTGTACCCATTCTCACAAGTTCATATAAAAAATCAGATGATGGAGGTAAAGGTTTTAGCTCAGTGTCTGGTGCACAAATAAGTGCTCATTAAATGTTTAGTTCTTACAAATACTGTAGTGTCAAATTAACCGTAAATCCCAGTCAGCCCCATAAATTAACAAATGAGTGACCTTGGCAATTTATGTAATCTGCATCTTGGTTATTTTATTACTAAACAATGCCACTTTGCTTACCAAGCTGTTGTGAAAACAGCTTTGCGTCAATGTATTAAAGCACCCAGCACAGAACTTAATCTACAGAAGTTCCTGGTAAAAATGAACCTTCAGCACTCTCACTCCCACCCTGCGGCGCTTTAGGATTAGCCATTCAAAGTGGGTTTCAAAGGCCCAGAGAACAGGGCTGAGAAAGGTACAGGGCTGTGGTGACTTTTCCTCTGAATTACTTGGAGAACATTCGTGTTTCCCTTGGCCCCAGGAACACATGGAGTAGTCTTTTGGGGTGCACAGTAGTGTATACATCACCCCTGTATTTGCATAAAATTTCAAAGCACTTTCTTGATAGATGCAGTATGACAGCCGCTGTCACAATGTATTTATATAAGTTCTATGCGGATTTTATAAAATAAACTTGCAAATGTTTGTTTTCCTAAGGAGGGGTGTGTTTCAGGGTTGGTGGGAATAATCATTTCATCTCCCTCTAGAAAGTAACACATGCTCGCACGCTCCCTTGCCCCATGACCATAAATAGCTGGTGTTCCCTATGAATATGTGAGGCAACCCCATATAGTAGGTCATTTTTAAAATCTATAAGCATTTTTTTTTAATTTCTTTTTTTTTTTTTTTGTAAAAAAACATTGAAGGGTGCCGTAACCACAATCCATCTGAAGTCTAGAGGGAAGGATAAAATAGTTGGCTGTGACTTCTAGCACACTGAATCCCGCAGGCAAATTGTCATAACCCCAGCTGGCTCTTCATCTTTCCAGTGAAGGAGGCAGCCAGATGTGAAAGACAATGGCAATTCCTTACCAACACAGGCCAGCATTTACCTCAATCTTCTTTCAGAGCCACTAGAAGAATTTTCTGGATTGGCTAAATCTTTCCATCAAAAGTACTGAGGTAATATAGTCAATTATCCCCTATACCATTTCCTAAACTAGTATTTTGTGGAATCTTTTTCCATAGGAGATTAGCTAGGGGTTCCATGACATAAGACTCCTGCCAAGAAATGAATCAGGTTGTGTTGAACAAAGTTAAATGAGTTTTCCTTATTGTAGGTCTTTTCTTATCCTTTAATGCATATAAATATCCAATTGGGAGAATATATAAGATGATTTCTCATATGACCATAGAACTCTTTTGTCATAGCACATGGACATATCCTGGTACAATATAAAGAGGAACACAATTCATAAAATACTAGTCAACTTCCATTTACTACTTTGTGTCTACCCTAAGTACTGATAGCTATAGAAGCCTTCCTCCTTGACAAATTTCTTGGTGACAATTTTAGAGTAAACAAGTCCTTATATTGAGCAATCAATATTCCTTAATTGAGCAAACAGTTCTACTCCCCAAAGCCTTCCTCTCCTTAATTACTATATTTAAAAATATGCTCTTCAAATTCAATTTAATATTTTATTTTTACAGATTCCAAAAACCACTCTGACAGTGTTTGTTGGTTGGTTGGGTTTATTGTTTTCTTCAGGATTATCTTCATCTTTTTTTTTTTTTTCCAGAATTTTCATACATTTTACCATAGGGGTAAAAAAACAGAAAAAGAATTTTAGGCTTCCACGTGGCTCTTTCCCAATTCCATAAACCAGGGCACCCTACCAATGCCTGGCATTTCTGGAACACTTATAAACACTATAGTAGGAGAACTCTACCTCCCACATCCTCTGAAAACATAGCTGGCTACAGATTCCCAAGGCAGGCTCTGTGGACATGTGGTTTCCATGCCTTCAAAAAGGGTGTTTGTCGGATACACTGAGGGATATTTCAGCCATGTCTTTCTCTTATCTTTTTTTATTTTTTTGCCTAGCAAACTTGCTCCAAATTTGCCTCTGGGTGGCCTTAAAAAAAGAGACACGTTGTAAACAAATAGAACCCTTACAGATGCCTCAGTAGGCAGTAGTGGCAGAAACAAGGATACAAGGAAAAGATGTGTTTGTTCACTCTGTCTCTCACTTTGGGTGGAACCTTATGGGACAAAAAGGGAGGCTGTGACAGTCCTGGACTGGGTTAGGTTAAGAAGCTGCAAAGAAGACAAGAGCTTTGGGGGGATCAGGCAAGAACACCAGGTTGGGAGCAGGGCCTCTCCTCCACTGTTCTAAAGAGGCAGGGGTCAAAATAGCATGAATTTCACACCCATCTCTAATCCCTCATTGCCCCGACACTGAACTTAAAATAATAACATCAACAAGATGTTATTTTTTAAAAGTGTTCTAAAAAAGAAGTGGCTTCGTCATTAAACTGTTTTCATTGTTACCCATGACCTTCATGGCAACCCACTCCAGTACTCTTGCCTGGAAAATCCCACGGACGGAGGAGCCTGGTAGGCTGCAGTCCATGGGGTCGCTAAGAGTCAGACATGACTGAGCGACTTCACTTTCAATTTTCCTTTCATGCATTGGAGAAGGAAATGGCAACCCACTTCAGTGTTCTTGCCTGGAGAATCCCAGGGACTGGGGAGCCTGGTGGGCTGCCGTCTATGGGGTCACACAGAGTCAGACACGACTGAAGCGACTTAGCAGTAGCATGACCTTCAACTTCATCTCAAGGTGCACACATAATTTTACATTTACAGTCAAGGGCTGTCTCTTTTGTTCACTGTATTCCCAGAGACTACCACAATATCTTTTGAAATAAATAATTACAGCTTTTGTTGATAGACTGCAGTACCATTAGGTAAGCCACTTTATGATGAACTCATAAACACTCCCTCCAAATTCCAATTCTGTCTCTAGATAAGAAAGGTTTTACACACAGAATCATTCCACCAGCAATCATATCCCCAGCTAGCTGTCCCTCTTTCCTTATAAAGGAGTTAGCCAGATGTGAGAGACAATGACAATCTGTCCATAACTGCACACAAGTGACTCGCTTTCCTTTCAGGTAGGAGGAAATTGTGGCTGGTACCTACTCCCAGGAGGGTAGTGCGCAGGTCTAGGGGCAAAGATTCCTTATGGGCATTTCTGGACAGATACACAGAAACCAAAGAACAAAGGCAATGCTAAGAGAACTCGGTGGTGGGGGCGGGGTGGGAGTGGTTAAAAATGATTTGCTTTATATTTAAACTATATATGGATTTCTAATCTAGACCATATGTTGAAAACATAACTAAAACCAATGGTTTTCAGATCTTTTTAACCTAGGATCCTTTTACGCTCTGAAAGATTATTAATCCTACCAAAACTTTTTGTTTATATGAGATACATCTATGAATATTTACTTTTTTAGAAGTTGAAACAAATTTTAAAACTTGTTGACTTTAAAATAACAAAAATTCATTACGCTAACAGAAATAACATACTTTAATGAAAAATACACATTCCAAAACAAACAAAAAAAAATAGTGAGAAAACTGACACTGTTCTACCTTTTGGCAAAGCTCTTTAATGTTTGGCTTAATAGAGGTTATTGAGTTTTCTTATTTGCTTCTTACAATTTATTGCAATATGCTGTTTTGGGTGAAGCTTATAAGGAAAATACAGTTTTACACAGACACACAGTCAGAAGACAGAGGTAGATTTTGAGAGCTTTTTCATATAATGGTGGATACTCTTCGTTGATACTATATCAAAATTCAATAACCTTAAAGGTTGGTTGTGATATGGAATTAAAAACCATATCTTGTCCTTGATTTAACCAGATCTTCAAAATATTAGCATATTTCATTATCAAATATCAAAAAATTCCACTTATCATCGTCCCTTACTTACTCATAAAAAGTCTTTAAGTATAAAAAAATCGGTCAGTCTCACAAGGGCAAATGAAAGTTTTCCAAAAGTCAAGTTTTCACATGAAAGCTAAAGTTTTGATCACTGCTGACTTTACCATGTATTGTCTTTAGAGTGACATGCTCAGAATTTTTTTTTTTTTTTGAGATGTCTGCCAAATGCCCAAGTAAAACTGGAGTTCCATTAAAAAAAAAAAAAAAAGTGATTAGTTCTGCTCAAAATTCAAATAAACAGCTAAGTGTTGTTTTTTTTTTAAATTTAGATGTCCACTGTAATTCAAATTCGGCAGACTTTTGTTAACCGCTCATGTTAAAATCGGAAAAGGCAATGGTACCCCACTCCAGTACTCTTGCCTGGAAAATTCCATGGACGGAGAAGCCTGGTAGGCTGCAGTTCATGGGGTTGCTAAGAATGGGACAGACTGAGCGACTTCACTTTCACTTTTCACTTTCATGCTTTGGAGATGGAAATGGCAACCCACTCCAGTGTTCTTGCCTGGAGAATCCCAGGTTCGGGAGAGCCTGGTGGGCTGCCGTCTATGGGGTCGCACAGATGGACGACTGAAGCAATTTAAAAGCAGTAGCAGCATGTTAAAATGATGTGTCTTCAAAGGTCAGATTTAATTTAAAAAAAAATTAGTTTCATCTCAAACATTTTTAAATAAAGCTGAAATTTTTTTTTTTTTTTAAATTGAGTACACAATGGTGACCAATACAACGACCATTTTAGGGCCACTGCATAACTAAGCAACTTCACTTTCACTTTTCACTCTCATGCATTGGAGAAGGAAATGGCAACCCACTCCAGTGTTCCTGCCTGAAGAATACCAGGGACGGGGGAGCCTGGTGGGCTGCCGTCTATGGGGTCACACAGAGTCGGACAAGACTGAAGCGACTTAGTAGTAGCAGCAGCAGCAGCAACAGCCTTGATTAGTACTAACTAAGGCTCTAGCACTTCTACTCTCCATTGATACAGCCCTCCTAAAAGGCAAATTATGTCTTAGTATTATGATAAAATTAGTTTTGAACTCATACACCCTCTGAAACAGTCTTTGGAACTCCCAGGGGTCCATGGACTACACTTTGAGAACCGCTGACTCAAATGCTGTGACTTTTACATTCTTGAGGTCTACCTCCATGAAGTAATTCTCATAACCATGATAAACAAACCAAAGTACAGCAGCGTATTTGGGTCACAGAACTGAACTCTACGGTCCCAGGGAAACATTGTACATCATCACTTAAATCGGCAAGTTCACTTAGTAGACTGTGATGCCATATGGACTATAGAGCAAAAAATAAAAGGGATAATCAACACCACCCACAGAGCCAGCCAGATTTGAGCAATCAAAGCCTGAAAACACCAGTTTTGTTCCAGTAAAACTGTCAAGAATCCATATTAGTCATTTACACCCATATTTTCAGGTATTCAGTAGAAAAAAGAAAGCCCTTTGTGTGGGTAAAAAAATGAAGTCTCAACCTAGGCGGCAAGCCTGAGAAAGAGCAGATGCTTATGTTTCTAGAGTTTGTACTTTTTCTCTAAAAACACATCTGTCATCAGCTTCAACTCAGAAGACCAACAAAGTACTTTTATAAATAAACACAGTGGCCATTTTCATTTAAGTGACTCTGAATTCTTGGTAATCAATCTGATGGCCGAGAAATGCCAGCTAACTTTTCTCCAATATGCTTCAGGCAGGGGTCCACACAATGGTCACTGTCTTGGAAAACCAGAACCTACAGCTGAATTTTTAACAACATGGCACTTTTAGCTTGGAGTTTTTACCTAAGGCAAACTGAATGAGAAGTTTCCATATACCCTTCATTTCAATATCAAAGAAACCCTTGCATTAAGTTGACACACAAATAAGAAATCATCCAATGGAGAATCTGTGGTTCATGATAATGAGAGAAGCTGAAATGTTTGATTATCTAATAAAAGTCAACCTTTGACTCTGCCTGGTCCTGTTTTCCCACCACCGCTCCATATCTAGCTACCAACCCAAAGCCACAGCCTATTGCACTTGCCATACCCATCAGGGCCAAAGAAAGTAGGATGTCAAGCAGTCTTAAGCCCTCTACCTTCCCAACTCCTTGGAGGTGCTGGTACACGACCACCTTTCTTACTAGTCTAGACCAGGAAGGTCATGTTCTAACGCTGAACCCAAAGGAGGGATTCTGGAATTATTCCTGACATTCCAAGCATTCTCCAGCATTTCTCCTGAAACCTCCAGGTAATGGGCATCCCCTGCTCTCTCAAACTCGCTGGAGCTAGACACGCTAACTAATAAACTGTACTCCAGCTTCCAAACAAACACAGAAACTTACTAAATAGAAATATCCTGGCAGCTCTATCTCCAAAGATTTCCTTTTAGGTACTAGGAGTACATGAACATATTCTAGGTCCCGCCGTTACACTCCAAATCTGGTTCATGGAAAAACATACCTGGGACCTGAAATGGGCATTAGTTCCTGTCATCTGCTCCCACCCAAAATGACTGATGCTTTCAGGCTAGGCTTTTGCCTTGGTCCCTTTTTAAATCACTGAACATTTATGCCTCCTAGCATCTAGGACCTAGAACCACTTCTCTCTCTGCCCCTGAACTCCAAGCTAAGGGCTAAAAGCCTCTTTGTGAATAGAACCTCCTAAAGACGTTCTGACAGTTTTCTCCCTGGACTTGTGAGCCTAGTGTACTCCTGACTCATCTCAGGCATTAATCATTTGGCTGAAGCTGGGCTGTGGAGGTCTCACTTCCCTGTACCTCCTGCCCCTCTTCCTGGTTGCACTTTGGATTTTTGAGCCTGTGCTCTGCCTCCTCTGCCTGCTGTCACTTCTGGAAGCTTCTGCACCTTCAAAACAAATGCAAACACATTAAGAAAGCAGAAAAAGCAATTCAGAGCATCTTTTTAAACAATATAAATCACTTGACTAACAGGCCAAGTTAAAGTTTATGCTTTCCTTGGCAAACGATTTTGATGGGTACATGTTTATTATGTTTAGGGGAAGTAAGCCATTTTCTACTTTATTTATAAGCAATGACTACAAAATTAAACATGGGCTTCCCAGATGGCTCAGTGGTAAAGAATCCGCCTGCCAATGCAGGAGACTCGGGTTTGATCTCTGGGTGGGGAAGATCCCCTGGAGAAAGGAATGACAATTCACTCCAGTATTCTTTCTTGCCTGGAAAATCCCTTGGAAAGAGGAACCTGAAGGGCTACAGTCCATGAGGTCACAAAAGAGTCAAACACACCTTAGCGACTAAACAAAAACAACAAAATTATGTATAGGGTTGGCCAAAAAGTTCATTCAGGTCTTTCATAATATCTTTAGAAAAAACCAAACAAATTCTTTGGCCAACCCAATACAAACAATTTGCATGGAGTCTACAGATTCATCTATTCATTAAAGCAGAAGCCCTGAGTCATTGCTTACAAATTAACTATGCCCTTGAATCCTCCACAATCTGGAAATCCTGCATTACCTGACACCTAGAGAAAAATCAAGAGTTAAACCCTAGACCCTAATTTATTTGGGCATCTGCATCAGAATTACCCAGTCCTTTGCTAAAAATGCATACTGCATAAAAATGAGACCACCTTGCACCTGAGTGCTGAGCCTGGGATTTTAATGAATGCTTCATATTCAGGATTTGTATTATTAATAGAATGAGTACGTCACACCCTGGGATAATAGGTCAGTAAAGAGAGGAATACACAAAAGGGCTCAAATAATCCTAATCAATCTCTGTAAAAAGTCTATAGGCAACATTTAAAACTGATGAATGAAGAATGAGCAGTAGCGCTTCCTTGGTAGCTCAGCAGTAAAGAATCCACCTGCTGATGCAGGCGACACGGGTTCCATCCCTGATCTGGGAAGGCCCCACATCCCGCACTACTGAGCCTGGGCTTTAGAGCCCAGGAGCTGCAACTACTGAACCCCACAAGCCCCTCGAGCCTGTGCTCCACAGTAAGAGGCGCCACCACAATGAGAGGCCTGTGCACTGCAACTAGAGAGTAGCCCCCGCTTGCAGCAACTAGAGCTTAGCCTGAGCAGCAACAAGGACCCAGTACAGGCGAAAATGAATAAATAAATAAAGTTATTCTTTCGAAGTACCTGTGAGATACTTTCACAGACTAAAATAAAAAAGAGTGAGCACTAAAGGCATATTGTTGGGTAATAGAGACAAAGATATCAGAATAAACATCTAAAGTCAATGGAATTAGACATTTAACAGGGAAAAGATACACAGTGGGAGTGGGGGGTAGAATTGACTTGTTATTAACCTTTTAGCACTGTTTGATTTTTTTCAATACCCACATATTAATTAAAAATGAAAACATGTTAAAAATAAAGAAAATAATTTACTCTATTATTCAGTCTTTATTAAATTAGCATTTCCATCCTATTTCTGTTACTCTATGGTGATAAATGGCACTTCTCGAAAAAAAAATAGTTATCAAGGATGAGTTTTTCAATTTTGTCTTTGGGTATACTTTGACAGAAGACAAAATATACCCATACTATTTAAAAGCTTAGCTTGGATGTTTACTTCATTAAATGAGCCAAGAAATTTCACAGAACATTCTCTTTAAATAAAATGGGCAAAAGTGAAAGTGAATGTCACTCAGCCATGACCGACTCTTTGCGACCCCACAGACTGTCCATGGAATTCTCCAGGCCAGAATGCTGGACCGGGTAGCCTTTCCCTTCTCCATCAGATCTTCCTGAAAACGGGCAAAAATACCACTAAAGTCCTGCAAGCAATTAAAAATGGATTCTATATGTTATAACTTGGACCACTTCAAATTTTCAGTATGATGGTCACATAATTACTACTAAAATGGCATTGCATCTGATATAATTCAAGATTCTCTGGAGAGTCCTATCATTTTTCTTTACCCAATTTTTATGTCAAATTTGTATAATAGGGGTTGGAGTTCATATGTTTAGGGACTCAGGAAACTTGAGATTATTTAGAAGTTTGGCAAGGGGTGCTGGAAGTTGGGAGGAATGTGCTCTGGACAAAGAAATATGGAAAAAGCCAGAGAATAGGAGAAACATGGGGAAAAACAGTCAGCTTAGAAAGGGGCAGACTCAAGACTAAGACTAACATTTCCCCCATCCCCAGTCACTGTAGCAGCAGGGCCTCTATTAACAGAAACAAAACACACCCAGAAAGGTACACGATCAAATGACATCAGATTTGTTCCCTACACTGAGTAAGTTAATTTTCTTTCACCTTAGATCTTCCATACTCCATCAATGCCAATCAAGGATTACAATGAGAAAATGTTTTCACTAAATAGAGTCTGGGATCCCAAGGATGTGTGGTGACTAGCCATAGGTGAAAAACTGTGACAGCTGTGGGTACTGGTACAAACAGGATAAACCACTGATGTATCATTAAGCCACTATTTCTTCTGTGTCACCTGGGAAAATCCATACATTAAGGGGATTAAATGGATACTTCCAAAGTGAAGCCAGTTTCTTGAGAAGACCTTTCCTGGGTAAAGGGCAGCCCAAGTCTCATCAGGTTATATCTTCCCCTGTGGCCCTCTCAGTCTTAACTCATTTTACTAGCGGTTTCAGAGAGTGTTCCAAGTTGGCTCAAAGCCCTTCAGATCACATATCAACCTCTGTGACAAGAGATATATTACCTTTCACTTCTGACTTCCAAGAAGAAGCCCAGACGGGTGATTATTAGTCAGATTATCACCACAGATAGCCTGAGACAACTACTGCATCTGAAACAAACTTGGGACCACTGCAGGGAAAAGGCAAAGGATGTTTGAGCATTTTGCCAATGTGACAGATCCTTTCCCACATCTTCTCTTGGCTTTTTTCCCCCAAAACGTTAAAGGAACTGGTCTACCCAATCATAATATGGTTAAGTCAAGCCAAATCTAAATTACCCTTACATGCTCTTTCTTATCTTTCGGGCTGAGCAGAGGAACTCAGAAATTTAGCTATAAAGAGGGTCCATTATAACATCTTGTAAAGCTTTTAAAAAGATTTGATTTTAATACTGAGTTGGAGTTTCCTGATTGAGAAAACTGTCATGCAGGAGTTCAGTTTCTTCCTCAACTGTTCTGAAAACTCCAGTGTTTGAAGTCTCCATTGCCTCATGGAATTCAAGAGTTCATCTCCCCTAAGAGACTGTGAAAATGGAGAAGGATGTTGCCTGAGTACCTCCCTTCATAGTGAATTCCGCCAAACCTAGCACAGGACAAGGGAAGGCAAGGTGTGGGCAGTGATCCCTAGATGTAATCCCTCACAGAGCATGCTCAGACAAGACAGGGACAATGAGTCCTAAGAAAATTTTCAGTTGCAAGCTTCTTAAATTTTCAAAATTAAAGCAGCTTCCTGAGTCCTGTAATCTGGAAAGCATCCCTAAAAAGGCCCATCATTTGATGACGGGACATCATTGTATGAAAGTTGGACAACTTTCATTAGCATCAAGATACTCAAGAAGCCATGATTGATAAGCATCACAGAGCAGAACAATCATTAAATTTTTTTAACTCATTGCACTCCCTCTTGCTCACTAGTATCCCATCATTGCCATAACATTTCCACAGCAGCAATGTTTTACAAGAAAGTAAGTTCCCTAATAGCAGGGGCTCATCACTATGTTTACTGCTATGCTTAAACATCTGCATAGTGTCTGGCACTTAATAAATATTCAGTGGATGAACAAACAATTGAATGAATGCTTCAAATGCGAAGGATGAGCAGAGCTTAGACAACGTGGCATTTTCTTAGAAAAAGCACGTCTAGAAGAAGGAAGTATTAACAAGGAAATCTGATAGTACAACTTTTATGTTTCTACAGCCTCAGTGCAAGCCAGTGGGGGAAAGAATGCTAATCTGTTGTCGTCAGTAAAGCATCAGAAAATGAATGCAAGAGTCACAGTTCTCCAAAAAACTCTTTGAAGATTTGCTCTTTGGAGCCAGATTTTGCTTCCAGTTCCAGCTCAGTCATTTAATTGCTACTGCGACTTGCTTCAGAGAAGGCAATGGCACCCCACTCCAGTACTCTTGCCTGCAGAATCCCATAGACAGAGGAGCCTGGTAGGCTGCAGTCCATGGGGTCGCTAAGAGTCGGACATAACTGAGTGACTTCACTTTCACTTTCCACTTGCATGCATTGGAGAAAGAAATGGCAACCCACTCCAGTGTTCTTGCCTGGAGAATCCCAGGGACGGGGGAGCCTGGTGGGCTGCCGTCTACGGGGTCGCACAGAGTCGGACACGACTGAAGTGACTGAACAGCAGCAGCGACTTCCTTGGCAATCTAGTGGTCTGGTCCTGCATCACCTTCCCATTTAGGGGGTGCAAATTCAATCCCTGGTGAGCATAGGTATATGGCTATGTGAGCATGGGTATAAATGACTCATCTGAAAATGGCAAAACTACCATTGCCATTATCGTAATGTTGTAAACTGATTGTTGTGAAAACTAAGTAAAACATCTCACCTAAAGCCTCATTTGAAGTCTCCAGTGTATGTAAGGACCAATAAATAATATTTCTCCTTAGGTCATGACTATAAAAATTATTCATTTTGCTTAGATTTGAGTTCATCAAATCAGATTGAAATCTTTTGACTGAGGAAATGTCAAGAACCGAGAGAAAAAAAACATTATTAAAACGTCACACAAGATAATCAGATAAAAGAAACGTTCATTACAATTAATCATTCAGTTTTCTCAAAGAATTCAGAGATGATAAACATCAGTGGTTGGATGTCATGTTAAACAGCTAATTATTCTAAAATATTTTTCCAAAAGTTTCAAAATTTTAAATCCCATATTTCCTTTAGCTCTGTCCAAATAAAGAGCACTTTTACAAGCTCTTATTCTATCTAAAGTGTTTATGGCTGGATGGCATCAACGACTCGATGGACAAGAGTTTGGGTAAACTCTGGGAGTTGGTGATGGACAGGGAGGCCTGGTGTACTGCGATTCATGGGGTCGCAAAGAGTCGGACACAACTGAGTGACTGAACTGAACTGAACTGAACTGAAAGTGTTTATGAAGCCATCTCCCTCTAGATCAAGCATGGGTATTTACAATAGAAAGAAAGAAAAGTTGCTCAGTCGTGTCCGACTTTTGCTACCCCGTGGACTAAAGAATCCATGGAATTCTCCAGGCCAGAATACTGGAGTGGGTAGCCTATCCCTTTTCCAGGGGATCGTCCCAATCCAGGAATCGAACAGGGGTCTCCTGCATTGCAAGCAGATCCTTTACGAACTGTGCTATTAGCAAAGCCCAGTATTTATAATATTCGTGTGCATATATATATACACATATATGTATATATGCATGGGTATACCTATATACACTTTTTTAAAGAAACATGATCTTCAGAAAGGAAGGATGGTTGGATTTTCCTATTTGGGAAAATGCATTTATAGAAAGACAATTGCTCTCTCTACCCTCATTTTGCCATTACTGACTGACACTCCGGTCTGCTGGGAGTCAGCAGACACATCCCTAAGGGAATAATTCTCAGTAATTCAGTCCGGTCTTTCTGCCCCTCAAGTTTTCTCTGATGAAAACTTCTCATTTACCCTCATGGCTTATTTTCGTCAAGTGCAACCCCTAGACTACATACATCAGGGAGTTTTGGTGAAGTGCAGATTCCTATGGAGTACTCAGATCTTCAGATCAAAATCTCATGGACGGGGCTCAGGAATCTTCATTTTAATAAGGACCCGTGTGATTATTCAGTTCACTTCAGTTCAGTCACTCAGCCATGCCTGACTCTTTGCAACCCCATGGACCGCGCACGCCAGGCTTCCCTGTCCATCACCAACTCCTGGAGTCTACCCATACCTGTGTCCATCTACTCAGTGATGCCATCTAACCATCTCATCCTCTGTCATTCCCTTCTCCTCCTGCCCTCAATCTTTCCCAGCATAAGGGTCTTATCAAATGAGTCAGCTCTTCGCATCAGGTGGCCAAAGTACTGGAGTTTCAGCTTCAACATCAGTCCTTCCNGCATATTGGGTGCAGCACTTTCACAGCATCGTCTTTCAGGATTTGAAATAGCTCAACTGGAATTCCATCACCTCCACTAGCTTTGTTCATAGTGGTGCTTCCTAAGGCCCACTTGACTTCACATTCCAGGATGTCTGGCTCTAGGTGAGTGATTACACCATCGTGATTACCTGCGTCATAAAGATCTGTTTTGTTTAGTTCTTCTGTGTATTCTTGCCACCTCTTCTTAATATCGTCTGCTTCTGTTCAGTCCCTACCATGTCTGTCCTTTATTGAGCCCATCTTTGCATGAAATGTTCAGTCGGTATCTCTAATTTTCTTGAAGAGATCTCTAGTCTTTCCCATTCTACTGTTTTCTTCTATTTCTTTGCATTGATTGCTGAGGAAGGCTTTCTCATCTTTCCTTGCTATTCTTTGGAACTCCGTATTCAAATGGGTATATCTTTCCTTTTCTCCTTTGCATTTCGCTTCCCTTCTTTTCACAGCACTGCCGACCTGCACACACTTCCAAAGGTGACTGTCATCTGTTCCCATGGCCATGAGATAAAATTGAACCTCCCCAAAATCTGTAACTCCAGGCGACTCTCTGTTCCCATCCCCTAAAGCTAACTGACTGCCAACTGATTTCTAATCTAGATGTCCAGCAGAAAGAAGAAACTGAACACACTTGCCATCATCCCACACCCAAATCCACGCTCTATACTCCAGAGGGAAATCTGATCCGCTTTGTTTAACTGTTTAAATTTTTCAGTGCCTGCTCCTCTCTGTTCTCAGGATAAAAGTTGGTAAAGAAATCTGCATCTACTTCTCTCCACCTCTTGCTTCTACGGCTCTCTCCACTCATCCTAGACTATTTCTAGACTGTTTCATGTTTTCTCTGGTCCCTGTGCTTTTGTGCATGCAGTTCTATCGGCGTCCCTTCCAAATTCTTTCCTCTGGCACCTCCACATTCATTTTCCAGACTTCAGCCTGGCCGTGACCTCTTCTGGAAAACCCTAAAGGACAGTTTCTCCTCCTTTCCCCCAACTATAGTCAGTTCCCCTCCTGTGTAGTCTCACTGGCACCTTCTACTAGTCTCTGAGCACCAATTACTCATGTGCAGAGCTTCTAAGTACTTCATACAATTTTCTGGTCCTTATTAGACTGTTCTGTAATTGCTAGTTTATTTCATTCTATCCCTTATCACAGCTCTGTGAAGCAGGAGCCATGTCTGTCGTATCACTGGCACTGGTACCCCTAACGTGAAGTGACACCCAGTGAAGCTCTGTTAGTATTTGGGAGACGAATCAAGGAACAGATGAGTGGTGCTTGCTGCCTGCACCCCCTCAAACATGGGAGAGTTGCTTTTCACTCCAAGGAGGAGACTAAACTCAGCAACATCAGGCAGTTTTCCATGAAGGCTGCGTGAGCTCACTCTCCAAGGACTTTATTGAGACTGCGAGTACAAATGATGCAGATTGGGGCAGGGGGATAAATTTTTAATGTGTCTTGGCTCCCAGAAGTACACTGTGATTGGGGGATGCTGAGACAAGAGTCAACCTTGGATAGTAGAGCCCTTGATCTTGGCCCCCTGACCAAAGAATGGCTCCTGGTCTGCTAACATACACTTTCCTCCTAATTCCAGCTGTCCATACAATGTGATTTATGTAGGAGTCAAAACCCAAGTCTCCCCTGTCTACAAGCTCTTTGGAGGTTAAAAGAGGGGAGGGATGTTCTTTTTCAGTTTCTCCAAAGCTATATTTCTATACAGTGATGCAATTTGTGGGCAGCACATCTCCAAAACAAGACACCCATTCCCTGAAGATCAGCAACTTCCAGAGAAGTTGTTGAAATGAAATCAGTTGTTGAGCAGATCATCTGTCTGCAGGGCTATTGCCCTTCAGTCTTCTGGAAACCTGCAGTTTTCTCTTCCCATCCTGGGCACTGAATGGGATTTTACAAGTAGATTAGGCACTGGGCTCTTTCCTATCACCAACTCCTATTTTCACCCGCCAGACCCCTTTCTGAGTCAAGGCAAGCAGCATGCTTCAATTCCCAGGTCAGGCAAGGAACATGAGGCATAAAAGCAGAGAGGTTTGGTGTTTTTTTTCTCTTTCTTTTTTTTTTTTTTAATTTTCAGTTTTGTTTTGCGATTTTACCTCCTGGGAATCTATCTTTCATCTTCCAAATTTACAGGGGGGAAAAGTGAGACAAATTCCAAGGAAATATTCCACCGCATCACAGTTTCTCTCCAGCCTGAAACATATCAGGAAGCAGTTACGATAAAGTCAAGGCAGACCTGCATCAAAAGGATCAGAAACTCGAAGCATTAAACAAGTGCGAGCCACATTTAGGACTGGAAATGAAACATGGAACTTGTCTCAGTGTCAAGTTTCATCCTGAAATTTTTGCGAGGTGTCAGAATTTTTCCAGAGCCTTTCCAAAGTGATGGTAAGATTCATACTCAGATTTTCTAAAAGAGAATCTGAAGGTTATAAAACAGCTCACCTTCAACACTAGATCTCCACTTGCTCATGCTGACTTTAAAAGGCTAGAACCACTGGAAATTTCTCAATGTGAATGAAAGCTGGGATTTCCCTTTATGGTTTTTCAGGCAGTGGTGGGTGGGGAGTGGCAGAAGGAGCAGATTTCCATCTGGTTGCAAAGACAGGAAATTTTCCCTCAAATTCCCAGTACTCTTCTTCTCTGAAGTCCACATATTTTTCTACAGTCCATAATTAAAGATTTTAAACCAAGATATTTTTTTTTTCTCCTAGCAGAAGAGGTTGAATGGCAAATTGGAAGTGGTCATCAGTGACTTCAAACTTGGTAATGCAGCTCAGGCCACAGACAGTGGTTTTGAACACCAGTGCTGATAAGATAAGCCATGGATTTTAGGTCAAAATGAAGTAAATGAACCCCTGCCCAATATGCTATTGTTGTTTAGGCACTAAGTTGTGTCCATCCAACTCTTTGTGACCCCATGGACTGTAGCCCACCAGGCTCCTTCTGTTCATGAGATTTCCCAGGCAAGAATACTGGAGTGGGTTGCCATTTCCTTGTTCAGTGTGTCTTGTCAACGGAGGAATGGAACCATGCCTCCTGCATTGGCAGGTGGGTTCTTTACCACTAAGCCACCTGGGAGGCCCCACCCCTGCTCAATATGCAGTCATAAAACTCTACAGGTTTTCATTGACAAGTTTCAGTATCTTTGGATGGAGGATGGACATCAGAGGAGCCTGGATGTCCCATAACAGGCACACAGGTGGCAGTGAGGTTAAGATTTTAGAGATAATAAAGATTAATTCTATCCCAAGAACTAAAAGAAACTTAATGATCTTAATATGTAGATATGATCTTAATATGCAGTCAGTAATCTGTGAAATCACAGAGAGCTTAAAAAGTGCCAAAGATGCGACAAGGGCAAATACTTCCCTAATTTTGAAAGATAATGGAAGGTAGAAATCTGGAAATTTCATACCAATGAGTTTAACAATTTGCTTTTAAATTTTTCCAGGCATTGTATTAAACAGGTAGTTTTGAACATTCAGGAAAGTAAAGTGATCACAGGCACACGCAAAGATTATTAAAGAACCAATCACAGTAGGAAAAAAAAACCCTCTCAGGTCTGTTTTATGTAGTCACTGGGGATCAAAGGATATTTGAGCTGTGCCTTTTCTTTATTTTAGTAAGGTAATTGACAAACATCCTATTATATTCCTGGGAAGACGATGAAGAAAATTGAGATGAGTGCTAAACGTCACCCAAAACAAAAGTTTTCATCAGTGCAATAAATATGATCAAGGGATACAGTCCTGATTGAATTTTCTTTAAGTCTTAAAACTTTATAGCATTTTCTTTTGGGGGGGAGAGGCAGCTTCTTCGTGTCATGTCTGAATGAAACACCAAAACCATTATTCCCAAAATGTTACTGTAACTTCTCATAAAAACATGCACTATTTTCCAGAAGCACTATGCCTAAGGTGGGGCACACCCTCAGATGCCTCTGGTTGAGCTGCACCTTTGGGGCAAAGTCTAGGAGCTCCAGATCCAGAAAAAAATGCGCTCATTGTTCAGCCCCATCGGTTTACAGTGCTCCATCTTCCACAGAAGCCCTTCCTGGTCAGAATTAGCAGACAGTAGAGGGAAACGGATACTACTCAAATCGATCAAAGTTTTCATGTGCTTAAATGTAAAAGAAATGTGCATTTCCCCTTATGATTAGCTCAGTTTTTTGTGTTTCTGCTCGTTGCCTCTCACGGAAGGAAAGTGGGCAGTACTGTCACAGCGCTGTACCCACAAACATGGACAGGCTATGTAGTACTGTGAGCAGCCCTCACTCATCTCCGAGTCCTCGTAAGTAAAAGTCTCACAGGCACAGATTCACTTCATTGATAACAACATCAGTCTTCATGGGCATCACTCCCATACCTCTCACTACATGCCAGGCACTCTGCTAAGCACTCTAAAGAAAAAAAATTAATTTATTTTTGGCTGCGGTGGGTCTTCAATGCTGCACGCGAGCTTCCTCCACTGTGGTTCTTAAGCTGCTCCTCGTAGTGCCTGGACTCTAAGGTGTACGGGTTTCAGCAGCTGTGGTGCACAAGCTCGGTAACTGCAGCACTCAGGCGGAGTTGCTCCTCAGCACGTGGAACATTCCCGGACCACAGAAGGAATCTGTGTCCTCCCAGGTGGCACCAGTGGTAAAAGAACCTGCCTGCCAATGCAGGAGACATAAGAGACATGGGTTCGATCCCTGGGTTGGGAAGATCCCCTGGAAAAGAGCACGGCAACCCACTCAGCATTCTTGCCTAGAGAATCCAATGGACAGAGGAGCCTGGTGGGCTACAGTCCATAGGGTCACAAAGAATCAGACATGACTGAGGTGACTTTGTGCATACACGCACAATAGTATGTTAGTGGAAACCAAAGAAACTCTGTGTTGGTAGGTGGATTCTAACACTGGACCACCAGGGAAGTCCTTCTAAGCACTTCTAACAAGTCATTTTTGTCCAGCACTGTGATGTGTTATTATTTCCTATTTTACAGATAAGGAAATGAATACACAGAGCACTTATNAAAAGAGCACGGCAACCCACTCAGCATTCTTGCCTAGAGAATCCAATGGACAGAGGAGCCTGGTGGGCTACAGTCCATAGGGTCACAAAGAATCAGACATGACTGAGGTGACTTTGTGCATACACGCACAATAGTATGTTAGTGGAAACCAAAGAAACTCTGTGTTGGTAGGTGGATTCTAACACTGGACCACCAGGGAAGTCCTTCTAAGCACTTCTAACAAGTCATTTTTGTCCAGCACTGTGATGTGTTATTATTTCCTATTTTACAGATAAGGAAATGAATACACAGAGCACTTATGTAACTTATCCAAGGTTATACAGCTAATTAGTGGTGAAATCTGAATTCAAACCTAGGTATTCTGACTCCAGAGTCCAGGTTTTTTTAGCCTGTATACTAACTTGCTTTCTTTCTGTGTATCTGTCCCATAATGTAAAGAATTTCAGTGAACATTTAGATGAACGTTCAGAGTACACCCAGTCATGACATGTAGAGCATGAAATGCGAGACTCTATTGTGAAATCACAAGAGTATTCACTATTCTGTTTCCCCCAAAGGAGACATCACAAGGGACAGAAATACTCCTTCTTAGTGTCCATATTGCTGGTTAGAAAGCAGAACAAAATTGCAAGCACCTTTAAAGCACAGGGAAATCCTGAAAACATGCCAGTAAGCAAAAGTTAGTGATAAATGAAAATGAACCTATAACATGTGAAATGTACATATATTCTTTCTATTGTGCTGATGTATTATGTAGTGAATATATAAATCATTTATTAAGGTTTTAGAGGTTTATTCACAACCTTCATTCCCCATATCATTTCCCTGTAAGATCTTAGGTTGCCCAAACAAGAATTCTTCTAGTAGGTGTTGGCAGGGCCTGAGTCTCCCTCAGTTGTGAGGAAACGCTGTGCTCCATGCTACTGGCCTGGTACAGCCCTGCACAGTTAGGGGAGGAGACACTAGAGACCAATAGCAAATGAATGGGCTGCTGTGAGAGACCTGAATTCATTGCATTACAATGATGCCTACCACGGCCATTGAAATGGGACATGAGACTGATTCACACGTTCATAGAACACAGCGTGTCTTGTTTCAAGAATCTCCCTCCTTGCTCAGCCTCCTCCCCCAATATTCAGGCCCTCCTGTGCATCCCAGGGAGCCTCCCATCTGCCTGTTCTTCTCTGTAAACAGTGAGCGCTGCTCCACATCTCTGAACAAACTGTCACCACTGCGAAAAACTCCGAGACTCTTCCAAAACCCTCTCCTCTTGGCTTCGCTCTCTCTAGTTTCTTCAATCTCTACTTGCCTTTCTCATATTTTCCCACATTCAGGAAAAAAGAAAACCACACAATATGCCTTTTTTTTTTTAATATAGATGCTGTAATCCTCTGTTGGCTTAATTCATGAGCTTATTCATTCATTTCATCAATAAGCATTAAATGAGCACTAACATTTGTCAGACGCTGTCCTAGGCCTCCAAGGATGAGAGTCAACAGACACAGTCAGGACCTTCAAGGGGTCTGCAAAGCAATCAGAGGGCAGTGAAGTAATCCCACCAGACTACACAGAGATTCTGTGCAGCAAGGAAACAGAGAGAGAGCTATGGGAAAACTCTAGGATATTTAGGCAGAAGAAAGACAGGATCAGACTTTCATTTCAAAAAGTTAATTGTGTTAAAAAAAATTCATAGCTGCATTTTGGCTGTAGGTAATTATTATCAACCACTGCTATAATTCTTAGGTGGAAGGTGGATGAGAAACTTTAAAATGGATAGATCAGGCTGACAACACCTGAATCTACAGACCAAGCTTAACTTCACCAAAATAAGTACAACACGACATTAGGTGCCTCCTGATATGGTCATGATACCACATATTAATATAATGTATTCTTTCTAGAGAGTCAAACCTATGGTTTGCCAATCCTGTAGCTATATTAATAACAACCGGTATCCAAACGACAGAAGAACACATTAAATGACTCTGTAGAGACATCATCAGAAAACCTAAAGCTGGAGAAATTCTAGTTTGCAAACAATGTGATTTCTGCAACAAATAAGTTATAACAACAAGAAAAAGAGGGATAATGAAACTCTGAAGTTTAGAAGACATATAAACCAACTGTAATGAATCAACCTCGCCTGAATCCAAACAAATCAATCACACAAAAAAAGACAGTGAGAAACTGAAATGTTGATTGAACATTTAATAGTGTTAAGGAATTATTGGTAGCTTTTTAAAAATGTGATAATGTAGTTATGCTTTTTACGTGTCCTTATTTTTTTAAGTACACACTGAAGTATTTGCAGAAAAAGTTATCTTAATTCTGGATATGCTTTGAAATAATCCATACATGTGAAAAAAGTAGATGGAGTTATGGATAAAACAAGATGGGCTCTGTGTCGATGGCTAAACATGATATAAAAGGGCTCCTTATACTACTCTCTCTACTTGTGTATATGTTAATTTTGCATAATAAAAATTTTGTAGAAAGAATTTAGGATTTTGGTAATAATTGCACAACTCTAAATTCACTAAAAAAAAGTCACTGAAACAAGTAAATTTTATGGCATGCAAAATACAATTCAAGAGTTGTTCCTGAAAAAGAATATAAAGTAAGAGAATTGCCTACTAAAACTGGAAAAAAAAAAAATGAAAATGGTAATGACAAGACTAGTTAGGAAGCCTCCACTGGAGATCAGCTGGAGGATGATAATTCTAAAGCTGCAATGGGAACTTTAAAGGTGGAGAGAAAGAGATTCAAGAAATACTGAAGATGCAAATTCTGCATGATTTGGTGGATGCTGGGAGGTAGGAAAAAGAAGGAGGTATAGGGATGGCGTACTGGAGAAGGGCTTCCCCGGTGGCTCAGCGGTAAAGAATCTACCTGCAATGCAGGAGACGTGGGTTCAGTCTCTGCATTGGGAAGATCCCCTGGAGCAGGAAACGGCAACCCACTCCAGTATTATTGCTGGGAAAATCCCATAGACAGAGGGACCTGGTGGGCTACAGTTCGTGTGGTCACAGAAGTGGACACAACTAAGCAACTTAACAACAATAATACTGGAGAAAAGTGGGAAAAAGATATAAACTGTCAGTTACAAATTGGGAAAGGAGCACATCAAGGTTGTATGATGTCACCTTGCTTACTTAAGTCATATGCAGAGTACATCATGCAAGACGCCAGGTGAGGTGAAGCAGAAGCTGGGGTAAAAACTGCTGGGAGAAATATTAGTAAGCTTGGATATGCAGATGACATCACCTTTATGGAAGAAAGTGAAGAGGAACTAAAGAGCCTCTTGGTGAAAGTGAAAGAGGAGAGTGAAAAAGCTGGCTTAAAACTCAACATTCAAAAATGATCATGGCATTTGGTCCCATCACTTCATGGGAAATAGATGGGGAAACAATGGAAACAGTGACAGACTTTACTTTATTNCCACATATGCTTTGGAAATACTTCTGTCAATTCACAATTCAGCTTCTACTTTTTTTTCAGTTAACAACGACCATGGAGCTCAGATGACTGCAGTATCAGTTGTGCTGCCTCACTTTCCCCCTGGGTGTCACTATTAGGGAGGCTATGAATGAAAAATATTTCAAAGAGGTCATAAATAGCATTATGCCTGCAGTTTTCTAGACATCTTCCAAATGGTATTTCTCCTTAACACTCTTTGACGAATAGAAGTTCTTTGAAATTAGACTAGAGATTAGCAGTGACTACTTCTCTTAGATCTCTACTTGTTGCTAACAGTGTTTCTTGTTCCTATTTTGTCTGTCTCTCTGGGTACTAGATTTTGGATATTTTCAGGCCAAGTCTTCTATTGGGAAAGGAGTTTGCATTCAGAAGTGCTAACTATGAGCCAGATGCTATTATCCAGGGGATCATGCCAACCCAGGGATCGAACCTAGGTCTCCTGTATTGCAGGCAGATTCTTTACCAGCTGAGCCACAAGAGAAGCCCACTACGTTTTTAATCCATTGTCATAAAATTCCTGTGAATTTTGTTACTCATATCTGTTGTTCTCATTTTATAAAAAAAAATAAGTGTTACTAGGAAAGGATGACTGATCCAAATTCATATAATATGTAATTAAAGGAGTGAAAGCATAGCTTTCTTCCATGTTCTGTATTATCCTAAACTCATGCCTTCAATCTCTACTCTATCCTAATCATCTTAGTACATGGCCTTCTTAGTTGGAAATTATCAAGGTGACGGTTTTTCAGATAACATGTTCAGAGAAACCATTTCTAGAAAAAACACTAAAATACCAAAATTATAATATAGAATGGTAACTAGTTTTGCTAAAATCTCCTTGTGGCTCATACGGAAAAGAATCCATCTGCAATGAAGGAGACCTGGATTAGATCCTTGGGTCGGGAAGATCCTCTGGAGAAGGAAATGGCAACCTACTCCAATGTTCTTGTATGGCGAATTTCATAGACAGAGAAGCCTGGCAGGCTACAGTTCATGGGGCCACAAAGAGTTGTACATGACTGAGCTACTAAGACATTCACTTTCAATATTAGTGTTTTTTGAGAACTATAGATGGGATGGCCTTTAGAATACTCTTGCCTTGTTATAATGCTAAAGCTGAGGCATGCACTGATAATATTATTAAAGAACATTTAGAGAAGGTGGACATTAATAAAATCACTAGCTAAAATGCTAATAAACTATCAAAATAACTAATATTTATTGAATGTTTACTATATGTTGCATGTGGTACTTTGTCACTATTATCCCAGGAGCACAGAGAGACACTCAAGGCCAATCATTTACAATGACCAGCAGGGATCAAACCCAATCCTTTCTAGCTTTAGAATACATTCTCTCAACTTCTACTATACCACTTTGAGACCACAAGAGGGAGCACTTCATAGAATGTCAAGAACTATAGGAATATGAGTTGTTAAGCCATACACTTATATTTAGGACTTCCCTGGTGGCTCAGATGGTAAAGCATCTGTCTACAATGTGGGAGACCTGGGTTCAATCCCTGGGTCGAGAAGATCCCCTGGAGAAGGAAATGGCACCCCACTCCAGTACTATTGCCTGGAAAATCCCTTGGAAGGAGGAGCCTGGTAGGCNACTATACCACTTTGAGACCACAAGAGGGAGCACTTCATAGAATGTCAAGAACTATAGGAATATGAGTTGTTAAGCCATACACTTATATTTAGGACTTCCCTGGTGGCTCAGATGGTAAAGCATCTGTCTACAATGTGGGAGACCTGGGTTCAATCCCTGGGTCGAGAAGATCCCCTGGAGAAGGAAATGGCACCCCACTCCAGTACTATTGCCTGGAAAATCCCTTGGAAGGAGGAGCCTGGTAGGCTACAGCCCATGGGGTTGCAAAGAGTCGGACACGACTGAGAAACTTCACTTCATTTCACACTTATATATCTCATTTTCTGGGTAGTCATCAACTGAGTACTTTAGAATGTAATGCAGATGTGTAAGAATTTCTACCCTTAAACCCCTCTTCATATAAGAATTTCTCAATAGAATCCACCACCTAACTGGAGCCCCAAATCACTGCTAGATGGAAAGGAGATGAAAAACACACAGCTATAGAGTGAGTTCCTGACTCAGCAAAGAATAAATATCTGTTGACAGACCCTTAACTTCTTTACACCAGCAGAATGTGACACTAGAGAGGAAAAGAAGCTTAAGAAGAGGAGAAAGATCAGTCTGATTTAGCATCACTATTTGTATTCCCTGTAAAGATCTTAAGGGCTGAGCCACACATTAGAAGGTCCAAGGGTCCTCACTGTCTATAGCTTGAAGTTTAATGCTATTGCCAAGAACCAACCTGCATCAGTAACTGTTACCTACAAAGCTCTGATGGAAAGTGTGTACTCAGGGACATTGATCCATTCAGTAGGACCATAATTTTGTGAAAGGTAGTTAGCATTGTCAGGTGAGCCATAATATATCTTACCTTCAATCATAAATCAACAGCAGATAGAAAAACCACTGGACAATATATCTTCTGCCACCAGGTTGCCCATAAAATAGAACACGCTTCCCCAGGCGATCACAGATAGATAAAACAGCGTGCTGTTTATATCATTCCTGAATGTCTGGGTTGGACTGAAATGAAAAGCTTTGGTAATCTTCCCACCCAAAAAAGCTTTGCTCCTTGGGCATACTGACATGTCGGCATATGTTTTAATGCCACAGCTGCAGACCAGTGTCTGAAACCACTGACTGCTCTAAAAAATAGAAGTCAGCTTTCAATAGAAATAGCTCCTCCAAAGCCCCAGATGAAATGGTCCAAGTTTAATAATCCCAAGAGAGACACTGATTTGTTTCTTACCATATCAAAGGCAAAGAGATCATTTACAACTTGTAGTTCTGTGCCCTCATTCCTCAAATCTACACATCTCTGTACCAGAGTTCATAATTTCAAAAGATGGGCTTCATTTCCCCATCAAAACTTTGTTGGCCAGGTAATACATGCAGTGCTAATGATACAAGAACAAATAAAGACAAATCATATCAAGTCATTTAGAGGCTTTACAGGTAAGAAGATGACAGTTTGTGTTAGAAAGTCAGACTTGATTTTCAAGTCTGCATTGTATATTGAGAGGCCTAAAAAGAATGTTTGTTTTTTTCTAGAAGTGGGACAGGAAAAACCTTACAGAGATAGGGTTTTCTGAGTGTTGTAAAATATGTGTGGGGTTATCTAGAAGAAAAACCAGATATGAAAATAATTCCAGTAAAAGAATTAAGAGAGCAAGGGGAGACACAGAACATGTTAGGAAAGCTGTCAGCAGTTGGTACTGCTACAGATAGCTTGTGACATGAGGGTTGTGAGATAATGCTGAGCAAAGGCCTGGGTTGGATCAAGGAAGAAAGACTAAGCTAACGAATGTAAATCCTGCAGTTCACAAGGGAACCACATGAAATTATAGATAACTAGCTTCATGCTAGGAGACTGAATTACTAAATCTCGATAGTAGAGGAAGCAGAAAACCTGTATTTTCAACAACATCCCCCACAGCTACCACCAACAACTAATTCTGATGTAGCCAGTTTTAGAGGAGTTTAAGGGAGAAACATGGTCTGGTTTATACTTTAGAAAGATCACTTCAAGAATAGACTAGAATACAAATGTGAAGGGATAATGAATTAGAGCAAACTCTGGGAGATAGTGAAGGACAGGGAAACCGGGCATGCTGCAGTCCATGGGGTCACAAAGGCAGACATGACTTAGGACTGAACAAAGTCTGAAGTCAGGAACCCCTCTTGAGTCATCATTATATTGCCAAACATTTGGGGTGAGAAACTGTTCCTAAGAGAGAGTATATGACTTCTTCAAGTCAGTCCAGCTAGTAACAGAGGCATAATTTGAAACCAGATTCTTCTCATTCAAAATCCACACTTTTTATTGTACTACGATGACTATGGACTCCCCTGGTGGCTTAGAGGGTAAAGCATCTGTCTGCAATGCAGGAGACCCAGGTTCGATTCTGCAGTCGGGAAGATCCCCTGGAAAAGGAAATGGCAACCCACTCCAGTATTCTTGCCTGGAAAATCCCATGGACAGAGGAGCCTGGTAGGCTACAGTCCATGGGGCCACAAAGAGTCGGACACAACTGAGTGACTTCACTTCATTATGATGACTATGATGTACTTAACTTTACCCCGTTGCTGTAGGAATGTTAAGATGGCTAAGTCTTAGCCTAAGGTTGGAAGCAGGGAAAATAAACTCTGACCAGTTAAAGCTCCTAAGATAACAAGCACAGATAAATACAGGACATAAGTGCACACTGGTTGGAACTAGACATTTTTACTGATTAGAATTTTTTAATTAATTTATTTATTTTAATTGGAGGCTAATTACAATATTGTAGAGGTTTTGGCCATACATTGACATGAAACAGCCATTAGTGTACATGTGTTCCCCATCCTGAACACCGTCCCATCTCCCTCCCCATCCTATCCCTCAGGGTCATCCCAGTGCACCAGCCCTGAACACCCTGACTCATGCATCGAATCTGGACTGGCGATCTGTTTCACATATGATAATATACATGTTTCAATGCTATTCTCTCAAATTATCTCACCCTCGCCTTCTCCCGCAGAGTCCAAAAGTCTGTTCTATACATCTGTGTCTCTTTTGCTGTCTTGTATATACGGATATACGGCCATCGTTATCATCTTTCTAAATTTCATATATATGTGTTAATATACTGTATTGGTGTTTTTCTTTCTGACTTACTTCACTCTGTATAATAGGCTCCAGCTTCATCCACCTCATTAGAACTGATTCAAATGCATTCTTTTAATAGCTGAGTAATATTCCATTGATTCCAAGTTGGAATCAAGATTGCCGGAAGAAATATCAATAACCTCAGATATGTAGATGACACCACCCTTATGGCAGAAAGTGAAGAGGAACTAAAAAGCCCCTTGATGAAAGTAAAACAGGAGAGTGAAAAAGTTTGCTTAAAGCTCAACATTCAGAAAACGAAGATCATGGCATCCAGTCCCATCACATCGTGGGAAATAGATGGGGAAACAGTGGAAACAGTGTCAGACTTCATTTTTTGGGGCTCCAAAATCACTGCAGATGGTGACTGCAGCCATGAAATTAAAAGATGCTTATTCCTTGGAAGAAAAGTTATGATCAACCTAGATAGCATATTCAAAAGCAGAGACATTACTTTGCCGACTAAAGTCCATCTAGTCAAGGCTATGGTTTTTCCAGTAGTCATATATGGATGTGAGAGTTGGACTGTGAAGAAGGCTGAGCACCGAAGAATGGATGTTTTGAAGTGTGGTGTTGGAGAAGACTCTTGAGAGTCCGTTGGACTGCAAGGAGATCCAACCAGTCCATTCTGAAGGAGATCCACCCTGGGATTTCTTTGGAAGGAATGATGCTAAACCTGAAATTCCAGTACTTTGGCTACTTCATGCGAAGAGTTGACTCACTGGAAAAGACTTTGATGCTGGGAGGGATTAGGGGCAAGAGAAGAAGGGGACGACCAAGGATGAGATGCCTGGATGGCATCACTGACTCAATGGACATGAGTCTGAGTGACCTCTGAGAGTTGGTGATGGACAGGGAGGCCTGGCGTGCTATGATTCACGGGGTCGCAAAGAGTCGGAGACGACTGAGTGACTGAACTGAACTGAATATTCCATTGTGTATATGTACCACAGCTTTCTTATCTATTTGTCTCCTGAGGGACATCTAGGTTGCTTCCATACCCTGGCTTCTGTAAACAGTGCTGCATTGAACATTGGGCTACATGTGTCTCTTTCAATTATGNGGAGTTGGTGATGGACAGGGAGGCCTGGCATGCTGCAATTCATGGGGTCGCAAAGAGTCGGACACGACTGAGTGACTGAACTGAACTGATGTATATATAATAGGCTGACTATAGCTAACACTGGTGTAGGATATACAGGAAAGTTGTTAAGAGAGTAAACCTTAAAGAGTTCTCATCACAAGAAGTAAATTTTCTTCCACACTTTTCCTTCTTTTCTTTTCTTTTTATTGTATCTACATGATATGATGGAATCTAGCTGAACCTATTTTGGTAATCATTTTACTATATATTAAATAATGGTGTGTGCCTTAAATGTATACAGTTATATATGATAATTATTTCTCAGTAAATCTAAGGGAGGACGTAGGCAAGAAGAAGGAGGTATAGGGTAGAATTCCTCGGTGTCTAGCTACTTGCTGAGACAGGGAATGGTAAAGAAGCAGGGCTGGTGGAGGATGATCATGAGTTCTGTTCTGGTATCAGAGGAACAACAAGCAGAGACAAACTGGGGCAGCTGGAGCTTAAAGAGGACTCAATGCCATGTTCCAGTGTTCCAGTGCAGTATCCTTTTCAGCACTGCCTGCCTATTGTTGAGCCAGGGCTTCCAGACTGAAACATCCGAGGAGTCCAGAAGTCTGACAACTAAAACATGGGAACAGAATATGCTGTCCTTTCAAAAATCTTCAGCTAGTATTTTTTTTTTAATTGAAAGTGAAAATCGCTNCAGTATCCTTTTCAGCACTGCCTGCCTATTGTTGAGCCAGGGCTTCCAGACTGAAACATCCGAGGAGTCCAGAAGTCTGACAACTAAAACATGGGAACAGAATATGCTGTCCTTTCAAAAATCTTCAGCTAGTATTTTTTTTTTAATTGAAAGTGAAAATCGCTCAGTCACGTCCAGCTCTTTGTGACCCCATGTAATATACTGTCCATGGGATTTTCCAGGCCAGAATACTAGAGTGGGTAGCCTTTCCCTTTTCCAGGGGATCGTCCCAACCCAGGGATCAAACCCAGGTCTCCCACATTGCAGGCAGATTCTTTACCAGCTGAGCCACAAGGGAAGTCCAATTTTTTAAAAGTTTAAAAACAATAGGATCCCAAATTTGTAATATTGGTTCCATTTGACATCTTTAAAGGAAGAGTTTAATCCAATTAAAATTACTGTGCAATTGGTAACATTCATGTTCTATCTCTACATCTTTTCTATGCTTCTCGTTCATATTTCTTTGATCCCTTTACTTGGTTGTGACTGTCATTATGTGAATAGTTTATTGCTATAATTTGCTGCTGGTATGTTTTGTTTCTAGGGCTTCCCAGGTGGCTCAGGGGTAAAGAATCTGCCTGCCACACAGGGAATGTGGGTTCGATCTCTGAGTCAGGAAGATCTCCTGGAGAAGGAAATGGCAACCCACTCTAGTATTCTTGCCTGGGAAATCCCATAGACAGAGTAGCCTGGAGGTCTACTGTCCATGGGGTAGCAAAGAACTGGACAGAATTTTGCAACTAAACAACAGCAGCAGCAGCATATTTTGTTTCTAAGTATTCTAAGCTTTCTTTGATTTTATTTTTTTCCAGAGTTTGAGATGGTGTATACCTTCGCATCTCACATGGGTATACCTTGAAGAAAGTAGAAAGAAATGATATCTGGTTTTCTGTATCCATGTTGTATCAGTTGATACAACTGATACCATGTTGTGATACAACATGATCTGGAGTAACAGAACATCTTCTGCTCTTTTTCCGGCAGGTTTTTAAAAATTAAACATGCATTATACTGAAAGTTGTCAATTTCCTTAACTAGGACCTATTTGCTTTATGATTAATATCAATTCCTTCTGGATACCAGCACTAGGTTTCTGCCTATCTCAACTTTCAGAGTACTTAAGAATATGTTCTGTGAGGTTTCAGCAGGATGTTCTTTTTGTGAGAAATTGTAAGAGGCTGTATTGAGGACTACCATTTAATGAGATTTTGAAGCTAAAATCCCTCATAGGAAATCAAACTAAAATCAGAGAGATTGTCTCCTCCAAACTTTTGGCCTCTGCCATTTCTTTAGCTAACAGAAGTTTCTTCTTCCGTGTCCTCCTTTGTACAACATCTCAGAACAGAGTCTGTATTGGAAAACTGATTTCTCTTACTTCCCTTGTATTAAATTTCTATGCCCCTTACTGATTTCACCCTAATAATTTGCAGACTTCATTTGGCTTCATTTAATCCCATTGTTACTATTTCAAAGCCCTTCCAATTGCTGCATAACATTCAACTCTGGATGCATTCTTGGGGTTTTTCCTTTCAATTAAATGCTTCCAGAAACAGAAATTTTGGAAAATGGGTTCACCCTAGCTGACTCAGTTCTGAAAGTCTTTCCAAAGAGATTTTACAGGGAAAATATTACTGGCTTTAAACCTCAAGCACTGAGTTCTGGGCTGCAGTATGAAATTGGCTTTCATTTTTCATATCTCCAGCAATGTAAAAATCCCAGCAAATCAACAGTCTTTTCTAAGAAGGGCCCAGCTCTTAGGAATGCTATTGCTCTCCTTATCCAAAGGAAATCCAAGGTACAGTATAAACTGGCTTTTTTGCCCTGACCAACTGAAAGCAGCAAAGCCCTTATTTATATTCTGGTTTAAAATTTTTCCTTTAATGGAAACTTTTACTCATCTTCCACAGAGAGTGGAATGAGGATGAGTGAGCTCAGTCATATTGTGAAACAGCATGTGCACAGTATGCTTTTTATTTCCTTCCAATGATACCTTCAGAGGCAGCCAAGCAAGTTTCTAATAAACTCTTAAAGGCACAGCCTCCTGGTCCTTGCTACTTGAACTGTGGTCCAGGAACCAAGAGCGTGACTACACCTGGGAGTTTGTTAGAAATGCAGAATCTTGGGCTTCACCTCAGACCCACTGAATCAGAATCTCCATTTTAACAAGCTCCTCAGATAATTCAAATGCAGACTAAAGGCTAAGAAGCCAGGCAAGAGATTCCAGATGGTGGTGCTGCTGCTGCTGTAGTCCACAGACTACACACTTGAGATGCCAGAATCTGGAGGATGGGAGAAGAAAAAGTACGATGACCCTTCAGATGATAGACGGCCACAGTGCATCTCCAAAGGCAGAGAAAAACACTGGACAGTGTAGAGAATTCGGGGAAAGGTGCTTTGGATGTGAGCAGAAGGAAAAGAAGTTCTGAAGGAAGCGAGTAATAAAGAGGCCTTTTCGACACGCCCAGGCCCACATGCTTGTATGTGTGTGTGCATGTGTGCATGTATACTGTAATTTCTAAATTTTATAATACTCTTGTAAGGTATATATTCTCAGCTTCTTTATAGAAGAGAAAGCTGAGGTTCATTAAGATTAGCAGATTACCTAAAAATCACACAGGAAATCAACAATGTGCATGAATTCAAGCTAGCTTTGCATGTGTGAGTGCTCAGTCCTATCTGAATCTTTGAGACCTCATGGACTGTAGCCCATCAGGCTCCTCTGTTGATCAAATTTTCCAGGCAAGAATACCAGAGCAGGCCGCCCTTTCCTTCTCCAAGGGATCTTCCTGACCCAGGGATAGAACCCCAAAAGTCCAAGCATAACTCCAATAAATATATCAACATTTAGAACTAAACAAACTTTATAAATCTGAAATACTCATAAGAAAACTCTGGAAAATTATGAAAAGATAAATGATATAATATTAAAATAAAATGGCCAGAATAAGTTTAAAAACCTAGGAAAATGTATTTTTTAAATTTCAGTGAGGAAAAGGCCTTCTTATAGTGACACAAAATCAGAAGCTGATAAAGAAAAACTAGATAAATTTAACTACATAAAAATTTTTTCTGCATGAAAAACAACAGAATTTCACAGTGAAAAATTGGGGAATGCAGTAAACATCACAGATATATGGTCAGTTTCCTTAACTTGTAAAAGCCCTTTGAAATCAATACAAAAGACCAATAACCTGTAGAGAAATAAACAAAAGGCATCTCACAAAAAGAAATGCATATGGGTCAAGTATTGATTGCATTGATTCTAAGCTTGTTGCTTTTCTGAAATCTGGATTTCTTATAATCAATGATATCTTAAGTGTGATGAATTTCAGTACATAAAAAATATCAAACTGCACTCATAGTAAGAAAGAATCTGATTAAAATTACAATGAAATAATATTTTTCACCAATCGTATTAACAAAATAAAACAATAAAAATACTCTCTTGGAAAGGTATGGACCAACAGGCATACCCACACACTGTTAGTAGAGGTGAAAATCACTGCAACTTTTAAGGAGAGGAGTTGGGCAATAACCCAAAACAAATAAAATACATATGCTCCAACAACTTTGGTTCTAGGAATTTATGGTAAAGAAATATTTTCCCACGTTGAAATGAAATAGGTACAAATATATATTACTTATATCATTATATATCATTGTTTTTAAAAGCAAAATATTGGATATATACTTACATTCTTAAATCAACTACCCCATACCCACGAGTTAAATTATCCTGTATCTATAAACACATAACATGCAGCCATTTAAAATAATGAGGCAATTCATTTAAATACACCAATCTGGAACAATACACAGATGGTGCAGATGGTAAAGAATCCGCCTCCCAATGCAGGAGACGTAAGACTCGGGTTCGATCCCTGGGTGGGGAAGATCCCTTGGAAAGCGAAACGGCAACTCACTCCAGAATCCTTGCCTGGACAGAGGAGCCTGGCGGGCTACAGCTCATGTGATTGCAGAGTCAGACACAACTGGGCACACACCTCCTCCTCCTCCTCACAAGATATGTAACTAAGTGAAAACACTAACATAGAATAGAATATATAAAATACTAGCACTTGTTAGGATAATATGTGTAGGTAAATGGATACAAACATGTCTATGGCTTGTTTGTGAGGAATACACAAAACCCTGGTAACGGTAGCTACCTCCTGAGAAAACTAAGAGACTGAGTGACAGAGGTGGGTGGAAGATTTCCTTTTCATCATTTACCACCTTGTATGTAGGAAGGTACATGTACACATAAAACCTATTCAAAAGAAGTAAAATCAAAACTTTAATTGTAATTTGCATAAAATTTCTAACCTTCTTAAGAGCAGGGCATAGAAAGGATTAAGAATCACTGACTACTATAATCCTCTCCTTTCATGATTAAGAAAAGTCATCTATGATGAAGAGACCCAGGATCACCAGATTATCTCCATGTCCTTTCTAACTCTAAGGTTCTATGATTTCATCTTATTTTATTTGCATTAAGGAATATAGTAAATAAATATGAGGGGGCAAGATTTGATTCCCATTGATTGAATTCTGACCTCACCAAAAAAAACATTCTCAGAAAATTGTATAAAGAAGGTACCTTGACAGAGAAGGGCTGGCCCATTCTGAAGCAGGTGGATAAACGTGAAATACTCCTAGCCTCCTTCATTCCACCCTGTTCTCCATTTCTAGAGCATGTGAGCTCAGTCATGTCTGACTCTTTGCAACACTGTGGACTGTAGCCCACCAGGCTCTTCTTTCCATGGAATTTTCCAGGAAAAAATACTGGAGTGGGTAGCTATTCCCTTCTCCAAGGAATCTTTCCAACCCAGGGATCAAACCTGCGTCTTCTGCATTGGCAGGTAGATTCCTCTCCAAGGAGCCACTGGAAAATCTCTCCAATTCTAGTACAAAGGAACAATCACAAACATGAAGATTGCTTTCTTTGTTAATGTGCCAATTTGCACTAAAAGTCAAACTATGACCACCAAATTCATGAACTTCTCTCCAATTATAACTCAAAGAAGAAGAAATAAATTACAAAGCACAGGCATCCAAAAAACACGACTGTCCAAATAACACACCAGCATTGTCAGCACATTTCCTGGGAACTCCTGGTGACTAAGTGATGTTTATCTATCAAATCCACCCTATTGCCAGTTAAGCATAATATCTCAGGGACTGTTTCTAAAAAGCACCCCAGCAGCAGAAGATTCCCCCAAAGACACGATCACAGATTTGCAATTTCAGTTTCTGGAGTACTCATCAGATTTAGTGCAGGCTGTTTGCATATGCTTGGCTTTATGGTTTTATCATTATTCCTCCTCTTTTCTTGGCCAATGATAGAGTTTAGTAAGGTATCTCATTTCCAGAGAAACTAAGCCAAAAATACATGATGATCTTAGGGATTCACTCACACACTGTAAAACTTAATCCTTAATTAAGAAGACATAAACCAAAATTTTTCTCAGTGTAAAAGAATTTGTCATATTTTATCTATATTTTTCTAAGACTTTAAAAGTAAAATTCAAATTGTATACGTATTTTTAAATAGAAAAGGATACAATAATTGCTCCAGGAAAAAAAATTATTTATTTAGATGATTTTTGGCACTAACCTAGTTGTTAGTGTAATTTTTTTAAAAAAGGAGAATTAGAAATTTGTATTTTATAACTTCATAATATAAAAATAACATATTAATATCCTGAGTTGCTGAACATGCAGGAAAATATACCTTTATATATACTAATGGCCAGAATTTTTGTGAAACACCAGCTGGTAAAGCATAATGAAAATAGAAGAATATTAATATATCTTGATCTACCAATCATATTTCTAAAAACATATTATCCTATGTAAAAACTTGAAGATACAATGAAAGATTTAATCTCAAGGACTTTCCTAGTACTCAAATAAAATAAGCTGATAAAATAAAATGCAAAAGTAACCTAAAATGATTCTGGAAAGCTTACAAATTCCAGAATGGCAGAGTGAGGACTTAAGAAAGTCTGTTCCTCCACAAGTAATAAAAGCAACAACAAAAATTATAAAAACCAACATTTTCAGAGCTCTGCAGATTAAAGGTTTATAACAATCTAAGGAGTATCTATTAGTGAACAATAACTGAATCACAATAAGAACAGCAAACTTTATGGCATTTTAACTTACACTTACCCTGTCCCTCTAACTAGCTCTACAGTAGCCTTGAAAATCAATAGCTTCACAACAGCGGTTGCCTAGCAGCCACTACAACAAGAAGAATGGGTTTGGCATTCCCCAAACATTTCATCCCAGAGTGTCTGTCACTATTTCATCTGCTGGCAACTTACTAAAAATTAAAAAGCTTTCCACTCTCGATTTGTCTTCAACTCAGAGTTCATTCTATTCTACCCCTAAGGCATTTGTTTAAAATGATCAGTAGTAATTGTTTAATATAGCAATAGTAACTGCCCAAAGCAGCATTACTAATTGGGGTTGACAAGATACTGACAAAAAATATTAAAAGGAAAAGCTGAAGAAAACCCAGCCTGGCGCTCTGTGATAACCTAGTGGAGAGGGGTGAGAGGGATGGGAGGGAGATACAGATAGTTATGATTTATTTGAACTGTTGTAGGGCAGAAACCAACAAAACATTGAAAGCAATTATCCTCCAATTAAACAAATAAGTATTTTTTAATATCAAAAGCAAAACTTTTCTGAAAAAATTGATAAATTGGACTTTATTAAAATTTTTTAAAGATCTTGATACCGGGAAAGATTGAAGTCAGCAGAAGAAGGGGACGACAGAGGATGAGATGGTTGGATGGCATCACTGACTTGATGGATGTGAATCTGAGCACACTCAGGGAGTTGGTGATGGACAGAGAAGCCTGGTGTGCTACAGTCCATGGGGTCCCAAAGAGTCAGACATGACTGAGGACTGAACTGAACTGAACTGGTTATACCTCCCCAGGAAGCACCTGAGAAAGTCCACATCTTTCAGGAGGCTTTGCTCCATCAGGAAGTGGAGTACAGGGCAGTGATGTAAATGTCCTGCTAGAGTGTTGAAAGCATTCCCCAGCACCCACACAGAGTCCCTTGGCAGAGGCTGGAAGACACATTGGTACAAACCTTATAGGCAAAGCTCTACCCAATCATTAGCTGATTACTAGAGATTCAGGGGCCACACATGATGAAGAATACAGACTTCATAGAATTAGTACAATAGTGCCAAACAAACAGAAAGCAACAATAACCACAAAAACAAACAGCAACAACAAACACTGGGGAAGAAGGGAATCTGATTTCCAGAGTTGTTAAACTACATGATTTTAAATGGCCAGTTTTCAACAATAGCAATAAGTAAGATATTCAAAGAAAGCATTACCTAGACACACAGGCACACATAAAGCAAGTAATAGAAATTGTTTTTGCTAAAGTCTGGAGGTTGCACTTACTAGACAGACTTTAACTCAGCTATTACAAATATGTTCATTCAAAAGACAACATGGTTTCCTGATGGATTGACCCTCTTATTATAAAATGTCCTTCTTTACTCTAGTGACAGTTTTTATCTTAAAGTCATTTTTGTCTGATATTAGCATAGTCCCTGCAGCTCGCTTTTACGTACTATTAATATTTGCATAGTACAACTTTTTCTATCCTTTTCATTTGTGCCTTTGAATCTAAAATTTTTCTCTTGTAGATAGTACATAGTTGGATGATGCTTTTCTTTCTAATTCATTACCCAAATCTCTGAGTTTTGATTATAAAATATATGTACTTAACAAGAGGCCCAAAATACATGAAGGAAAAACTAAAAGAACTGAAGAAAGAAACATATAATTCAACAACAACAGTCAGAGACATCATTACTCCACTTTCACTAGCAGAACAACTAAGCAGAATATCAATAAGAACTTGACACTGTAAGTCAACTGTACCCAACAGACATATACAGAATATCCATCCACTCCAAAAGAGCAAGATACATACTCTTTCTCAAATGCACATGGAACATTTTTCAGAATAAAGCATGTTATCTCACATATCAAGTCTCAACAGATTTACAAAGATTGAAATCATAAAAATACAATCTCCAATCACAGTGGAATAAAACTAGAAACAATACAGAAGAAAATTTTGAAAATTCAAGGATTCGTGGAAATTAAACAACACACTTCTAAAAACCAGTAAGTCAAAGAAGAAACAATGGGGAAAATCTACTACAATCATAAGTTAACTGTCACACTCAGGGAATTTAATATTTTTGCAATAGTACCAGCAACCATCTAATATGGACTTCCCTGGTGACTCAGAAGATGAAGAATTTGCCTGCAATGCAGAGACCCAGGTTCAATCCCAGGGTCAGGAAGATCCCCTGGAGAAGGGAATGGCTACCACTCTAATATTCTTGCCTGCACAGGCAACAGACCATGGGGTTGCAGAGCAACTAACACACAAACATGCACATCTAATATACAGTCTACCTTCAAATCTCCCCAGTTTCTCTAATAAAGTCTTTAATAGTATTTTTTTAATCCAGAATCCAGTCCATGATCATGTATTACATTTAGTTGCCGAGTCTCTCTCATCTACTTTAATCTAAAGCAGTTGTCCAAACTTCCTTTTTCCTTTGCAACACTGACATTTTTAAGAATCTAGACCAAAACTAAATATGAATTTCTCCAATACTTCATCATGATAAGATTCAGGTTAAACATTTGGGGTAGAGTACTACACAAGTGATGTTTCAACTGTTACTTAATATGACGGGTTTGTTTCTTTAGAATGGTGGTGCTATTCCTCTATTTTTTGTGCAAACGTGGAAAGAGGGAATACCAAAATTCAAATATTTATTTGTATCCATAATTTCTCAAAAAGATCACAGAACAGCAGTCCCTAAAACAACCATCTCAAAAGACCCTGATGCTGAGAAAGACTGAAGGAAGGAGAAGGGGACGACAGAGGTTGAAATGGTTGGATGGCATCACCGACTCAATGGATATGAGTTTGAGTAAACTCCGGGAGTTGGTGATGAACAGGGAGACCTGACATGCTGCAGTCCATGGGGTTGCCAAGAGTTGGACACGACTGAGTGATTGAACTGAACAAAGGGTCAGCTCTCAGTTCAAAAAGAAATAAGCAATGTGAAATCCATATATTTACACGCAACAAAATTCATTATTTGGTCTATACAAATCTCTGGGGATTTCTTAACTGTTAGTTCTTTTCATTTAGTAGATAAGAGTATCCGTTAATTTCAAGCATAGTAGTCTGAGGTCCAGTGCTCTAGTGAGGCAATGTGTGTGTCCTCAGCCATCCAGTCATGTCTAGCTCTTTGCAGCCCCATGACTGTAGCCTGCCAGGCTCCCCTGTCTATGGCATTTTCCAGGCAAGAATACTGGAGTGAATTGCCATTTCCTTCTCTGGGGGATCTTCCCAACCCAGGATCAAACCTGCATCTCTTGTGTCTCCTGCGTTGGCAGGCAGAATCTTTTCTTCTAAGCCACTAGCACCACTAGCAGTGAGACAGTGGTGAGCCCGCTCCTTATCCCATTATTTAAAATCACTGTCCACACCATCCCCAACACTTTTTTCCCCTTCTCTGATTTGGTTTTTCATCCTTAGCACTTGTCACCTGCTATCATACATCTTTCACGTATTTCTCCTGGTTGTCACCTACCTCCCCCACTGGAATGCAAGCCTCATGAGGGTGGGAATTTTCTCTTTCTAGTTAATTGTTGTACTCCCAACCAGGGTCAGAGTTCTAATGGCTATGCAGTAAAAATCGTTAACACATGAATGAATAGATGGTTTCACTTCCCGCACTTGCAATGAAACGTACCAGAGTCACAAGGGCCCTAGGGACTGGGGATATTTGAGTCACAGAGTTTCCTTTCAAATACAGTTTGATCAAACTGTCCCCAAATTTCCCCCACCTGGGTGTTCAACATATGAGTGTTATGAGACGTGCAGTTTTGTTACAGAAAAGGATTACAAAAGGGTCATTTAGTAGATCAGAAAAATGAACACAATGATTAACCAATTAGTGACAGACATATACAAAACTCCTACAGATCCTGACTGTAAAGCTCTGGATAGGAAACCCTTCACTAGAGAATTTGATGGCTCAGTGGGTTAAGAACCCACCTGCAATGCAGGAGACACAGGAGACATGGGTTCGATCCCTGAGTCAGGAAGACCCCCTGGAGAAAGAAATAACCAACTCCAGTATTCTTGCCTGAAAAAAATCCCATGGGCAGAGGAGCCTGGTGGACTACAGTCCATGGGATCACAAAGACTCACACACAGCTGAGCAACTGAGCACACATATACCACCTCATTTCCAACAACGGTTACCTTTGAAGTTCTGAGGAAGTGGGAAAAACCAAAGTGATATTTGGGAGAAGGAAACAGAGGAAAACTGAAAAAAAAAAAAGAAAAGACTGGAGGATAAAATGGGTTCTCTGTGGCCTCCTTCCCCTGTTCCAATCATATTTTTTCATCACCCCAGAGTCCCAGGTTTGTGTGTAGTTCAACACCAGCCTTTAAAACACATTTGGCTTTGTTCAATGAGGATTGTGGACAGGTCAGGAACTAAGCAGTCCGCAGACTGAATATCATCTTCTCCTCTTGATTACAAAGTCTGGAATGAAGGTCCCAGAAGGAAAGGCTCTTTGAAAGAAAGGGGAAACTGATTTCAGGCAAACAAAATCCTCTCTCTGAAGGACCTCAGAAGTTCTTGTCAAACTACACCTTTTCCAAATGCTGGAATGGTATAAACCCAGTAGGCACAAGAAAATCTTTTTCACATTAATGAAAATTTAGAAGTACAAAAATTATTACATAAAAAAATGAGTCTCAAGAACAAATCTTCCTATATTTGATTCTCTTTTATGGGGAGAAGATATACCTTGTTAAAGTTTTAGGTTGTTGGTTTTAATCCAAAACTATCTCATCAAACTTTAACCACAAGACCTTCCTGACTTAGAATTCTAAGTTCTCATTCACCAGAAAATGAGAGTACATGAAGCCCACTGTTACCCAGGCAGGTAACTCGAGGTCAAAAAGAGACTCATATTCTAGAAACTTAGTCATTAGCCATTCCCTTCTCCAGAGGATGTTGCTGACCCGGGGATCGAACCCTGGTCTCCCGCATTGCAGGAAGATTCTTTACTGTCTGAGCCATCAGGGAAGGTGTTTGACTCTTAAGCTGCTGATAAAGATTTTATTTTCTCTCTGGGAACATGTAAGAGAATGGTGAGAGGTCGCTCTATTGCTAGAAAGAATGACTTAGTGTGAAATATATTTACAGTCATTGCCAATGTTATGTTCGGGGCCTGTGAGCAGGCGGACAGAGGAGAAAGAGATGCTGAGAGCTCCTTGCTCACCTCCACATTACAAGTCTCAAAATCCTGAGAGAGCCCCTCTGACACCAGAGACTTCCCTCCTACTGAGGCCTTCAAAACTTTGCCTTCTTGGAAAGAAAACAAGTAAGACAAAAGAAAGTTGTTTGGCTTCTAAATTAGACTGGCCTTTCCTCTGAAGAGCTGGGCAGCCGCTACACCAGACTCCAGTGTCTGCCAGGCCCTCAGCAGCCAGAGGACCACATCACACCGTTTGGCTGCACAAGCCCATGGTTAGCGCTGCTCCCCACGTGGACCCGGCCAAGAACAACAGTCTCTCTTACCATTCCACTTTGACCCTGTGCACATGTTCACAATGTTCACAAGGACTCTGCTAAAACTGAGTCGGAGAGGTCTGCTGGAAGGCTTTGTGGGTTTGTAAAGACAGACGAGGTAATCCAAGCTGCCCCCATTAAATATTCAAGTTGAGGGTTCCCAAATTTTGAGAATTCCTAAATATCTACTTCCAAAGAAGGAAAAGCATTCAAGAACTAGAGAGTGTGAATCTGTTCTGACCTTCCCACAAGTCACCACTGAAAAGTGATCAGTGCTTGTGTTTGAGAGCACTGGCCAGACTCACCGGGGTTCAGCTGACCTAGACAATAGCACAGGGGCCCATTATTGGGTCTCCTAAACCAGAAGAAAGCTAATACATAAATGATTTGATCATGTTTCCCAAACAAGCAAGAATATTCCATTAATCTTGGGCAGGGTAGTAGTCAGCACTTTCACAAATGTTAATCAACAGTTAGAATTCTGACTTCTTGGAAATATCAGATACTTCATATTATTCACTCATTCAGCCATTCAGCAAACATTTGTTGAGTGCCTACTATGTTTAGTTCAGTTCAGTTCAGTTGCTTGTTCATGTTCAACTCTTTGCGACCCCATGGACTGCAGCACACCAGGCTTCCCTGTCCATCACCAACTTCTGGAGCTTTCTCAAACTCATGTCCATTGAGTCAGCGATGCCATCCAACCATCTCATCCTCTGTCGTCCCCTTCTCCTCCAGCTTTCAATCTTTTCCACCATCAGGGTCTTTTCCAAGGAGTCAGTTCTTTGCATCAGGTGGCCAAAGTATTGGAGTTTCAGCTTCAGCATCAGTCCTTCCAATGAATATTCAGGACTGATTTCCTTTAGGATTAAGTGGTTTGATCTCCTTGCGGTCCAAAGAAATCTCAAGAGTCTCCTCCAATACCACAGTTCAAAAGTAACAGTTCTTCAGTGTTCAGCTTTCTTTATGGTCCAGCTCTCACATCTACACATGACTACTGGAAAAACCATAGCTTTGACTAGACGCACTTTTGTTGGCAAAGTAATGCCTCTTTTTTAATATGCTGTCTAGGTTGGTCATAGCTTTTCTTCCAAGGAGTAAGCATCTTTTAATTTCACGGCTGCGGTCACCAACTGCAGTGATTTTAGAGCCCAAGAAAATAAAGCTTACAATGTACTAAGCTCTGTTTTAGATGGTGGAGATATAGCAGTGAACAAAATACAGTTCCTGCCCTAATGAAACTTATATTTTATGAGGGTAGGGGGAAGGTAGAAAAGAGAAAGAGGGGAAAAAAAAAAAAAACCAAACAAGTATATCAGATGGTAACACAAAAGAAAAAAAATTAAAAGGGGATTGGTTTGAAAAGGAGTGTCAGGTGGAAAAGGAAGCTGGTAGCAAAAGAGTGTCCCCATTTTAGATAACATTGATTGGTTATGAAAGATCTCACTAATAGGTGATATTCAAAGAGCCAAATGTAGGTACCTGGGGACAAATATTCCAGGCAAAGCATTGTACAAATACAAAAATCCTGAAGTGAGCATGTGCCTGGCGCATTCAAGGAACTGCAAGGAGTCCAACGTGTCTGGAAAGATTGGTGTGAGGGAAAGTCTTGGAAGACAAGGTTGGGAGAGAGCTGTCATTTTCACCTCAAAAAGAAGAGATGCCATTGGAGGATTCAGAGCACACAGAGGCAAGCTCTTAGAAAGATTCCTCTGACTGGTAATTAATGTCTTCACTTTCACCCTTCTTTCTTGGCATAGTATCAACCAGGCAGGCCACACATAGAATGTCAAATGGCACGTGGTGGTGGCAGAACAGGAGGGAAGGTCTTGTGAGTGTGAATACGGGCCATGCTCCCTCCTGACCGTGCAGCATTTACTAGACCTACGATGTCCAAAATGGCAGCCATTAGCTACATGGGATATTGAGTAAATGAAATGTGCTTAATTGGAAACAAGGGTGCTATAAGTATGAAATACACATCAGAAGTTGAAGGCTCAGTATGAAAAAAGAAAAAAGGATGTAACGTGTCCCATTAATATTTTTATAATGCTGATATGTTGAAATGTTAATATTTTTTATGCAATAGGCTAAATATAGACTCTTGAGAGTCCCTTGGACAGCAAGGAGATCAAACCAGTAAATCCTAAAGGAAATCAATCCTGAATATTCATTGGAAGGACTGATGCTGAAGCTGAAGCTCCAATACATTGGCTATCTGTTGCAAAGAGCCGACTCGTTGGAAAAGACCCTGATGCTGGGAAAGATTGGAGGCAGGAGGAGAAGCGGACAACAGAGCATTAAATGGTTGGGTGGCATCATCGACTCAACGGACATGAGCCTGAGCAAACTCTGGGAGATAGTGAAGGACAGGGAAGCATGGGGTGCTGCACTCCATGGGGTCACAAAGAGTTGGACACAGCCGAGAGACTGAACAACAAAATATAGTATTAGAATTCACTTTACCTGCTTTTACTTCTTTTAATGTGACTAATAAAAGATGAAAATCTTTGCATTTTTGATTTTTTATTATATTGCATATGTGACTCCAATTACATTTCCCTTGGACAGAGCAGAGTTAGTATTATTAGAACAGTGCTTAGCCTTTCCCTTACAAAGAAGCAACAGATAAAGGCTAGCAGCTCCTTAAGTGACGAAAAAGAATGACTGAAAAACACTGCCTCCTAATGGACAAAAAGAAAGGCTCTGGGACTTGAAGTGAATGAATCACTAGTGTGTGGATGGCAATAATCAGACACCAAGGAGCTACCTGTTAGGTTTCTCCTCAGAAAAACAATCCAGGAAACTCCAGTGTAAATTGTTTACGTTCGATATGTGAATGTATATCCTAAATGAAAACAGGTTACCATTGAAAGGACTATTACTGAAAATTATTCAGCCCTGCAGAAAAGAGAGGCATCTACTAAGTGCTAGTTACCAGAGTAGGCACTTTGTACATATCAGCCAAAGAAATTCTCAAAACCTGGAACTTCTTTAGCTTTAAAAAAAAAAAAAAAGGAGGGGGCTGAGGAGTTTTGATTCCAAAGTTTGAAAGTTTCTCTGAAATCTTCTATTTCATTTCTATAGGAAGCTGTATCCTTCTGTTTTGCATTAAACTCTTCTCGCATGGAACAGCTTTGTAGGTCTTGTTTTCTACAGCAACCATATTCGAGATGGAGGAAGAAAACATAAGGTTCCTGAGCATTTTTGGCCAAGAAGTAGGTCCTCATTTGATGAATGAAGAAAGTGAGTTCTAATGTGTTCACTGTGGGAAGAGCAGAACTAAACTAAATCCTTTCCCCACAGATTCCAAAACCCATGTCCTTCCAACAGGGCCCACTGGCCAGGGCCCAGGTGTAATACACAGAATCCACCGGTTGGCCCCTAACTCTGTGAACACTCTCGTCATGGCCACCCCACCCCACGGCAAACTCAGGCCTCTTCTGTACCAACATTTGGACGACACCTGGAATGGGGAAGCAGCAGGGTTAACAGGGAAGAAGAAGCAAACCCTCACATCTGCACAGGCCTCGGGGAACAAACGCTGCCGAGAAGGCCAAGGGACATGCTTTCCTTAGAGAACCTCAAAATTCTTCCAGAAAACCATCAATCTCCTACTGCCTGGTTTTCCACTAATGTGGAGGCACGTCAACCTACTGGAATGCCTTTCCATCTTTGAGCTTTGAATCGAAGATTGTATAGTAATTGCAGACACACTAAGCCTGACCTATCCAGCAATATAAGTGAGGAATCCTATAGCCAGAGTTCTCCTGGCTCTCACTGCCAGCCAATTTTACTGCGATACCCTTGCCTTGGGATGAAAAAGAAGAGCTTCCTCTGTCTCTAATTACTGCTCTACAAACAAAACCTGCAAGTCCATTCTAGGAGTGAAGAACTTCATGTGATCCAAAATGGATGAGTCTCTTGCTCCTCATTCTAGACATTTTGGAAGCATCAGAAACGTCTTAATATTTCAGAGAAGCATTATGATCAAAGAGTCAGAAATAGCTTGTCTTTTTTAGTTTGGTTTTTTTTTTTTTTTCCTTTTTGGGGCTTCCCAGATGGTGCAGTGGTAAATAATACACCTGCCAAAGCAGGATACACAAGAGATGAGCATTCGTCCCTAGGCCAGAAGATCCCTGGAGTAGGAAATGGAAACCCATTCCAGTATTCTTGCCTGGGAAATCCCATGGACAGAGATGCCTGGTTGGCTACAGTCCATGGGGTCACAAAGAGTCAGACATGACTGAGCATACATGTGGTGGCATAGCTAGAATAACAGGTAAAGACTTTTTTGCATTTTTACCATAATTTATAATATGAATGATTCGCAAATGTGCATGAGTGTGCATTTGTCAAAAGTCATACATATGTATGCCAAAGAGCAAATTCCACTGTGTATTAATTCAAATTTACTTTTTTTAAAAGGTAAACTTTAAAATGTGAGGATCTATTACTATATTAGAAAAAAATAATTTTTATTAACTGGTATTTTGAGTCTGCCCAATAATTTTCTGCCTGGGAAAATAAAAGCCTTTTCCGAGTTGGGTAATCAGGGAATTACAGACCTGGGAAGGCTTCTTCCTTTTGCTTATGGGGAAACTGAGTCTCAAAGAGGTTAATGGGAAAGTTCCAGGCCACACAACAGGCTGGTGACAGAAGCAGAACAGGACCCCATGTCTCTTCACACTCAGACCAGACGCCTCTGCCCACAAAAATTCCCTCCAAGGGACACACATCTGCATGGTTAAGACTACTCAAAACGATATAGTAGCAAAAGCAAAACTTCTAAAAATACCAAAAACTTCATTACACTTTTCCTAGTGGTTGGTCCAGTGATTTTACTTAGTGATAGAAGTTTAGGGTCAGCATCCAGTGTGATTATACAGGAAACCTTGCTTCAATATATGAACATTTTTGTGTTGGAAAAAACCCTCTTCCAGCCTGATGTTTTTCTGGCGTGTGTTCTGTTCTTTCACTTAGCAGGCTGGATTATTAAAGACAGCTGTGTCCATTGTTTATGAATATTACGGATGCTAAAAACCTAATAACAAAACCAAAAATTCTCCTTTTCCTGAACTTGACACTGAAAAGAAACATATTTCCCACCAATGTCAAGACCAGTCACTCCTGTCATCTACCAATCACATTCCTCAAGTCAGATCAGTGAGAAAAAAGTGCTGTAGCATCAAACAGCTCCACAACAAAAATCTGAAAATATATGAAAAATTTATTTTGTCAAATCAAGGCATAAAAAAATTAAGATATGGATCAGTACTAATGGCATGGTGGGGATAATTTTTCATACTCATTTTGAATTAAAATGTTACTTCTATTATTGAATTTCAATGCTTAAACTATGAGGCCAGGATACTCCTTTATAATGGTGGTGGTTTAGTCACGAAGTTGTGTTGACTCTTGAGATCCTAAGGACTGTAGCCTGCCAGGATACTCTGTCCATGGGATTCTCCAGGCAAGGATACTGGAGTGGGTTGCCATTTCCTTCACCAGAGGATCTTCCTGACCCAGGAATCAAACCCTGGTTTCCTGCACCACAGGCAGATTCTTTACCAACTGAGCTATGAAGGAAGCCCTGCTGACTTGTCCTTCATAATAAGTGACGGCTTTTATTGATGTTTGACTATATTATAAATTTAAGCTGACCAAAAATTAAACTGGTACTTTTTCTCCCCAATAAAGAGAATGTCACTGACAAACTATGGGCTTTTCTTTTTATTCACTGTGAATATAGGAGTTTTTTTCTTCTGTTTAACTCTAGCAATATTCAGAAGCTTTCCAAAGTCCTCACACAGAACATGCGGAACATCATATTGTTAACCACAATCATATTATCTCATTCTGCTATGTGAATCATGGAGAACAGAAGAAAGGCACTAGAGCAAAAAATGAGCACAAAGAATTATGTAACAGACGTGTCTGATGCTGGATATAAGGTCAGCTTGTTTTGTACATTTCATGGTAAAGGTTTACTCTACTCCTGGAAGCCTATCCCTTTCCAAAGCGTGAAGTCCACTCAATAGATATTTGCAGCCGGCTCTTCTAAACCACAGCTAGAGAACTTAGATGGGCTTAGAAGGGATGATTCACAGCTGTAACTCAGCGTAGGCTCAGATGTGGGCTTTAGAAGACAATGTCTGATGTGTGCACCCCCATCCTCCCCATCCTCCCCTTTGTACTTGTGGTCCAGTATTCTCTGAACTGATTCGCCCATCTTCAGGAGAACCATGCGGCCTGGGATATAAATACAGCACTGTTTACACGGAACAAGTGGTACCATTTAAAATTCCACTTTAAGGGAATGGCGGTAATTGAAGCCATTCACAGGACCACAAAAGCACTGCCACCCTCCAAACTGAACATTCGAACGACATTTAAAAGGTGCCAAAACGTGTAACCAATTCATTCAAAAGATATTTGTGAATATCTAGCAGCACAGAACTCTCCGATGATTCTATGAGGAGAGGCCAAGCTAGCAATGAAAATGAATTTTGCTACTTTACTAAATAAAACAGGCTGCATGCTGAGATACTGATGAGAATGGAAAAGGGTCAGCTTAAGGAGGACCAGGAAATGACAGGGAAAACAGAAGCATGAGGGATGGGAGGAGGGATGGAAGAATGAAGGGAGATGAGGATGAGGGGAGAGCTATGAAGCAGAAACAAGGAAACGGACAGAGTCGGAGACCCACAGATTTCAATTTTTTTAAAGATCAGGAAGAAATAATGAAGAAAATGACCTAAGAAAGCTCTGGAAATATTCTAAGGTACTGTGACAATAACATTTTATTCTATTTTACTGGCAAAATAAAATATTTCTTTTAGTTTCATTAATGAATGTCTCCTTTCTCTTCTTCCCACCCCATGGGAAGATATGCGCTCAAACTTGCCACCATTCCATGAGGCCCTGAGCAGTCAGAGCTCACCCCATCCGCCACCCCAGCCACTTCACACAGTACTCTGAAGTCTTCTCACCAGTTTCTTTAAATGCTTTAGGACGGAGTCCCTTCCTCTCCAGACTTATTATATATCCTTCAGGGTACCATGATCATCGAAAGAAAAAATGTAAATATATTATAATGGGTCCGGGAATACATGCAACATTTTTTTCCTCTTTCTTTTTTATTTTTTAAATTATGAATGTATGTATGTTCATACATGTTATGTATGATAACACTTATAGGAGACTTGGAAAATATAGAACAAGGCCACATATAGTTCTACTATGTGTTACAATTATTTTTAAGTAGATAAATTAAAATTTTTAGTTGGAGTTTCAATACCAAACTCTCAAAAATTAATAGAATGAATATACAGTGATACAGAAGGATATAGTAGACCTGAAAAGCACTGTGAACCAATTTAAAATGTGAATATTGAATATATTGCCTTCAAAATAGAAATGAAGACCCAGGTAAGAAGGTAGAAAGTTCTCGATCATACAACTCATTTTTAAGAACATGGCTACTCAAATCAGAGAGTAAAAGACTTCATTTAGTCAAGTATTTACTGTTTCCTATGTGCATTGTACTCTAAGATGGGGGATACACAATGCCTGGCCACAAGAAGCCGAACATCTAAGACACAGGAGGAGGAGAAGCAGGAAGGATGGGAGGGAGCCAGATGAGATGGGAGCCAGAGCCCTAGTGGAAGATCAGGTCTGGAAAGCAGGAGGGACCCTTCTCACTGAGCCAAGAGAGAAAGAGAAGCTTGAGAAGACAGAGAGATGGGAGGCTCTAGAGCCACAGGCAAGGGAAGAGGCAGTGTAGAAACTCTAAGAATAACTTCCCTTGAGTGTGGGGGCAGGTCCAAGTCACTCTCACAATGAAGTCAGAGATGGGAAAAGAGAAGCTTAAGCAAAGGAAAGTCTCGGAAAATTAAATAGGGGACCTGACAACACTGCCTCACTTTTTTCTTGGTTAATATATTTGGATCAAGATTTGAGGGGAAAAGACTGGAAGAAGACACAGGATTTCAGCAAAATCTAACATTATCCAACATGCAATATACCCACTAAGATCAAACTACACATCTAGCATTTTTTCAGTGTTTTTAAAAATACATCTTAATATAAACAGCAGAAGATTACCATCCTTCATACACACATAAACTTCGGTAGAACTTTAACCACTCAGAAAAATGAGAAAAACACACAATTTACAGAAAAAAATGCAATCGTCCAATAAACATATGAAAGATGCTCAGTTTCAGAAGTCAAATGTTAATGAAATCAAGATGCTCAGATGGAAAAATAGCTTTGGTAAGGAAAATATACACCTAGGTACTGTTGACTGGAAATTAGGACATCATTTATATGAGGTATTTTAACAACACTCACATACACATCTTAAAATGTATTCTTGATCCACTAATTAAACTTCTATGAGGTTAGCTTAAGGAAAGATTAGTTTTCAAAGATGTTTGTTACATTATTCATAATAGTGAAAACTGAAAACAATGTTAATTTTTAATTCCAGAAAAAATGATTAAATAAACCATACTGACAAACTACCCATCAATGGATTCAATTTTGTAGGGCAAGTCACTCCAGTGTGCACACTGGGAACACATTTCCCCCTCAATTTGTGCTTTTTCCTTTAGGGGATAAGCTAGTTCTGTTGGGGGACCCTGTTAGGAAAGGGAATTGTTGGACTGTACTTGAGCTGGAACTGGTTCACTGGGGAACTAGTTCATGTGGGGATAAGCTTATCTTAGTTGGAATCAGTTCTTTGGTTTGCAGTGTAAGTTTGGGAGTTGGGAACCAATCTGTTGGTGTATCAATGTTGCAAATTTTTGTGGAATTTTTTATATTGGAATTTGCATACATCTTTTGTGTTGTGGTATGGTCATACTTTTAAAAATGGGAAGTATTCCATCTATAAATGGGAACTACTCCATCTGTCTCAAATGAGAGCCCTTTTGGGCATATACTGGATAAACGGGAAAAATATAATCATGAGCCTATGACTATGCTATTGTAATAGTGTGTGGACCCAACACATTTAGGATCAGAAGAGCAATGGCCCCTAAATCCTCACTCAACTATTATGCCATCTCACAGTTAGAAGTGTTTTGCAAAAGAGCAGGGAAAAGAGATGAGATACCATATGTAGAAACATTTATGCTATTGCATCAGAAGAAAAAGGAGTCAGAGGACTACCACCTTACAGTGTGGAGGTCTGAGAGAAAACCCAAGGGGGTACCTAGACAAAAGAGCTTAAACAAAATTTGGGAGATAAAGCGAAAACCAGCTGAGGAGCCAACAGAGTTTCTAGAAAGGATTTATCAAGTTTATAGGAGCTACACTAATATAGACCCTGAGGCCCCTGCAAATGTAAGGATGATAAAGATGAACTTCAGGCAAAGCACTCTAGAGATGAAAAAATTACAACAATTAGATGGTGAGTTTGAAATGAATCCTTCTTAATTAGTAGGTGTCGTTTTTAAAGTTCAACAGCAGGGACCAATGAGAGAAGCAAGGAGATGCAAAACAGAATATAGCTGCTCTGGTAACAGCATTGAACGTGAGTAACCTCAGGGAGGGCTCCCAGATGGCTCAGTGGTAAAGAATCTGCCACTAATGTAGGAGATTCGAGTTCAGTCCATGGGTCAGGAAGATCCCCTGGAGAAGGAAATGGCGACTTCCAGTACTCTTGCCTGGAATATCCCATGACAGAGGAGCCTGGCAGTCTACAGTCCATGGGGTCACAAACAGTCAGACATGACTGAGCGACTGAGCACATACTGACAAAATATTATGCAGCTATGAAAATTATTTTAAATGACTTTTTAATGAAATAAAGATATGTTCATAATATAAAGTTAAGTGAAAATAGCCAGGATGTAAAATATAGAATGTGATCTAGGTATACAACTATATGAAAATATAGAGAAAAAAAACTTGGAAGGAAATACGTCAAGTCATGTTAACTGGTTTTCTTGAGCTGTACAATTACGTCTACTCTTCAACATATCTAAACTTTTAAAACTATTTTATACTTGGCATATATTATCATATATAATATTATTATCTTTTACATGGCACACACAAAAAATGTTACGGTATGGCTTGATTTGAGTTTAGTAAGTATGCCCAAGTCAATAGATTGAGTTACCTGGAAAAAAAAAGTGAAATCCTCTTCATTTCTGAACACTCAATACCTAATACAGGGTCTAACACAAAGCAGGTACTCAATCTTTGTTAAATTAGTAAATGACTGGCTGGCTATAGAGACAAGAGATGGATGAAAAGATATAAGAAAAAATGAAGGAATAGTTGGAAAGTTCTTCACTCTTTAGTAAAATCAGTATTTTTCCTGGGACTTTTCGGACATGAAAGGCGTTCATTATGTGACACATCTTGAAAGAATAAAAGAAAGAGGAAAAAATTACAAGGAATGATCTTCACAAAGATATAATGGGATGAGATTTAATCAGCGGAGCTTGTTTCTCTGCATGCACGCTGCTGCTGCTGCTGCTAAGTCGCTTCAGTCGTGTCTGACTCTTTACGACCCTATGGACTGTAGCCCTCCAGGCTTTTCTGTCCATGAGATTCTCCAGGCAAGAATACTGGAGGGAGTTGTCAAGCTCTCCTCCAGGGGATCTTTCTGACCCAGGATTGAATCTGCATCTCTTGCACTGGCAGGCAGGTTCTTTATCACTAGTGCCACCTGGCCATCTGAGCCACCAAGGAAAGAGAAAAAGTGAAAGTGTTAATTGCTGTCATGTTCAACTCTTTGTGGCCCTGTGGACTATAGCCCCCAGGCTCCTCTCTCCATGGAATTCTCCAGGCAAGAATACTGGAGGGGGTCGCCATTCCCTTCTCTAGAGGATTTTCCCAACTCAGGGATAGAACCTGAGTCTCCTGGATTGCAGGCAGATTCTTTGCCATCTGAGTTACACGTTTTTCTCCCAACTATCAATACTCATTCTGAAAGTCACTTAAATTTCCAAATGCATCTGCTTCTTGCATGGATAAGAAGGCTATCCAAAACTGATGATTAAGCTCCGTCAGTGACTATTACAAGGAACAGATAGGACCCACCAGATAAACATTTATTTCTATCATCTTTGGAAGCAGAGGCACTGAGCATGGCTCCATCCCAGGAACAATCACATTCTCTTTGTGTCTTCATAATTTCTTGGCAGATACACTATAGATCACACTGTCTCCATTCTCCAACTGATGTGAGGGTAGCAGATACATGTTCGTCACTCTGCCATCACTGTGACATACTTAGGCTGAACGCCCAAGGCTGAATTACTGCTCCCTCAAAATATCTGGTTGCTCTTCATTCCATAGATTCAGATGGCATGTCCCACTTTCAAATGTCTACAAAAAAACCATACATTGAGTATCTCAAAATGAC